>CM068872.1:2592500-3100000 GCA_035149815.1 Branchiostoma lanceolatum
TGTTCCTCTCACCTTCCACTGGATACAGCCCTTCATAGACTCACTCAGGGACACGCTCAGACACTCGGAGAGGTAGGGGAGCTTTCTTAACACATAATAATGTCCAGAACTGTTCCTCTCACCTTCCACTGGATACAGCCCTTCATAGACTCACTCAGGGACACGCTCAGACACACGGAGAGGTAGGGAAGTTTCCTTTACACATAATAATGTCCAGAACTGTTCCTCTCACCTTCCACTGGATACAGCCCTTCATAGACTCACTCAGGGACACGCTCAGACACTCGGAGAGGTAGGGGAGCTTTCTTAACACATAATAATGTCCAGAACTGTTCCTCTCATCTTCCACTGGATACAGCCCTTCATAGACTCACTCAGGGACACGCTCAGACACACGGAGAGGTAGGGAAGTTTCCTTTACACATAATAATGTCCAGAACTGTTCCTCTCACCTTCCACTGGATACAGCCCTTCATAGACTCACTCAGGGACACGCTCAGACACACGGAGAGGTAGGGAAGTTTCCTTTACACATAATAATGTCCAGGACTGTTCCTCTCACCTTCCACTGGATACAGCCCTTCATAGACTCACTCAGGGACATGCTCAGACACACGCAGAGGTAGGGGAACTTTGTTTACACATAATAATGTCCAGAACTGTTCCTCTCACCTTCCACTGGATACAGCCTTTCATAGACTCACTCAGGGACACACTCAGACACACAGTGAGGTAGGGGAACATAATAATGTCCAGAACTGTCCCTCTCATCTTCCACTGGATACAGCCCTTCATAGACTCACTCAGGGACACGCTCAGACACACAGGGAGGTAAGGGAACGTTCTTTACACTAAATTACAGTCCAACTTTTACTCAGGGACACACTTAGACTCACTCAGAAGTAGGCGAACTTGCTTTGAACAGTTCAACTTTTACCCAGAAACGTTTGGTATCCTGTAGCTCATGGGCATCCTCACTATATACCTGTCAAGTTAAACAATGCATCAGGAGTTAAGATGTGCAAAGACCGGTAGCACGATGTAGTAAGAATAGCTGCCATTACCCATCTGCAAAGCTGGTGTGTTGTGCCGTAGGGGTCTCATACCAGCTATACAATATGGATAACTTTCAGTAGTCTAACCAATGTTAATCAAATAAAAAATAAGCATACATTTCTATTTACATTATGTATTAGGGGATCCAGACTTACCAAATCCTGTTTCCAATGTTGAATTTTTTTCAGATTCTTCTGCACATTCCATGGAGCTAAACTCTATACAAATGATGAAAAGACAAGGTATGCCTTTGTTATCATGTCCACTATCATATCATCATAGGATACATAATTACCTTCAGTAACAGTTTGACTTGTAACATTGAAATATTATCCATGCTTGGAGCTTCTTGGAGTTAACTGAATTGAGCACTTCTTTCCTTCAGTACTTCTATGAGGTGCAGGTCCTCTATGGTGGTACTTAAAAATTGTAATTTACTAAAGATAACTTTATGGAGTTCAGATGCGAAAATTATTGACATTGTGGGAAAATTCTGTGTTTCTTGCATCTTGACAGGTCATTCCTGGGCCTTGAGGTGACAGGTGGGCATAACCACCTGTTGCAGCTGGTTCAAGGTGTGGACACCTGTCTGGAAGAGTTTAGACTGCAGGAATATTACAAGGTATGGTTTTATTGTCAGACCGGTGCATTTGGAGGTCACATGTTCAAACCCTGGCCATCTCATACCAAATGCTTTTTAAGAATGATACATATACTAGATGCTTAGCACTCATGAGAATGGTTGTTGAACACGCAACTACCAGTGGACCAGCCCCCTGCTGTAGTGCTTGCACAACTGTGTGGTCAAAGTGTTATACTTATGGGCACTGCCCTATACACCAATAGGTGTGGGAATGGTTTTAACTCAATGGCCTTGTTGTTGTAACATGGGGAGCTGTTATTAATTCACAGAAATTGGACCCATACAAATGTGAAGCGCTTTTGTTGTACTCGTTCAGTTAGCCATACTGTTTCAACATGTTCTGCTTAAATCAGCCTTTGTTTTTCACCGGCACCTGTGGTAGATGTTCAGATTTTTACTGGAACCGTTGTTAAGTGCACTCCTCAATATGTTGACTTATCTTCTATTCCAGAATCCTTCTTTCCACATGACTGTAGGATGGTGTGTTGGTAATGCTCACGAGGACACCCAGCAGTTCAACCAAAAACTGCAGGTTAGATGTGTCTAGACTCAGTACTGTAGCCATTTGTTTTCAGTTCCTGAATTACGTAAACTGAAATCTAGCCACACATGAAGGCTTCAAACAGTTATAGACTACCTATGTGATGAGTAGTTGTCACATTTTTGGAAACCAGGGTTCTCCCCAGACATTTAGAACAAGGTTGTAGGCAAGGGAAGGGTGAAACTCGGTTACAAATAATCAACATTACCTAAATTTGAAGACTGACTAGCTGGTGCTGTGATAATAACAAGTTCATAGCAGCAGCATTATTCTATTGCTTAGGATTTGCCTTGCATTTATTTGAGGAACTAAGTAAGACTAATCTATTTATCTACCTTTCCAGGCCGGCCTATCAGAAGCCCAGGATGAGTTCCCTTCCCTGGGAGGCTTTCTGGTGCAGGAGGTCAAGTGCAAGAGTGGAAACAGATTCTTCTCTTTTCCACTCAGATAGCAGTGAATAAATAAGATCTTTCATATAAACTCAGATGAAGGTTTGACATCCAGGTAATAAAATACACAAGGTAACAGTTACTATAGTAAATGGATAGATATTCGAAACTTTCAAGACGTTTCAGGTAGATTTTGAGAATGATCAGACATTTCTTTTCCTTAACACAATGAGAAAAGATGATTGATGTTACCTGGAATGTCTGACCATTTCTTCAATCTATCCAGTAGCTTGAGTAACTCACTGTCTTATTCGCACCTCAGAAGAATATTGGACAATGCAATATTTCAGAAATTAAGACTTACACCTGTTCCATCTTTTGTTATAATTTGCCACTACCTCACGTTGCAATAAAGGCTTATACAATGTATACCAACAAGATTATGTTTTATTAACACACTGTGTAAGACCATACTGATAGTTGTGGTCCATTCCCACTTAGACTTATTGATAAGTGCCATGGGGTCTTAAAAGCACTCAAGGTTTTCTTCAAACACAAAACTTCCACTTCCCATCTATGAGGACATCTCTAACTCAAGCTACAACTGTAGGTACTCATTTTCATCCGAGTCAATTAAGAAAATCAAGGTTTAGTGCTTTTCCAAAGGGCACAACATTGGCCCAGTACCTTAAAAAATGTTTTGCAACGGAATAATGTGAATACTGTTGATCAAAATCAAAGGAAACAATGCCAGACATGTACAGTCAAATCAACAGATGTATTCCACAAAAAAATTACATAGAAAAGCCTGCACGCTACAAAGCTAGAGCTGCCAGCACCTCAATTGCTGCTTTAGACTACACTTCATAACAATGTTGTACATGAACACACCTAATCCGGATCTAAGTTGATCTAAATCACAGTAAGATTCTGATGCTAAGCATCCCTTATTCCAGAAAGCTTGCAGCAACCATTGCACAAAAGCTCATAAAATAATTTGCAAAAAAATTAGAGGATCTCAACTACATATAATGACTAACAGTTGAAAAAATACTGTATAAAACTTAATCAAAGCAACAATTACTAAAATCAAAACTAGATTATAACGCCTAATATAATCTAAAACAGTACGAAAGTATGTGCTTATTTACATGCGCATTGTACTAAGTAGAGGTTGAAGGAATATTTTCTGACAGGCAACTTCTGATAGCACAATCCTTGAAGAAAACACCTGTCAGAAATCATGTATCAATCAAAAGAAGGTAGCATTCTCTTCTTAATTCCTTCAACCTTTGCTCAGACAGTACTTAGAAGGGCAATTATCATAGAAAGGAAGCACAAATAGTTCAGGTGAAATACAGTATAGCATAGAACACAGACAAGACACACATTTCCCTATACGTAGTACCCAAACACAGGCACACCACTCTTACTGGCTCTTAATCTTTGGTCCCTGGAAGTTTCCCTTGGTGGAAACTGACAACATCGGAAGAAATGTCAAAACTTTGACAATAAATACACCAAGCTACTGTAGTACAATGCCAATCTACTTCATACAGCGTATAGTTACATCGCAGAGAAACCACCATAAATATGTCCTTGTATCTGTGTCTAATACAACAAAATGTGGTTGTATTAGACTTAGACATAAGCTGCTGTAGTACAATGTGCTGCTATCTACTCTAGATGGCATAAAGCCAAAGAGAGAATACCATAAATATGTACTTGTGTCTATGTCTTATATACTACATTTTGTTTCTTTCGTAAGTGGTCCAATCTCATGGTATATGATATAGTTGAAAACTATAACATCATTCTTGTTTTTTTCATCTTGATGCAGGCATCTCAAACATTATTATTCTGTTGTGATTTTTTGGTACATCACCATCACCAATGTAACTATGTCTATAACATACACAAATTTCTGTCTTTAGTAGTGATTTTTCTAAACTGGTACTGTGCCTTTGGTAGCTGTCATGCCCTAATTTTCTTGAAACCCCATTAGTCCATCATAACTATTATTTTACATTACATAATAAAGGAGACAGTATAAAGAATTGGTAGGACATAAACACATCTGGCTGTGCGATGTGACATATCTCATTACGTACCAAGGCACTTTGGATAAATGATCCTCTAACTAATGAGCCTTTAAATTTTCAAAAACAAAACTTCCTAAGGAACCGACTACAATTGTGAAGAACTACATATACTACTGTGATGGCTACTGTATCAGAAGATAGAGATATTTCTGTTGCTACATACTTAGTGAGGTAGTGTACATGTAAGAATACCACAGATGTTCATATCATGTATAGTTTTATGTTACAACCAACCCTGGTATAACATACATAATGCTCCTATACACAAATGCTCCTGGCATTCTTATAGACAGCCTACTTGGAATTTTAAGCAGGAGAACAATAAAATACAATAAGGAATACCCTTAGCAAATAAAATAAGTTCTATTGAGATACTACTACTTTATCACATATGTAATTAAAAAGTAAAAGAAACAGGCAAGACATTGACATGTGGAATCTTGATCCCTTAAAAATCTTTTCCTAAAAAAGTTGACAAAGTTTGATTATGAGGACGTTGTACAGTACATATTACGCATAGAGGCACAATCAAAATCAGATTCACGGCAGGTAAAATCGGTTGATACAACAGTGTTCTCACCAGAATTTTTTCACAGCATAGGGGTCAAGTACAGAAGGCCAACTTTACGCCACGCGTGGAGTGCTGAGGACATGACCAGAGTAGGGAGTCCGGCATGTTCCCCCGGAAAATTTGTAAATTCATAACCCAATGAGACATTATTTCATGCATTTTGAGGGATAAATTTTGTGAAGAAGAGTTTTTCCTCTGTCACAGCCTCATTCTAAAGCCAAATATGAACTTTTTATAAGATTTATGAAGGGTCACAAGGTTTGTCCCAGAAAGAAACACCCCTATGCTGGTTGAAACACAGCATAGGGGTCCAGATAACAGCATAGGGGGTCCAAATCACAGCATAGGGGGCCCTATGCTGAAAAGGCCTGGCGAGAACACTGTACAATACAAGCAGATCTACTTCCTGAAGAAGAACAAGGTGTAGAAGACGGCTCCCATACAGGCCACGAACACCAGGTTCAGGAGGTTGTGACAGGTGAGCAGACTGCGCACTTTCCCCACCCTCACTGCCACTTTGGATCTGGCTCCTGCAAACAACTGGGGAAGACAAGATATAAACATATATTGATATAATTATAACTGATTGTAATTCAACTGATTGGTATCATTGTTGATAACCTCATTTGACATGTGAAATTTAGTTTTAAACATTCCATGCAACAGTGAACCTTACCAAATACTATTTTCATAAAAAATATGCACTGAAAGTCATTAACTGATGCAAAAAACCAATCATGATGGTATACATCTGGCTGAATCTTCCGTCAAGTTGATAAGAATAGTACTATAGTGATACAAAACTGTAGATCGTACAATTCTGAATACATCTTTGCTGGTATGGAATTTCACGGAAGGAAAGGGTTTTTTGCAGTGCTTAAATTTTGATGTTGGAACAATTGTGTAGTAAGGATGTATCATAATAAAAAAGTATACTTGAGGTATCATGACTTTGCAGTGGAAAGGTCACAGCAAAAAATTACAGGACAAGTGTACAGTGATTATAAGTCTAACATCCTCCACACAAAACAGATAGACCTTACTCCACCCACGTGCAGAGCACCACCTGATCACAAAACTTCACACTCACAGGACTCACCCCAACTCTCCCATCCCTCACAGAGTTCAGGGATGCCCTGGTCAGTTTGGACGTCACCGGGGTTTCCTGGTAAGTCAACAGACTCTCGTTCTTCACAGATGATCTTGTTGTGTATGCAGAAGCAGTCTTCCTCTCTGTGAACTCCGACCTCTCCTGCCTGGTGGTGACAATGGTGGCTGTCGTGGGTGTAGAGAAGACCTGTCTAGACAGGTCTCGGGACCGGAGAGCTGACCGCTTCAGCTCCTGGTCGGACTCGTTGTCGGACTCCGTCACCGTGGTGACACATGTTTTTCTGCTCGGCGTGCTCTGTTAGGAATGAGGCAGAGTGTCAGAACCTGTTTTCATGCATCAGACGTTAAACCGGATAGTGAGTGAGTGAGTGAACTTCAAAAATGGGCAATGCTTCCACTAGTCTAGGCTGTGGGCATGCAGGGACTCCTCCTGAAAAGAAGACACTTTTACTTAGAAAGTTAGATCATGCATTTTCCTCTAGATTCCCCATTGAGCATTCAACATGCAAAACGAACCTTTTCACCACCATTCCTCAACTCAACATTATCAAGACAGGAGGGAACATGCATTTTCCATGTGCTGCATGCTTTTAATTGTATCTCGTTCGAGTTTCATTCTACACATGCAGTGCTATGTCTTGACTACGGTATTGTCAGGGTGCATTAAATCTATGTCAGGAGTGCAGACGACATAAGAAGACCGGAACCTCTGCAATCTCCTGTTCTTGGACTGCAACTTTCTGGGCGACCAACAACTGTTTTCCCGCAAGTGCGGACACAGCTTTCTGCTTTTCGCTGGTTTCAGCAACTTTCACAACTTCTTCCTTTCTCTCTGCATGGGCTGCAGAGGTGTAAGTTGTTGTTGTCTGAGCCACTTTGACCACTACAGAGGTCTCCTCTTCGCTTTCACTCACAGTGATGACCTTATGGAGGGACAGAAGTTGTGTGCACCTGTTTGTCTCATTCATGTGTAGAACATAGGGTAGGAAAGGGTTTTTCGGGTACGTGTACCAACAAACAGAAAACACAAGTCTGGAAATTTGTATGATAGACAGTTCATATGTACGTCATCAACAGTTCAAGTTACAAAAGCTTGATGATAGTTTAGAAACAGGTGCTTTGCATGACATCTGAAGCGCAAGCACATCTAACCCTTCCCAAGATGGGGAACGACATGATGAAATGGATGACGATGGAATGTGGAGCCTTAAGAATTTTCACCACTGACAGAACACGACAACATGTTGTCCAGACGTTGAAGTAGCCAGTAGCTTAAGATACAAATGTGTACTATTAGGATTACCCACTACTATGGAAAGGAGGATATCTTCATTTTGATTATGAGTTCTGGTAAAACTTACCGGTAGTTTAGGAGTGGGTGCAGCGTTCTTCCTGGGTCTACCTCTCCCTGGAGTCACTATCTTGGTCTCCACCTTTTCTTCAACCTTCTGGACTGTCCTCCTTCGAGTGGACCTTGGTGTGGGTGGGGGCTTGAAGATGGGCTTCACTATCTTCGTCCTCTGAAATAGGAAAGTGTAACTGTAAGTAATCCTGAACCAGCTTACCTCACTGAAGAGCTATTCTTCCACTCAGTTCTCCACTGGTCATGACCAAGAAGACAGACACTATTTTTGTACAGGTTCATTGTACCCGGGAAATTCCCCTATCTAGCTAGTTTCTACAAGCACAATGAACAGTGGACCACGTCCTAAGGACTGCAACCCTGTCCAGTAAGTGTGCATGTCGGTTGAGCGACACAGCTTCTTGGTCCAGAGACAGAGTCGCTAACCACTGGACATGCATATGAGAAATTAAACTTTTAAAAGTCACTGTCAAGACTAATTATACTGTAATTCTTGTTTCTTTCACTGTAACTTTATGTTTGCTGTTTTCACAGTCACCTCTGTACAATGAACTTATCATCACTGTGAAAAACCCTATTGTTATATTACTTATTTCTTTCACACATCCGTTCTGTAAATCACTTGGTGCTACTGTGAAGTTAAAGTTCAGTGAAAATGTCAATTTTCCTTACACCGTGAAATTTCGTAGATGAAAGATGTATAATATAGCTACCGGTACTTACCCTAGGAGTCTGAGCAGCCAGCCACTTCCTCTTCCACTCCTCCAGGATCTCCTCGCAGCCCAGCAGGTTCTTCTCCGGCTCCCAGGTGTCGTCATCCTCGTCGAACCCCAGCCACCTGATCAGGTACTCCGGCCGACCGCGCCGCATCCGCTGGTCCAGAATTCCCTCCACCTGGAAATGTACAGTCAGCTTTACATTAGACTCCAGGTAGAATAGTATTTCTCTATGTGACAGTGACACTTATACAGATCTTCATTCCTATTACTTATTTAAAAAAAACATTAGCTTGGTACCTACCCACAGGGCCCACCCCGGCTTTAAATTCGAACAATTTTTTTTGGAAAAGGTGTCTTGGTGCACCTAATCTAGAAATTTGCTACCCTGGTATTTAAACCTATAACTCCTGAGTCTTTTCCTGGGTCTGATTATAGTGGTGGCCGCAATATTTTCCAAGGTGCGCTGATTGACCTTTGCAGACAGGTATCTCTCCCATTATGTATCTATTCAAGGAGACTCACAATCACCTGGTCCTAGAATACCAAATGTATTGTAAGACAACAATGTCAAGGCAACAGCTGTAAAAGGCTACTTTTATGGCAATTGAAAAGACATGAATATTCATCACACAATGTCCCAAGAGACAGACTTCTGCATAAAACTATGATAGTAAAATTTACCTGCAAGTGCAAATAATTCATATTTCTTGTTTTCTTTTTCAGGGAATTCCAAAGCATGAAATTTTAGGTACAAACCTAGTAACTAGTATTGTATTTGACAATCATAAAATTTATCAAGTTGAATCTCTCTTTTTGCACCTGATTGCGTGAAGAAGGTTGGTAAAACTGATGGGAGTGATAAAATATGATCGTAAATAAATAATGAATTCAGCACAAATCCAGCCCTCTCCATAAGGTGTTATGTCAGCACACCTTTATGTCAACCATTTAGCATGCCTTTTTCCATGATGTCAATCGGAAAGCTCAAATTATTCCCCCACACCTTGAAATCTCTTTTTAACTAGTACTTCCAAGGACCTTGGTACGTCAGTGCACAACTAAAATTATCATAGAGGCGGGTTTTATAGTCTGACAGTGGGTGGTTCGAACTGTGCAAACGAAACATTCAACCTGCAAATAAATTTTGGCTTTTAATCAAAATCACACTAACGTCGTTTTCGTGCGTTGCAAATTGTGTTGTGTTGCTAGTGACTACAGAAGTAGGAAGGACGCATCGGGCGCCACTTGTCCTGAGGCGTAACGATGTTGTACCGACTTGCGGGTCAAGGCCAGCGCGTCACGCATCGACGCTGAAATATAATATCTCAGCTGGCGAACGGCTCACAACACAAATACTACCCTTCGAATCAAAACAGTAATATATCTAACACGTCGAGTCAGAGTGTGTCGCACATTTTACGTCAGTCTTGCGCTGCTACGTTTCTTACGATGACGCATGTTTGAACCGATTTTTACGATGATCTTGCGCTTGAACACCACGCCAAGACACTGTAACCTGAGACGCGGCCGTCTAAATACGACTTACGAGGACACGTCACCAGAACTTGAGCACCTGGTAAGCGGCATCTACATTCCATGCACCTCCTTAACACGATCATATAAGAACAGCGGTTATAATAACGTGATAAACATGATAAATCTGGTGCACAAACCTCAAACACATCGCGAGCGCCCGCCATATTTTTGCCCGTTCAAAAAAGCAAGCCTTCCCGTGATGCACTGCGACAGTCGAATTTAATCTGGGCAAGACCATTCTGATCCGTAGGGGTGTTACCTGCATTGTGGACACAATGCCCTCTTATTGATCGAAATTCAGGTGAGACAATATAATATTGTGTGTAACGTCATCAAAAACAAGTCAGAAAACAGATCGATGTGCCAACGTGGCCTGGCCGTCCGGAAGAGCTTCAGGGACTGAAAATTGGTAGGAAATTACACTTTTTCTTTAGTGCAAGGTACTTTCAAACGGTGACACACCGTTCATAGCGTTGCATTTCATAACAAAATTCTTTCAAATCCCCAAGGCACTATTAATATGAAGACCTATCGCATATTTTCTTTTTTTCATTTGCGATAGTGGTAGGGGTCGCTATTGATAAACAGGGCACTGCAATGCCTTTATAGCCCGAGAAGCTTCCCCGTGGCAAGTCAGAACACCCCAAAAAAGTGACATGACTCTAAGTTCCTTGTCGGCTGAAGCTTCCGATAATCCTCTAATTAAAGTCGACCAATTTGAACATAGAGATCGCACCCAACGGTTCATCATTGAAAACCTTAACCTTTAACCTGTGACCGTCACTCTCTTATATTTTTGCAAACCAGACTAAGCCAGACGGCACAGAACAGTAGACACAGACGTCAGTCAGTGCCATAGAAACCAATCTCCTTCACGGTCCTGATTAGGAGGTCTATAGGACCTGGTGAATAGTTTCATCAGGTTGGTAATTTTACACAGCCAATAACAATAAACTCAAGCCAACGCTTCGGTAGTCACAATCTGCCACCTTCCCCAGGGCAATAACTGCAGGGTATTGTTATTGGTTGTGTACAGAGAAGATATTAGATTATAAAGACTGTTTCGGCCCGAATCTTGTTATTGATAATGGCTATGAGCAGTTAAGGAGCAAAGGTTCAAGTTGTCTAATATAGACTTTGTTTACCATCATTGCACGATATCACATGATGTTCTTTGTTTCCGATATCAGGGCACGGGTCAATGATCATGGAACACAAGAGCAGGTTGAAGTTCTGTTTGATTCCGCTAGTCGTCGTGGTTCTGATTCGGGAAGCCACAACGGACAACTACAGTAGGTACATTTGTACTTGAAGATTTTCAATCTTACAACGAAATATCAGCGCCAAAAGGAGTATAAAATAAACCATTCAGTATAGTGATCTTATAGCCTGAATTCAATCAAGCCTCCTGTAACAGCTCGCCGCCCTGTAACCGCCTCGCCGACCTATAGCTAGGAGGGGACAGAAACCCCCGGACAGCTGGAGTTTGCGTTATACAGACTAAATGATGTTATATCCTTGTCGCTGTCTTGCATTTTGCATGCATGGTACCTCGCACTTTTAACTGCCACTGGTAGACGTAAGCTTGCTATTTTCTGATTTACTTCAGATGGACAGTTGACCTTTGCCTGGGCCTCCTACTACAGTGACCACATGGTCCTACAGCGGGAGCCTAACCGTGCGGTTGTCTGGGGTTACGGTGACGTCGGCGCTAACGTCACAGTTTCTGTGTACCCCACCGAGAAGGGGAAAGTGTACCACTCTATAGTACAGACAGGTGCACATTTGTGCTTCGTTGTTTCCACTAAATGGTAGTACACAATATATATAATATATACACGTTACGTTGTTGAAGGTTAGACATCCAGGTAATAAGATACGCAGGATAACTGTTACTTATGCAAGTGGATAGATTTTGTAAACTGCCCGACGTTTTAGACATACAGCATCCGCTGTCTTTCGACAGTGACTGTTCAAAACGTCTGACCGTTCACAAGTCTTATTACCTGGAGGTCTAACCTTCATCGACGTAACCAGCACATTATATGTTGAACTAGTCCAGTACTCCGGATCAAAACAAAGAAGCCGGTTTGTAAGTTTGAACCCAATGACGTCAAATTTGTTATATCGCTGATGTGGTTTGACTTTTTGGTCGTTCCGATCCTGCAATAGAGACCTTTAAGTATGGTTTCGAGCTTTCTGCACATTCCATCTGTGTGTGTGTACAACGTGCAGGCCTTGCAGGTAAAGGTATGTGGAAAGTGTTCGGATCCTGCATACTTTCAAGTATGATTTCAATCTCCCTACACATACCGGTTGTGTGCACAACATGCAGGTCCCGCAGGTAAGGGCGTGTGGAAAGTGACTCTAGACGCCATGCCGGCGGGGGGACCGCACACGGTGGAGGCCGTACAGACCACAGCAGGGAAGGGACAGTCCTTGGTGCTGAAGGACGTGTTATTCGGGGACGTGTGGCTGTGCAGCGGACAGAGCAACATGGCATTCACTGTCAAATATGTAAGAATCTCTCCCCTCCCTTTCTATTTGTGGTATTACGTGTTTATAACAATACAACTGATAATGGTTTCTAAATTCGTTTTTAACAACAGAAACGAGTTGACATGGTGCGAAGACATTATCTCATTGGAGTGCTACTCTTCCACTGGCCATGATAGAGACGACTGACAGTACACCATATACAGTATATACAGGTTCCTTATACCGGTAAATTCCCTAGCTCTTTTCGACAAGTTCAATGAACAGTGGAGCGCGGCTTAACGTCCCGTCCTACAGTCCTTTCCAGTAGCGTGAATATCGAGTGAGCAATAGCAGCCGGGATTCGAACTCCCAAACTATTGGTCCAGAGGCAGGGCGGCTTGACCACAACGCACTCTGCACAGAGTTTTAAACGCGTTGTAGGTAATGCGTCTGACTTATCAGTTTCTAAACTATACCAGGCTACCAACGACAGTGCTGAGATCGCCCGAGCTGCCGACTATCCGCACGTCCGCCTCTTCACAGCCGACATGGTGGCGTCCGACTCCCCGCTGTACGACCTGCGGGCCATCATGCAGCCATGGGCGGTGGCCAGTCCCGGTACGTCTGTGGCATGCGTCTTTATCAGACTCTTAAAACTAGTGCTACAGCAGTCTCTTACTTACTTACTTACTTAGGCCTACAGTCAAGTCCATCCTTTGGCATCGGCCACGGGCAGATCCCTCCATCTCATGCGATCCTGACCATGAGTTACTTCCATGTGTAGCCAGTTGCCCTCGCATCTAGATCTATAGCTAGTCTCCAAAGGCTTCCGTCGGGGTGGGGAAGGGCTAGGAGTGGCCGCGATTTTATCGTCTTCCTCTACATGGTGGAATGCGGAATACATCCCTCTCCTTCCTACACCTTTTACCGCCCTAGCCGGAGTCAGATACCCATTTTTACACCTGGGTGGACTGAGAAAAGTCATATGTTAAGTGCCTTTGACAAGGACACAACGTCTAACCAGGAACGTTAGTAATCAAACCTGTGACCTCTCGATCCCGTGACCACTAGCATAGCAACTCAGACATTCGACGCCACATTACTTTACTTTACTTTACCTTTTTTTGATCCCAGAAAGTATATCGGGTCCACCCCACTCCGGCCTGGGTATGCACTGGGGCTACTTCTCGGCGGTGTGCTGGTTCTTCGGGCGGGACCTGTACGACAGCATCGCCGTGCCGATCGGCCTGGTCGTGTCGGCATGGGGAGGGACCGCCATCGAGGCCTGGTCACCTCCGGAAGTCATCAAAACCTGCAATTTCACCACTTCCGGCACAGACAGGTAAGGTGTTGAGAATCTGAAGCAAGAAGTACTGCTCTAGACATGTAAACTTCCAAGTTTATCAAAATTATATCCGTGTTATGCCTAAGATATACGATTAGAAATACGTATATTCGGTGAAGTGACCAATCTACGCTGTTTAATCCTATGTCTTGATTTATTGCATGGCCTGCTTTTCAGTTACCCCTGGATAAAAAGATACAAAAACTTAATAAAACACACTAACCTTCCACAACGATACTAAACAAATTCAACTTATAACTATGAACGCAGTAGATTATCAAAAGCCTTTACCCTGACTTGCTGTATTTGCTCTAACAAGATTCCAACAGCAATGTAGTATACCCCCCAGGTATACCACTGATTGGCAGAACCGGGTGGGGTAGCTGCCACCTAACCCGGTCAGTGGGCGCTAATCATGACACTTTCCCCCTACACATCTGGATGTTGTTTTCCCACTGGTACAACGTGCGTGTCCAGGGCTCGGCAGACACATTCCTTTACATTTCTAGCAAAGAAATGGTCGCTGAAACGATGTAAGAATCGCTGTGCCCCCCACCCCCTTCAATGTTTTCCTCGCCTGCATCGATATTATGACCCAGGAAATACTGCAATGGACAGAGGACAAAACTAGACAACCTTTTACTTAAAGAAGTCTTCACATAGTATGTTGTGACCTAGAAACTTAGCGTAGAAACTTTAAAAAAAGACCAAAAACACAGCGTTTTCTGTAACAAACTTTACTTGCCTCTCTCACTATGTTTTGGTTGACCACCATCTTGAATCACATTGAATTGTGGGCTAAAGCGAGCCTGCTAAAGCTTCTTGTAACTAGGCAACACGCTTTCCATGAGTTTTGGTGAAGATTAAATTGCACTGACAAGGCAGGCGTGGCCTAAGTCTGGCCGGCTTAGGGTCGCCGGCTGTGCCCTCGCCTAGGCGCGCCTGTCAGTACTTACCGCTGGGGAGTCCCATGTGGACCTCCGTGCTAAATTGGGAACTTTGCTGGCTGGCCACTGGTAAATCTTGTTATAGTGAGAGTATGTCCTTTTTAGGATGGACAACGTTCCCAAACCGGCATCCAACTCTCTTCTGTTTGGCGAGGCCAGCTGGGAAGCTGATATCATAGTAGGAGAGCGGCAGAACAACTCTGCTCTCTGGAACGCCATGATCCACCCTTTTCTCAACATGACTATGAAGGGAGTCATTTGGTATCAAGGTAAGACGTCGTCTTTGTCGATGTGAAAATTTTTTTAAAAAGTTATTGATGTTTCATTTGCCATCTACAGGTATATTATCATATTAAATTTCGTGCCTGGTTATCAAAAAGCTATATCAACTATTCTAGAATGCCGAGTAAATGATGTTTTTTCTAATATTTGGTGTAGCAAATCCTGATGTTACTAAGGTACATTTTTCTTTACTTGTCCAACATTCTGCGGAGAGGCGACCAGATCAGCGACCAGGAGCTATAGAATAGTAAATGAATATTACACAAACGAAACATACATTGTATCAGGCTGCTATCTGCCGCATACGTTGTGAATTCTTAACTCTTCATAAGGCACATACATACTGTGCAAATCTGATATTACAGACATGTCGCTTGCAATTATATTTGTAGGGGAGGCAAATGCAGCTTTCAACGAGACTGATTTTTACGGCTGCATGTTTACTAACATGATCCGCACCTGGAGGTCTGGCTTCCACCTGGGGTCCGGCGGACAAACTGAACCGGTCTTTCCTTTTGGTTTCGTTCAGGTGAGCCCAGGTCTATTTGTTATACCTACCACCTCTTTTAGAAAGAATTAATCCTTTTTGTGTACATGGTGGTTTTAAAAATCAGAAGAGATTGGGAAAAAGCTTCTTCTCCCTTTGTGAAATGCAGGGACGCGGACAATGAAATAAGACTGAAAACATTGTTGTAGCAATTACAAAACAAGTCTCTTACTTAATTTTGGATGAATACAGGATCACAGTTCGTCCTTATTTTCTCGATAATACACAGTTAGAATGACCGCTTTCTAGCTGCATGGCAGTGAATAGATGTTTGGAAACTTCAATTTCTGGATTGGAACAAGCTTGACTTATGTTCAGTTGACATGGGTGTTGTACAAGCTGACGATAAGACATCATCAGCCCTCTGAACTTTCATTTTCTCTACAGCTGTCAGTTAGTTCAAACGAGAACTTTCCTGAACTGCGCTGGACTCAGACGAACGGACACGGCTCTGTACCCAACCCGGACATGCCCCGCGTGTTCATGGCTGTAGCCGTGGATCTACCAATTCCAGGGTCAACTAGGTACGGAGGCTAATGTTTCATGTGTTGGGAAACAACACCAATTATGACAAAGAATACATTTATTGTAAAGATGGATTCTTTGTAATTGTAGAAATATACCACCATAGGGGTCCTCCAGTGCACGGGATGTTGTTTACAACTACTGTTGAGGTGGTGTCCGGGAGTTTTGTTTTTGCACAGTTCACAAACACCAAAAACAGACGAAATAATGTAGAAAATATGCTGAAAATGGGTTGTACATGTCAGTACCTGTCATTCACATTAAGATTTATTCGCAAGAATAATTTCAATTTTTGCGCCAAAATCTTAGTCAAGTCAATTTTATCTGTCTTCACAAATTGAAGTGTTCATCCACGAGACAAGCAGGACGTGGGAAGTCGTCTGCTATTGGCTGCACGTCACGTGGCGTACGGGGAACCAGTTGTCTTCCAGGGGCCATTGCCAACGGCGGTGAAGGTCAACTCATCAGCGAAGACCATGGACGTGCTCTACAACATGACTATGGGAACGCTAAGGCTTGAAGTGAGGAATCAAGATGGATTCGAGGTAGGCAGAGAATAAGTCTTTGAATGATTTTTAGGTACGTTGTGATGCCATTGTTTAAAAGTGATGCCTTTGACTACAAACATTTTTATATAGATACACGTACACATGGTGCACTCGATTTCCAAGTCAAAATTAGATATTCTGATACATCCATACATTTAACGTCATTGTCATATAGTAGATCCCCCCCCCCCACTTCACACATTGGGGCAGGTGTATTTCTGCGCAGTTGTCTGAAGACAATTAAAAGCTGTAGTAATATTTTCGCACTCGTTTTATGTATTCGTTTTACCAGGGGAAACCACACGCAAGTTTGCGGCCTATTTTTCAGGTGTCCCTGGACACATACATAACAATACTCAGAAACCAGAACATACACACATGGCATAGGAGTTAACTGAGTGAAATGATGGAATTCTGTTTTTTTTCAGATTTGTTGTTCCAGTAAGGAGAACAGCTGCAAGCCGCATTCCTCCACGTGGGTGCCGGCCAAGATCATTGCCCACACCGTGAACACGGTAACCGTCTCTACCTCCATGTGTGCCAAGTACGTCACATCCTGGCGGTATGAGTGGGCGCCGGCTCCCTGTCCCTTCAAACAGTGCGCCATCTACTGCAAGGAGACACAACTGCCGGCGCCTCCGTTCAAGGGAAAGGTTAAATCCTGAATACTAAATACCAAAGGTACTCATTAAGCAGCTGGATAAGTTTTGTAAACGGTCAGACGTTTCAGACCGCATCCGCTGTTTTTCATCAGTGACTGAGTCCCTTCCCAGTGACCGTTTACAGAAGTTGTCCAGTTGCTTGAGTCACGTTTGTATCGAGTATCTACATGGATGGATGTCTAACTTTCATCGAAGTTTCCTAAATAGTGAGATGACCGAAAATACCACTTGTCCACTTGTCTGGCTTTAAGTGTTCAGTACCATTATTTAATAACTTACAATGCTGGATGAATATATTGCAATTCTCGTTTTCAAAAGCTTCTCAAACTGACGTTGGAATGGTAATTCGGGAATTATGTTGTTTTTCATTCAAGCGATTTTGGTATTGATATAAACAATAGGCTTAGACGTTTCATATGATAAATCATTCAAAATAATCACATATGAGATTGCGACTTAGGCCAAAGAAGCACAGGAGCAAGATTTTTACAGTAGCTGGTAAAAGAAAGTAAGACTTCTACACAATGCTGTTCATTCAATAATTCTATTATCTTCTAATCTTTGACAGTTGCAAACTGATTAAAGCACACTACTCAACACTTTTAGTGATTGATTCTTTATTACATTTGTGACAGTAGCTATTTTAGAGCCCTCCCTCCATCCATCGATCATTGGAATAAGGCGCACTTGCATTGTTCTCAAATTACTTACGAATTTATACATATTGAACCTTTCGAATTCGTTTCTGATTCAGACAGTAAGAGTGTTTCTGTCGTCATGCCAGACGATTGCGGGGTTTTCAATTATAAAGCAAAATCACAGGTTGACATTCAGAAAGCCGAATGCTGGACATGGTAGGGAGGATGGTATCTACGAACCCTAGGTTATATTTCCTTACATTTCCTATGGAAAAACAGTGTTTCCATTCTACAAGTGCCGGGATGCTCTTTGTCTGCTATATTACACACGTGAGTTTACAATTGTTGTGAACATAAATCCAAAGGACGATTTCGATCCAAAACATATTCAAACAGTCAAAAATGTACTTTTGTAGTATTGACCACCTCTGTGTACAATGGTTATTGTGGCGACGTGTCGGCGGTCTTTTTGACTATTTTCCTCCATTGACCCAAATGTTAAGAATCTTGTCTATAGTTACAACCCTGTCTACTGTGACCATTTTCTTATAATTCAATGTATGTTTAATATAGACAGCGTAGACTGTACATCAGAAATGCTGCGATGATATCGGTATATACAAACGGCCTATCGAAATGGCCAAAAGACAGTAATGATGGGCTAACGTTTTATCCAACCTTATTTTGGAGCATTACAATAAGCAAAACCGTGTCACAGACTTCGTGATCCTATTGCTTGTTTATTACATTATCGACATTTCAAAAAATTCTATTTACGTTAACATAAAAATTTGACTGAATCTTCCCTGCCTTGACACAAACATTTTTCTTACATGTACACAAATACGAGAATACAGTCTCACCATACAATACAGTGATAAAAACACATGCAGTGCAGTGCTAGTCAGCAGGCTTGGCGCATAGTTTTCTTAGGTAAGCCACATACAACAAGGCCTTGGCCATGACCTTGTATTTTATGTACATTGTTTTCATACGATCATATTTTTGAGTCGCTATGTCAAAGTCATAGGTCGAGGTTTCAACCGGTTTAGGGCCGTAAATGTTGTTACACTTTTCCTTCATAACTGCCCATATACACGGCCCAGTAGATAATGTTGAATAGTATAAAGGTTGCAGGGAAGAATATCTTGGACGCCAGGTCTATCTTAGCAGCGATTATCTGCCCGCGTTCATCACTATCCGCCATGGCCTGCGCCACGTCCTCGTCAAAGTCCTCCTCAACCGTCGCCTCCTTCTTCTCCTTCTCCTTCTGCTCCTCGGCAGCATCCTTCCCGTTGCTGAAGGGGTGGACCTTCAGGATGCCGTTTGGCTGGAAGGCCTACAAGGAAGGGGAAAGGCGGGAATGAATTTTCTTCGCTCGAAAGTGTTGGTTGAATTCACCAAGAGCAAGCCTAGGATACTTATAATCAACTTCACTTAAACGCAATGCACGTGGAGCACCGGCCGCAATTTAAACTGCAACTGCCAAAACAAAGGTTAGGCAAATTGCAAAGGAGTAAAAAAATGGGTGTGTTCAGTTCTTTGTGTTTGCATTGCAGCTCAAAGATCTTTCTTCATAACCTATGACTTCTCGTTTCCAACCATGCAAGTCGTGTAGTAGCTATAGGTAGTGTGTAAGGATATGCACCACCGCGCACTGACACAAACGTTTGACACTTGTTGGAAAGACGAAATTGTAAATGCATTGTCTACGTGCTGTGTGAAAGTACATTTACTAGTAGATAAATAAGTGGGCATTGGTCACAGTGTGGCGGGTGACAGTCAGCAGGTAAGTACAAGAATGTAATTTGACCTACCCACTTCTTCCTACTACGCCGCTGATAATATGATAAAACCGTTGTTAAATTACAATATATACAGACAATGCACAAATTATTAGACAATTGCAGGCATTCTAAATATTTGATTGTATATATGAAGCTCAAATCGGCCTGCAGGCCGCTTTTTATTCAGGTCATGAATGAGGATGTAAAAGTCAGACGAAATATAACACAAGCTTAAGATTTCGAAATATCTATGACATATGATTAGCTCCCATTCGCGCCGGTACCCGTAGGGAGTGTTGCATGTCCCAGTCGGGTCCCGAAGCCACAAATTTGTCCCGGTGGACTGCCGGGTACGGGAGGGGGACCTCCCGGTGTTCGCACGATTAGCTCACGGCGTCTATTTGTTACCGGGTCCCGCGTTGATTTTAAGTCCGATTTAAAATAATTCGGGGTACCGGCCGGGCCCCAAAATAGCCCAGCAGCCACAGGGTATCAAACGGAGCCACGTAAGGGTCACGCCCGAAAGTGCCCCCCCCCCCCCAAAAAAAAAACCCAGCCCGGCAACTATTCAACGGGGCCTTTTTTTGTACTTTGGACCTAAGCATAATTGCATACTTCTGACATCACTTACGTCTTTGTTCTTGTTCATCTGGTTAGAGATCATGCTCTCCTGTTTCCTGCGCGAGAAGTGATGCGCAGCCGCGAACTCCACCAGCGCCGTGAACACGTAGATGGTGCACACCAGCATCCAGATGTCGATGGCCCGGATGTACGAGAACCTTGGGGACAAGGAAAAAAAAGCAAAATCTGATGGTTATTGGTTTCTATTTCAGTAGTGTGTCTGGGAGATACACATAGCTAAAGAGCACACCAGCATCCAGATGTCGATGGCCCGGATGTACCAGAAGCTGTGGACAAAGAAAATATCAGATGTTGAACAGTCACAATATCAATGGCGAATATCACCCATAAGTCATCTTCTACCGTTATCTTGCATATATTTGATGTTGAGTGATCACAAATTTGAAAATGTTTGGTAGGTACGTAGATTTGAAATACGGTAGTTAATCGAGTAGCAGTCCACAGTGTTCTGGAGCTGCAGTGGTCTGGACACTATGCAGCTGTGTGTGCTTGTGTTTTACCTTTGAATGGAGCTCCTTGTCGCCGACGTGAGGGTGGTGGAGGTGAGAACGATGGTGGGTGTATGTGTGTTTGTGTGTGTGTGTTTGTTTGTGTGTGTGTATGTGTGGAATTACCTTGGAATGGAGCTCCTTGTGGCCGACGTGAGGGTGGTGGAGGTGAGCACGGTGGTGATGCCCAGCGCGACCCTGGCGGGGGCCTGGAGCGGACTGATCCAGAACGTCAGCCACGACAGGGCCACGATCAGCGCGCTACGGGACGAGGGAACGGTTGGTACATTAATGAATGAATTAAGAATTTATCGTACGTATTTGCACCATTGCTCTTGTAACGTACGGTCTATGGGAAAACAAAATATACAAGCTACAGTACAGACTGTCATCTGGGTTCGTAGTTACTCAACCAAAGGCATTTTGTGTGCCGACGTTTTGGTAACCTTTTTAGATGCCTTCCTCAGGTTACAAAAGATTACTGAACATTGAGGGAAAATATTGACTTTGGTTGTGTAACTACAAGCACGGTATACTAGTGTATCGACTTCCGATCTTATGAATCTCTTACAGATACAATCCAGCATGATCCCAACAAGGTGAGGTGTCCGATATCAACTTGGTTAGAACTGGAGCAAGATTATGGATTATATTTGAACGTTGAATATGTACGGCAATGACCCACCTTGGCACATATGTCTGTGTGATGTAGTACCCGATACTTCGCACCATCTTAAAAGTGGCCTGGTTGCAGCCGAATTCACCTGCGAGAAAGAAAGACATGATTAACAAAATATCTGGGAATATAGGACCAGATCATACATAAATTGATGTTGTCGGAATTCACTTATGATCATGAAAATTTGGGTGAATATGAGTGTGTGCGTGAGAGTGAGTGGGTGAGTGAGTCAGTCAGTGAGAGTGAGAGTGAGTGGGTGGGTGAGTGAGTGTAAGTGTGTGAGTGAGTGAGTGAGTGTGTGAGAGTGAGTGTGTATGTGTGTGTATGTGTGTATGTGTGTGTGTGTGTGTGTGTGTGTGTGTGTGTGTGTGTGTGTGTGTGTGTGTGTGTATACTTCTGCCTACCTATGGAGTAGTTCCCGCCACAACTGGTCCAGGTCCACCCGTCGATGACGTACTCCGGCAGTTCTATCCCAGGGTTCATCTCTACAGCCGGCTCCTTCCACTCTATTATCAGGTCATCCGTTGTCATACCGTCTGAAGTCGCCAGGGGGACAGAAACAGGAAATTAGCGGTAAACCTCAAACACATGGAAAAGGGGTCTTCAAACCTTGACCTTATTGCTGTCTGTATTCATCGGTCGCTTCCATTAACCGTAGAATAAAGGATACCGACGAAACATGAGCCTAAGGTGTGGCTTTATATTTTCAATTTACGAAATAGTTCCTCAGAATAAAGTTCGTGTCTCAAATTAAGTAAAAAGGTGCCAGAATAAGATGGCAAAATCAGCTGAACTTGACTTATAATTAAATCATGTAGACGGAAGCTGAAGCTCATTGATGAATGTAAGGTTAAAAGTACGTTAAAAGCCGGATTTGCTTTATAAAGAAGTACTTACATGGTCCCAGCTGAATCTTGCAGAACTGAGCATCAAAAGGGTACTGGCGGAAATCCATCGGGCAGGAATTCTTCAACGTCTTCCTAGTAGGTTTAAAGAGACAAGAAATGTCTTGGTGTAATTCTATGGCGCCCCCGTCTAGATAAGTCGAAGTTTTCATGTTAGCAATTACAATTCAACTTTAATTCAGAATGACTTCTAACAACGCAGATGAACTTTCGAGTGCAGAACAGTATCTGTCTTACTTTTGGCAAAAGACAGTAACAAAATTCGATGAACTTTCTTAATATTGTGTTGGAGCAAAGTTTTAGCTGTGTACAAGATGTAACCATTGCATTTCACTGTACGTATACTACTTGTTTTATTTATTTATACATGTATGACACAGGGCCCCACTGCAAAGCTTATCACTGAGCCGGGCAGCCCTGGATAAAATGACAGAAAATAAAATAAATAAATCTATTTTTACTTTTCGCTTGACAGGATGTCCCCGTTGGGCCAGACCCACATGAGGCTGGTGAAGGCGCTGGAGGCGCGGAAGCCGGCGTCCTTCTCGTTCAGGAAGTAGATGTCGGGCGTCCAGACCAGACTGCGGGCCGCCACGTGCAGCTGCGCCGTCTGGTTGGGCTGCGTCTCCGTGAACTTGAACCGGGGGTCGTTCCACCACATCCGGAAGTAGAACGTGATGACGTATTCCTATAGTGAAGAAGAAAAAGAAAAAGAGTTCCGATGCATTTCCATAGAAAGTCGCTAGAGGCCATGATCGAACTTTTTGCCGACACTTACCCACGCACCAAATATCATACATATCTATTCACAACTTCATGAGTCACGCTGTTTACACACACACACACACACACACACACACACACACACACACACACACACACACACACACACACACATACACACACACACACACACACACAAACACACACACACACACTCACACACACGCACACACACACACATACGTAGTATACATGCAGACACACGCACACACACAAAACACAAAACACATTTACTACCGAAAATATAAACTTATTGATGAAGGTAATAACTAAAGCTAAAACGACTTTAGGGTTCATCCCTTATTGCTTCAAAATTTAAAAAAAAAACACACAACAAAACTACTAAAGCCTTACCATTGATATCTCGGAGATAGAAGCGATGCTCTCCACGTACATCTGCATCAGAACGTGAACTCCCGGACCTGAGACAGAAATGGCGGAGAAGTTGTAATTGTTAGGGAGCTGTGAAACTTAACGTCACTTGTTTTTGACTGAGAATTATTTCTGATCGTTTTTATTTGGTAAGGATCTCGCGGGCAACACGCCAGAATTTCGTCCTTATTACGGTGGCTTTACAACATAACCACATGAAAATAATGGCTGGTTACACACCACAATTTAAAGCAATATAATAATTCAACACTTTTAGGAAAAGCATTTGATGGTTATGTGCCGAGGTACTACTGATTAATTGCCTTGTTGTAAGGTTGAATTGCACATACTCAATGACTGAATGTAGGGATTGCTAAGCCTCTTAGTACGGGCTTTAGGTACACTGGTTATGCTAGAGTTTCTGAGTATGAGTCCCGTGACTCCTGCCCTCATGGGTGGCACGAAGTCATGTAGGAGGGTGGTCCTCCCGAAGCATACGTTCGAACAGGTGTGACTGCTCCTGATTCTTGAGACACTCCTGACTATTAAGCGAGACGTAGAGAAAACAAAATAGGCTCACCTTGATCATTGGGGCGGATCCTCATGTCGTAGGTCTCCAGAATCTTGTAAAAATCTCTCATAGAATGCATCTCCGGCGGCTTTGGTGTCGACGTCGTTACCTGAGTTCTGTAACAAAAGTAAAGACCGTGAACTTGGTTCCACGAGGCCTGAGATGAAAATAGGGACAAAATCAAGACCATAGCATGTCAATTTATACAGACAACGGAAGTTCTGCTGCAGTACCAAGGCCTCATACCAGGGGGGGATCGACCTTGACCTTTGTCTTTCCAACACTTACCAACATACAAAATAGTATCATAATCCATCCAGAGGTTCTTGAGTAATGCTGATTACAAAACCCCGGAAACATATTTAAACACACGCACACACACACACACACACACACACACACACACACACACACACACACACACACACACACACACACACACACACACACACACACACACACACACACACACACACACACAGATCTAGACCCAAAACGATATCTCAAGTTTTCATGGAGATAATAAGTTGTCTTATAGGAGACTGCAAAGTAGCGTCAAAAGAAACACACGCAAATCTGATGTACATGCATGAGTAGGTTCTTCGCCTCATGCTGTCTCCAGTTTATTTTTGAAGCGAAAGCGTACATTTTGCCGCAAAATATAATTTAGATTAAACATATTGTTGTGGCGTACGGTCAATGCATTTGTCACCGGGATGCAGACAATATGTGTATCCACTGTTCCTGTACCCAGCGCTAATGCGTATGTACTCAGCTAAAATTGAATGTATCACATATCTAACAGATTATACATTGTATTATAGATAGATCGAATAGAATATATATTCCTGATACAGGACACTGTTATCGATATACTGTTCGAGAGTATTAACATGCATAGCTAGGTTATTGTCTCTATTAGTTCTTTAAAATTGTTAGATATTAGCAATAGTTAAACAATACAATTCCTTACCCGGAGCCTGCGGTTGTTGCTGCGGTTGTTGCTGCCGTTGTTCTTGCCGGTGTTGTCGCGGTTGTTGTGGCTGCTATTGTTCCGCCTGGTGTTGTTGCTGTCGTTGGATCAGGACTGGGACTGGTGCTGTTCGTAGCATCTACCATGGGATGAAAGTTGGTAGTGAATTATGTCAACCCTTTCCGTACACTAGATACACTATAAATTACTAGATGACATATCATGGGTTTTTCTTAGAAAATATCGCTGAGGGGGATGTAGATGGTGTTGTAGTGGGGGTTCACCCTTCCACGCTGTAGAGTTTTAGAGAAATTCAAATTGGGACATTTTAAGGCGTTCACTGATTACTGTCAGACAGCTCACACTAGCTATAATGACACTCCCTAGAAAAAGCTCTATATGTTAATTCTAAACGTCATTGCATTTGTATGTACCATTGCAATCAATGTAGCCTTCGGCTTCGTGCACGAATTTGCAAATACAAAGACCATCATGAAAACGAATTCATCACTTTTGGAAGTTTCAATCGTTCCTTGTAAGCGATATTTATTTACAAAACACCACGGGTGTTAAATGATGTGTTCAGGTGGCGACATACAGTAATGTTGTCTTTAGATGGAGGACAGCATGAAATCCGATCTTACTGTAACATCAACCCAACACTACGGTCGAACACACTGCAAATGTTGGTTTCCCGCCTCCCATGGTATCAGATAGTTCTTTGGACATAATTCAACACATTCCACATTTCACCAAGATAGGTACTGCTATCAAGGGGTTTTCTGTGCGTTTTCATTTTATAATGATAAGTTTATAGCAGGTTCTTCCCCGTAGGCTAATTGCAAGTACATGTAACATGAAAGGACGGACAGACAATGGGTAACAATATAGCATGTGACTATTCTAGTCTAATTACTCGGAAATCCAACATTAGTTGGGTTTGACTTCTTTTTCGTTTGATACTCTTTAGTGTTAGACTCTTTTACTGATGAACATATAAAACAGATGTAAACAAAACTTATTTCCTCACCACTTATCCTTATGATGAAGCACAGGATCATCACACGAAGGAAAAGCACCCTGGGTACCGCGGCCATGGTGCTAGTTTTCTGTTGTACATAACAAGGAAATTAACACAACATAGCTTCTAAACCTACTTCAGTATCTGAGAGTGGCAATTTAATCATGATTTTCTTTCAACCTTAATCTGATTATAAAACCCTGAACAAATAGTCAAAATGTCGTTCGCTACAATGTCTTTGTAAACACACATTTACGTAGTGATTTAGGGAGAGAGAGAACTCTTATAGCACGATAATTGTCACAGGTACAATGTATAGCAACTGGTACATGCATATAGCAGTTGAACTATTGCTAATATCTAACAATTAACAGAACTAATCTACTTTTTGATTCAGGTTGTACACACGCGTCAAGGTGTTAGGTCGCGGTTCGGTGCTAGCAAACTTTGTCCTACATGTTAATGTGTTGTAGCTCAGAGTACAGGGATGATAAGTAAAAATTCTTTCATGTGCTTTTCGGTATTCTGAACAAGCGAGGGATCAACCTTTAAGGTAATACGCGCTCGGGATACAGAGGAGATTTGCCCCGTACCCTTCACACCTTCTTCCATGTGGCGGAAACAGATTAAATAGTTTACTGTAAACCGAACGCGAGGAGCCGAAAGTTTGTGCCTAAACGTAGCACACCACATGAACTGTTTACCGCACAGAGGAGCTAAAAGATACCTAGTTTACTCACCCGCTCACAGTGTTGAGTTCAGACGCAGAGGGTTCCCATTTGTCACAACATGTGTGTGCAAAAATCAAGCTTCAACCTGTAGCAAGGCAAAAATACAGCATGGAGTGAGACCTTTTAAAACAAATGTTACCTAGGATATCCGATATCTTCATCGCGTAAATGTCGGATGCAAAGTGACATTAGAAATTATACAATTTGTACAAGCTATTAAAAATTCGTATGGAAAAAATAAACTACTAACGTTAACATAGCAACACGTCGACGCAACTTTCCCCGCTAAATCGTCAGCCTTTTTTTTCTTTGTACTGAAGTGAAAAGTGTCCGTCGTGTAGCCATTACATTAGTTAAGCTTGGCTTACGCTTTTTTATTTTCCAAAATATTTTTGGTTTGCGAACTGACGAATCCAGGCGCGGCAGGCCTATTCAGGCACTGTTTATATGTCAACGTTACGGATGGGTGCCCATGCGGTACAAAGCACCTGATACGCGCTGTGTATGTGTCAACTGTCCGTATAAACCGGCGACATCACCGATACATTCAAACGCCCACCTTTTAAATGTTTTATTCTGCACCGTACTCCAAGGGAATTATGTACATTAGTGGAAATTTTCAACGTTTTTTTCTGTGCTGAATGACAGAAAAGTTTGCGTTATCCCTTGCCCAGTGGAGTTCGTGGCTTAGTCAGCAGGGCTATTGTTGGTAGGTAACACTACACCGGATCATAATATCAGCAGTGTAGGCACACCTTACAGGGCTTGAAACATGAACTGTGTAGGGTCACGTAAGCCTTCACAGACTCTTCTTACGCACTCATCACGGTGCCCGGGACTTTTAAAAGAGTCTGACAGGACCTTGACATTAGCAAAAACGTAGAACTCAACATGTCCTGGACTGAAAAAGACTAGGTAGAGAAAACACCTACACCTTTTTCACTTGTCATAACAAACTCACTTCCAGAGGGAAACGTAACCATGGATACGTATAAACATTAACTAAATCGTGCTTCTAGCGGCCCGCCTGACATTTACAGGCCCCAGTTTACCCCCGCCAGTGAAAGATTTTGTAAACACAGGCTACATATCAACGGAAAAGTGCCACCGCCTTCACAAACGCTAATGGACGAAAACATCATATCAATCTACATAAAAATGAACGGAGAGGGTAACATTTGTTGGGCACTGAAAATATCAACTTTAGCAACATACAACTTCAATATGTTTTCCACAGGAAATTCCAAAAAGAATTGTTTCCAAGGTTTGTGCCATGATCATTTCAGACGTACTGATTCTGCCACCACTTGACCACTTTACAGAAAACTTCAGTGCCACCGTCGACGATCAGAAAGATATCCCTTAATATCAAAACGAATCCCGTTGATTTAAGGTGCCGCAGAGAAGTAGATCAATGTTTGGCATCTAAGTTTTTTACAATCATTCTACACCGCCTTCACTATTTAAACATCGTTATATTATCAATCGACTTTCAATACGAGTTAGTTTTCTCAGTTACCCTGCGACTGAGCACTGTTAAGGTCGGCTTGAGTGACATATAGCCTATTGATATCGTTTTCCCGACCACTGGACAAAAATCCGTTATTTCCACATGTACACAAAATGATTGCCAAAGTCATTACTGACATTATTTGCACATAGTTACCCTACCAAGGAAGCCTCAATGTAACGTCTTTCGTCGCACCTATTCTGCCTGGTAATAGTTTTTCTGTGCCAAGTCGTCGACGATCACAATATATCATTTGCGAATACATGCTCTAAGGCTTATTGCAAGTGCATGTAATATGGAAGAATGATAACACGTACAGTGATTTTAACAGATGATACATATGCTAAGATACTAATTAAGTAAAATACTAACATATAGTACTACTTCTGTTATGTTTTACTTCTTTGCTGGAGGCAGTGAAAGAGGAGATATCACTCCTAGAACACGAAATCCTAAACCCATTAGTTACGAATGAATCGCGTCGTGAAAACGTCAACCACAAGGTGTGGCAGAAAAGTTAAAAGTATGCACTCACGAACGCTGGGTTTACCTCTGTCTTCGGACCCCCGCACGAAACCGTCTACTCTTGCCCCACGCCCTGATGTTGTTATGTGGCGATTTACTTGGTGTCGGGGCTAGCAATACAAAATGCCGTGACGACAGCAAAACTGCCATTATGAATAACACAATAAGAATGTATGAAACCCCTCTATTCTATGTAAAAACGTCAGTATATATGAGGTCAGGAACCGCTTAAAGGGATAGAATGCATTGACTACTTTAACAGAATACCGCGCTTAGCCTGCGCGTGAGGATATCTTTTGAAAGACGTTTTCGTTCATAAATTATTCCGCCGAAGGATCACGGTGGTAGATCTTTCGGTAATTGCAGTAACTGAGGCCTGAATAGAAACATTTACAGAATTAAAAGGTGACGCACTGACGCATTCACTTCTACGAACGGTTGGGAGCAACCTTTCACCTGCCTTAAGATTTGAAGGTGATCGTCCGAAAGAAGATGGATAAGGCTTACATACCAGACACTTTTCAGAGCTTATTGTTTATTGATAGGAAATGTAGCGGATTTCCTGGCATGTCTTATGTATTGTTTCTCATTAGTAATGCTGGTATTTTTCTATTAGCCGCAGTGAATCGCGATGGAATGGGATTTTTTTATTGATCTCTTCAGCAGTAGGGTGTCCCAGTTTGCAGAGCCCTGAATTGTTCTTTCAACCACATCAGGCGACAGTAGAAATATTATCGTATTCGTAACCATGAAAAAATGCAAAGCATTTTCAAAATAAAGTAAGAAGGCGGGCTTGACGCGTGTCTTTTCCGACAATATCCAAGCAAATGATCTCGAGGTTCTCCCGACTGCCCTCTCTACCACTCAGTCAGTCAGTCAGTCAGTCAGTCAGTCAGTCAGTCATTCAGTCAGTCAGTCAGTCAGTCAGTCAGTCAGTCAGTCAGTCAGTCAGTCACTCACTCACTCACTCACTCACTCACTCACTCACTCACTAACTAACTAACTAACTAACTAACTACGCTGGCTGTAGGGAGGAGGTTTGACCAGCATAGGGTTCGACATTTGCATGAGCCCATGCCAGGTGCTGTAAGAAGTGAAAAACCAGGGCATAACGTATTACGTTTTTGACAATTCCCAAGCAAATGTAGACGGAGAAGGTAGCGAGGTTCTCTCGACTGCCCTACTTTTGGACAGGCTGCGCGGAAGCCTGCCTCCTTTGCCATGTACATATGTACCCAGGCCAGGTGCTGTAGTAAGTGAAACGGGCTTGACGCAAGGAGAAAGTCGCTTTTGATGGCCTGCGCCGGAAGCCTCTACCGGAAGCCTCAGCCTATGTACATATGCACCCATGCCAGGTGCTGTAAGAAGTTAGTGAAAATACGATATTCAAGTACATGTATAATAGAAGGGGAGGGCAGTGAGGTTTTCCGACAAGTACCGCCCTGCTTTTGTTGACAGCCTTCACCGGGAAGCATGCCTATGTTCCCAGACCAGGTGCTTGCCCCTTTCTCCCCACAATTACTGATCTCCAGCCATCGCGGTCCCAAGCTTCAGTCTTTTAGAAAGTCAGACACGCAGGCAGACAGATAGACGGACAGACGGACGAAAGGACAGACAGACAGGCAGGCAGGCAGGCTGAAACAGACACAGACACACATGCACACACGCGCTCACGCACACACACACACACACACACACACACACACACACACACACACACACACACACACACACACACACACACACACACATACACACACATTACATTTTTCGTACTGGCGCTGAAAGGTTAACTATGCCTCACATTACCTCTTTCATCATGTCCCAGCTTATATCAGCAGACATGGGACATAAACAATATACAACTCACCCTGTCGGTCAAGGTGCGCTCCTTCCTGTTCGGCGTTCAGGTCAAGCAAGGGAAGCAATGGAACCTGGCGTGCAGTCTCGTTGTTGGGCAGGTCGGGGGGAATGTGTGATTAACGATTTTGCGTCCATAAGATTCATTAGAAAGAGAGCTTTGCTTAAATTGTGCGTACATCCTATGCATAGGTAAGAACATCCCCAGAATGCCTTCCACTGTTGTTCTATTCACTTCCTCTCTTCCCTGAAAATTCTCAAAAGCGCGTGGTCTGAACAGCACGGTCTGCGGCACGACACGCACGCAGCCTGAATGGATCTTTCTTGGAGGATTTATTGGGTACTACAGGTACAAGACATGGCCATTGACCATGTAAGGAAGTGTACGGTTTACAACTTTACATACGTCTGGTGAAATCAGCCGAAGTCAACTTCACTTCAACTGTATCTTGCGACGAGGTCCACGACCGCATAAGTTAGCGAAATTATTATTGTCTCATTAACAATCGAAATCATGCTCCAATATGCATACTTTGTGTATAATCATGTAAACGCCAACGTACATTTTTAGTGACATCACGCTAGTTTACCTAAGTCCGATGCATTTTTCGGCATTTATCGAAGTGTTATGAATACGTTAGTCGGCCAAGTCAAGTTTCATTTCTGGCGGTATTATTGATGTTGTATCTAGCATATATCAATACATAGCCCGTTTAAAAAAAATCCCGCATATTTGTTATCCTGCGGATTTAGGTGAAGTACATATATGTCACAAGTATGAAAGTCACGCCTGACTGCTATCATTTTCTTCAAAAGCGCCACCTAGCGTAATGGCACAGAACTGCTTCATATCGACAGGTGAGTCAGGATGACGTCACAGACAATTGTGTTAATGACACACAAAACGTCACGACAGGTAGAAGATTATGTTAATGATATCACATCACAACTTCTCTTAACAGCGCAAATGTTTCTTCATATTCAACGTCAAAGATTATGATAGTTCATTTCTCACAAGTTCCAAAACTTGTTGTAAACGTTTAAAACTAAATATTGGAAAACTTTCGCTCTTTATAACACTATAACAATAAGAACAGTTGTTTTTAGACTTGGTTGGACGGCTAAAACCACGTCGGAAAAAGAAAGTTGTCTGCGTCAGGTGTATAGACCGACTTCAAATCGTCATACTTACCTGGCAGAGACAGTACGCTGATCATGCACGGCGCTCGTCCAGGGCGAGGCCTGACCATTGCACTCACGGTCTGGGTTGACCCTTGCGATTACCCCAAACGCGGGTAACTCGGCTGCGTAATTTCTGATAGTGGGGGTCTGCGTTCGCGCTCACCCCCGCCATAAATAATCCAAAGAAGTTCACAGCAATGCACTACTGACGAAACTACTAGTAGTAGTACCACGGAACACTGACTGTTTGTTGATGCCGACTCCTCTCCATTGCGACTGCTGCTCTGATTTCTGTATACTTTAATTTTCCTTTCTGACTCTCTTTATCTCTCTAGGGAGGGAGCGAAACGTTAAACATCCTACACTGACTCCAACTCCATTGACCGAAACCTCCGCAGGCTGAGTCCTTAACCATAGGCGAAATTTCTGCTACCTTCATATGTGCCTTTTCCTGGGTCTTCCCTAGCTGTGCTTGGTCCTCAAGCGCAAAGCTGGCGATATCAACAACCGTTCGGGTGTCTGCAATAAGATTTGGCACACTTTTGCACCTTTACTGGTTTTATAGAACGAATGAAAAGAAATCGAAGTTCAAGGTTGCTTAACGTTACTCAAATCCTCCAAGGGGCGCACCTGGCGCACCAACCTAGCCCGGTCGTATTGTCTCCCACTGTTGAGATGTTCCGGGCCAGGCTGGAGGCCTGCCCAACCTATAGCTAGCCTACCCCCCCCCCCCCCGCTATACCCTTGATGGGGTCATTTGGGGGTGTTATTAAAGTTGAAGTTGAAGAACGCAAAAGCCTCAAAACCCTGTACCCTACATCTGCTTGGAGATAGGAACTCCTCTGAGAGTTGCCCCCGCGCATGCGTCCTAGCGAGATTCGAAAGTTTCCCGGGAGTTCTGCGAGACGGAAGAAGACTGTGAGGAGGCTGTTTTCGTCTCGAGCGAGCTGAGGGAAAATTACACACTTTACCGCGAATAACAGGTAGGGAAAGGCTTGCTGTACGTTACATGAAGCATGTAGAAGCTGCCATGATGTATTGTGATGTGTGGTTCGCCGATTGCGAGGGAAAATCGGAGAGTTTTGGTGATGAGTGCTGCCGACTCCATGTGACTCGGTGGGACACAAGCTTCCCGCCGAGAAGTAAATGGAAAACAGCGCTGCACAGGAAATATCGCACACATGTCGACTTGTAGGTCTCTGATAATACCTGTATAATGCACTTTTGCAGAACATCTAGTGTACTGGTCTTTTTGTACGTAGTTTGACGTCTATGCTCGATGTGTTCAAGCGACAGTTTGCTTATACCACCGTGAGAAGCCATTATAATTTCGCCATAGGTCCCGTTCACACACTGACAGCTCATTTGCATTTGTCTGTTTGTTTTTACAAGTTTTAATCACGGAGGTCTGCAGAACACAATGCGCTAGAAAGTTAGCACCCCCTCCCCTTCCTGAAAGAGTTACTGTCATACCAAGGAGGTTTAATTAAACCTCCTTGGTCATACTATAGGTGTAATTTCAAAGGCTGTTGTGATAATTTAGGAAAAAGATTTATGCTGACTGTGAGCTGTAATTTTCAATAGGGATCTCAGACTCTCAGCTTTGAACTTATGTATGAAGTTAAGTGCAGAAAATTCAAGCTTTAAAAAAATATACTTTACTCCTATGGCTGACCAAAAGTTTCGCGGTGGTTTTGAGGTTGCACTGAAGAGTTCATCGTGAAAACCACGAGCATAAAACCACCGCGAACATTTCTCCATTTACAGTACTTATTCAGTCTATTTGCCCAATTTCTACCATTTTCCCACCAACCTTTGGGGTCAGTCTGGTAGAGACTATCATCCTCAGTCTGATGTCATCTTTACCTGTTTCTTCCCACCTGGCAGGTCTCCTGTCTGCGCCATGTTCCCCACATGCCACGGCAGGAACCTTCTCAAGACGGACAAAGCAGCGCCGCTCAGACGGCCGAGGAAAGCAGAGGGTGCTTCAACCAAGAAGGCGAACAGTACAACCTGCCTCGCACCAGGGAAAACAGCAGATGTGCCTTCTTCTAACGGGAGAGAGACTGGATCTGTCCGCGTAGCAAAGAATCCTGAAGAGGTGTCATTGCGACGGCCCAGAAAAGCAGAGGCTGCTTCAACGAATAAGGAAATCAGTACAACCTGTCCTGTACCACAGAAAATAGAAGATGGGCCTACTTGTGACTTGAGGAAGACAGAGAGTGGATCTGTCTGTGTAGCAAGGATCCTGGAAGAGGTGTCATTGCGACGGCCAAGAAAAGCAGAGGCTGCTTTGTCCAAGACAGCAAGCAGTATAACCTGTACTGTACCACAGAAAATAGAAGATGTGCCTACTTGTGCATCTAAGAAGACAGAGAGTGGATCTGTCAGTGTAGAGTTGAAAACAGAAGAGGTGCCTGCTCCTGCTCCTGTGTCCTTGAAGACTGCTGCTGTGACATCTCCTCCCCCCGTCCCCACACTGCCTCTCTGGTACTGTTGTTTTAGCCTGCAGTTTGTCAGTATTGTTTGAATTAGCTGTGAAGGAGGGTTGCAATTTCAATGTTAACTTTAAAATTTAAAAGCTGTTTAGAGAAAAAAGTGTTGCATTTACATACTTACTAGACTTAAGGTCTGCCCACCTCCTTCCCCCTAGGATCGGACTCTGCGACATTCCCCGCGCAGAAATTAACGTACCCTTTCGGCAGCAGGCGTCTTTGAATCCGGGCCGGTGGAGATAAGTCTGCCTACCTCCTTCCCCCTAGGATCGGACTCTGCCACATTCCCCCCGCAGAAATTAACGTACCTTTTCGGCAGCAGGCGTCTTTGAATCCGGGCCGGTGGAGATAGGTCTGCCTACCTCCTTCCCCCTTGGATCGGACTCTGCCACATTCCCCCCGCAGAAATTAACGTACCTTTTCGGCAGCAGGCGTCTTTGAATCCGGGCCGGTGGAGATAAGTCTGCCTACCTCCTTCCCCCTTGGATCGGACTCTGCCACATTCCCCCCGCAGAAATTAACGTACCCTTTTGGTAGCAGGCGTCTTTGAATCCGGGCCGGTGGAGATAGGTCTGCCTACCTCCTTCCCCCTTGGATCGGACTCTGCGACATTCCCCGCGCAGAAATTAACGTACCCTTTTGGTAGCAGGCGTCTTTGAATCCGGGCCGGTGGAGATAGGTCTGCCTACCTCCTTCCCCCTAGGATCGGACTCTGCGACATTCCCCGCGCAGAAACACTAACACACTAATGGCAGCAGGCGTCTTTGAATCTGGACCGGTGGAGATATGTACTAGTAGTATGTTGAGAGTACCTCTGTTATCAGCCCTGGGTTGGAGACTTGGAGTCCTCTTCTTTCATTTCTAAAATAATTGTTCGACTGTCCTCATGGTTTGCTACACTACACCTATTCAGGATAGGTCTGTTCGGTTTTGCTTGAGATTTAAACACAAGTCATCTCATGGCATTTGCAACATTGTTAATGTTTGGCTATAGGGATAGCTCTTTTATTTTCTTTTTTTCTGTGGAAATGCTTCATTGCTGTAACAGATTGACTTACACATTGATTTTAATCACGGCTTTCATCCATTGATTGGAAGTCCTGCTGTATTTTTTCCTCAGTACTTCAGAAGAAGTTTCCAGCCTAGACAGAAGTACCCTGCTGCTACTGAGGGAGCTCCTGTCCAGAGTGCAGTACTCAGCTGACGAGGAAGAGGCTCAGGAGCACATCTACAACCTGTACCGCCATCTCCAGGTGTACGGGAGGATGCTGGACTGCAGCTGTAAAGGTACGTGTCGATAGATGCTGTTGATATGTTAAATGACGCAGGCAGAGACTCACTTGAACCTTGAACGAGGCTATCTGTGATGTCATCTCAGGAGACAATGAGTTCTCACTACCAACAGGATTTGGGGTTAAATGGACATTTTGGGGGTCCTCATCCAAAATGGGAGGAAAGGAGGGAAAAGTCACTCTCTTTAGCTCACATTTCACTCCTTAGACCCAGGTAAAATGGAGTAAGGACCTCCAAAACGTCCGGTTAATCCCAAATCCTGTTGGTAGTGACTGTGGATGCTCTATACCTTGTATTCTAGACTTTTGTAAGGGGGAAACTAAAAGTTCTGCGCTGCAAATTGTCAGGTGTATGAACAGCCCGGTGGTTAGGGGTGTGTAGAAAAACGCCACCTAGCAATAAGAGTGTAAACTGCAGACACAACAAATTTTTTTGTTACAAATCTGGTGTGTTATACTGAAGGGCTACATAGATACAGACAAAGATTGTTTTTCGATACAAAGATGTAAATGTATGTCATTTGTTATGCAATAACAAGATGATTCATCTAAAAATTGTCAAGTTTTATTTGTTTATTCATCTAATAAGTTTCTCCAACAAAGTTGAAGGCATGGCAGAACTGGTGTTTGCTGTGATAAATACAAATAAACAAATAAGGTAGGAACTTATTTGACTACTTTGTCTCCCTCCAGGCGAGGTGGACTCGGTGTTTGTTGTGCTGAGAGACCTGGGGCGGGACTCCGGGCTGGCGTACCTCTCCCGTCTGCTGCTGCTGGAGCTGGTGGAGCTGCGCGCCGCCGGCTGGGACGCCTCCCCGCACCTGAACAGCTACTACGCCAGCAAACTGGAGAAGTTTCCCAACATAAAGGTTTAGAAGAAATGTGTTATTTGACTTTCTGCGCCTGCCTGCATTTGTATATTACACAGCGTGATCAAAACTTTTTCCACAAACGTTTTATATTCATTTATTTATTGATTGATTTATTTGTTCGTCTGAAACATACATACATGTACATGAGGCAGCCAAGGTTGCCCAACTAGCATGTTGCTATTGTCAAGGGCTAACCTTATTATTTGTGTGATGTCAAAGGAGCAATGGGTTACTCATTCCATAACAAAGACTGGCGTTGTTCAGTCGAACATTTCAATAAATCTTCCCATATCGTAATTTACAGATTTCACCTTGCTTTAGAACAGAAAAATGATCTTCTGTGTTTCCTTCTTCGCTCACAGTTCGATGACTTGCCTGCAGCTTCCAACACTTCAGCTGTGGCATCCCTGTTGTCTTGGTGAGTCCAACTCAAAAAGTACCAAAATAACCAAAAGAAGATAATAGATGCATCTTAATAATTGATCCAAATAACAGTGCCACTGTGCTATACTGGCATATCTTCTTGTTACCTTTGCCAAGAAGATAATGTTTTAAGTTTTGCTAAGGCCTGTATCAGCTGGGACTGAACAAGAATTACATATTTCACTCCACATGGCCCTATCCAGCATCATTTTTTTCTAAGGGTTCATATTCAATTCCAGTGTCTTTAACTAAAGTGTAGTTTTGCTATGGTGGAGTGGCTGTATACAGCATAACTTGAGAAGCTGTTGATGTACATTCTATGTTCATGATTTTTGGTAGGTGGTTAAGTGTTGAGACGAAGGTGAAGTTTGTTATTGAGCCTTCTGGTTGAGTAATGCAGTGGGCCGTTTATGTTTGTTTGTTTGTTTGTCACTTGCATATTTTTTTTCAGTCTGACGACACCTGAAGGCTTCTCACCCAGAGACCCAGTAGAAAATCGGAAGGAAGGGATAAAGAGGAGTTGCCGAGAGACCATCACCGTCTGTAAAAGTCTGGCTGTCAAAGGTACGTTATCATGATCCGGAAATACCACCTGCATATGTAGCTTAGTGCAGGTGAAATATTTGGTATTTCTGATGTCTACCTGCACCTTTCCTTCACCAGCTCATACTAGGTGCATAATTAGAGTATGTATATTTTTTATCCTTGCAATCTTCATTTTGTACCAGATACTGCTCTTCTTGAGAATTGAATGGCAGTATACAAAGCAGACTACAAGTGAACATGTTAACTGATCTGTTACCCTTATGCAATGTGTCATTTCAATGCACTAAAACAGAGTCTCTTACATGTATATTTTTGTTTTCCCTGCTGGCCAGTGTTTGAGTCAACAGAGAAGATCAGAAGACTAGAGGAGAAGTGCAGAGCTGAGCTGGAGTGTTATCCAGGTCAGTAGTTCCTGTAGCTACATCATCACTGGGTCCTGTCACCATGTCGGTGTCCCTATTTCAGGGATCTCCCCAGAAATATGGAGCAGGATGGGGGGAGGGTGCCAGGCACAGGATATGTGTTGCGAGAGGGGAGGTCTGGAGGGGGGGTGCACACCCTTCAAAAGGAGAGCAGCTTAAAAGTTAACTGCAATTTGCAATTTTTCTGACATAAATGGAAGTCACTTCCTGCAACTTCAGCTTTACTTCTGAAATTTCCATTTTTAAAAAAATTACAGGCGTAGCTGGGGAAATATTGGAAGAAATACCCTAACTTTGAAAATCAACAGAATGGAGCTGGGATTAGAACAGGATGGAGGAGTGCCACTGTTCCATTCTTTAGGGAGATCTCTGCTATTTGCATTTCAGTGAATGAAAGCTGAAGCATTTTCGGACATTTAATGATCTTCTGACCCTCTTAAGTAACCACTTTTGAATGTCAATTACTCAAAGAAAAGAATACTAGAAGCCTGTCAGTGTAAAAACTTGCTGATAAAACATAATTTAAACTGCTGTGTACGATTGAGCTATGATCCATTCCTACGAAAACAAGATACTATGAGCATTAAGGTAACAAAGCATACCATACCATCAACATACATTGTACCATCTTTGCATACCTTACTGTCGCTACTTTGTTGTTGTTCCAAAGAATTGTCTAACTGCTAGTGTGTCCTCATTTCAGATGCCGATGGTGAAGACTGCCTGGTGAAAATCAGCGCAGAAAATCAGGAAGTTATAGAGTAAGTACTACCAGTGCTACTACTACTACTACTGCTACTGCTACCTACCTTGACTAATTTCTATGTAATGGGCACTGAGCAGCTGCAGCAGTTCTCCAAGTTATTATGTATGGAAGGTACTGTTAGTATTACAGTAATTCACTTCATCTTCACGGTAGCACTGTTTTCAAATGTCACCTCTGTACTGTGAACTTATGATCACTGTTATCATTATTTATTATTCCTTCACACATCCATTCTGTAAATCACTTGCCGCCACCGTGAAGTTAAAGTTCAGTGAAAATCTCTATTTTCCTTACACCGTGAAATTTTGCTACCGTGAAGATAAAGTGAATTACAGTATATTCTTCCCTGCCTGGCAGAAAGTAGCAGGATTTACAACTACAGCCTCTAAGGTGTTCATTAAGGAGTAATTGTAAGATCTTAAAGAGTCAACCACACCCACCGCAGCAGGGGAAATTAGAGAAGAAAGTGGGGCATGTCTCAGGAGTTTAGGAGTGAGGAAGACTTACCCATTTGCACCCCCACCAATCAAACCACGTGAATCGCATTGAAACTCAGATTCGTATCAGCCATGACCCGACAAATCGCTTTCTAACTTGCGCTAAGGACTACATCTGACCAAATGTCTAGAAAAGATAGTTTCTACTAATTTTCTCTAAACGTTAAATCGTTGTCGCTTTCAATCACTTCCAATGTGCCAAAATTGCCAATCTGAAAACATCTTTGGAAAGCTGACACCTTCCACCATCTCACTGGCTAGTTTGTTTGGTCAGATGTAGTCGTTAACGCAAGTTAGAAAGGGATTTGTCGGGACATAGCTGATACGAATCTGAGTTTCAATGCGATTCACATGGTTTGATTGGTCGGGGTGATTTGCATGCAGGTCTTATCTACCTGTACATGAATTATAATGTCGCAAATATGTAGTTGTATTGTGTCTTTTAGTGTGGAATATTTGTTTTTTCCTTGCAGCATGAGTTAAAATTCTGCTACTTCTTACTGTAAATTCATTTATTTTCACTGGTACTTAATTTTGTAGTAAAATTATGGTAAAATAATGTTTTCATTGGGTTCTAAGAAAATGGTGGAAATAGTTCTTAGTACTGATGTCATACATGTACATTGGAATGACATCCTTTTTTGGTGTCATGAATTCATGGTAGAAAGATCATGCTGAAAACAAAACCAGCACTTAACACTTTCAAGATTTAAAGTAATGACTTACATTACAAAAGCGTAATGAAACACAATGACACTTCAGACGAATAGTCTGAAACATATTTTGATTCGATAACAAACGCCAGTTTTCTTTGTGATTTCTCCCGTCCTCCCCAGCCATGCGGTAACAGTGATAGAAGAAGCCATTGCAGAGGTGGAACACCAGACGTGGCAGGACAGACAGAGGAGAAGACTTTCAGAGATTTATCACAGACCTCGCAGGGAAAATATTGAGTCGACGTGGCACAGACCCCGCGGGTCAGCTGCCAGCTGGGAAACACTCCAGTACTCCAGCTACCAGGACAAGATCGCAGCCAGGGAAACACTCCAGTACTCCAGCTACCAGGACAAGATCGCAGCCAGGGAAACACTCCAGTACTCCAGCTACCAGGACAAAATCGCAGCCAGAGACAGATATAACGGGGGAACTCAGGGAAATGGTGGGGATTTCACAGTTCTCTTTTTTTTATATTTCAAAGGTGAACTGGTTATAGATATACACATGTGCATGTACACTTGGCCGGGGGATGCCTTAGTTCCAGTTTATTGTTTAGCCAGGCAAAGACGTCTCAAGTCCAGACTTTTTGTTTGTTTGTTTGAACTTTTTTTTATTCATGTGCAGGTCAAATTTGCCTGCAGTCCACTTTTCATTGAGATTTTTTCGCTTACCCTTCGATAAAAACGACAAGAACGTGATGAAACACAATGTAGTTAGTATCAGTAGTAGTATCCAACATTTGATTATACTGCTACTGTATGGGAGTCCCTGACACGGGTGGGCAGCAGTCGGCTGATGCGAGTTTATTTCTTGCCAATAGCCCAGTGGTTACTGCAGACTGCCCTTGAAATTGAAATTAAATGACTGCACTTTGTCCAGTGTCCAATAGGTGAGGGTCTTAAACCCCAGTAATCTTTTTTTTCCAAATCTCCCAAGTGGACAGCAGTGATTATTCCTGATAGAAAGGTAGCCTTGAGTTAGGCCTTGACTTTAGTCTTAATGAACACTTTGGGATGTCACCTTGTAACTCTTGAGAGTTAGTTCCATGTCAATGGTCCATGGTAAAATGGACTGCCCCTTTGTCTGTCCGATGTTCAACTGGTGAGGGTCTTTAACCACAGTTACCTTTTTCTTCTTCTTATTTCCCAAATTTCCCAAGTGGACACAGTAGTTACTCTGGATGAAGTAGCCTTGACTTAGGCCTTGACCTTAAGTCTAAATGAACACCTTGGTATTTCACGTTGTATGAGAAAGAACCCCTAAATCAAAGATTGATTTCCAGCATTCTCCTTATGTGTCATCCTATGTTTATGTCATGATCAAGTTAATGCTGATAAAGTGAGCAATTTTGCTGGGTTTGAGACACTGCTAGAAAATCCACAATGCAGTGTAGTTTATAAAGTCTCCCTGATGACTTTTCTTGCCATTAATACTTGGTCGTAATGAAAGGTTTTCCTATAATGTATTACTGTGTACGTCTGTAAGTAGTTTTTTAAGTAGTAAGTAGTTTCATCAGGTTGGTAAGTCAATACATACCGGGTTCTTATGTAGGGATTTTTGTCTACCTTGCGAATTAAAGGAAATGGTGAAGTTCATTACGCCCTGAAGAAGGTACTGAAAAGGGTACAAAATTGTCAGCATACAAAATCCTTTGTTTGTGTAGTTAAGAACCCATTTATGTTACTACCGGTATATGTAGTTCCCAGAGATAGCCGTTGATTATAGTCTGTAAACTCTCTCCAATGACTTCTCTTGCCACCGATACTTCAAAGTAATGAAAGACTTTCCTGCAAAGTAATGCTATGTATTTATGTAAAGAGTTCCATCAGGTTAGAAAGTTAGTTTATCCCTTGTAAGTTATATCAAATATCCCTTTATAAGATCCCAGTATATATTGAAATGGAATGGAAATACATTCGTAAAGCCTTTCATTACATTGAAGTATCAGTGGCAAGAAAAGTCATCAGAAAGAGTTAAGAAAGGTTACCGAAACGTCAGTAGATAGAATCCCTCTGGTTGTGTAAGTAAGAACCCAGTAAATATTTCCTAAAGTATTTCCTGAAGGCCATGCGGCACCAAGAAATGGCCTTATTTATAATGCAATCAGAAGGGATATACATGTAGACTGTCATCAAGAAGAAAGCTGCCCCATTTCTGCACTGTTGAACAGTAGAAACAACGTATTGTATTGTTACAGTATTGTATTGAAAAGTATGAGGCACTTACTTGTGATAATGAATCTATACAACAGGCAAATGGTTTGTCTTTGTTTGCCTGTGTTCCCTCTTTGGATACCCCAGCCATTCAGGTCACTGTGAATCAATAGTGTAAATTGCTGTCTGAAATAACCTATAAGTATTTGATAAAATAACAGTCTCCTGTATTAACTACTTCCGGAATGATATTGTTTGTCATGTTGATGAAAGCTAGACATCCAGGTAATAAGATACACACGATAACAGTTACACAAGCAACTGGATAGATTTCGTAATTTTATAAACTGCGTCTGACTTGAAAATTGGATGTTTCAGTGTCTGCTGCTTCTCCTGAAGAAAAAAGCACCTTTCAAAAGCCAGTGAGAGAAGAAACAACAACAACATTGGTGTTAAGTCACAGCCATAAGCATCTAGCATTGAACTGTGTTTGACTTGTTTTTATGTTTCAGTGTCTGCTGCTTCCCCTGAAGAAAAAAACACCTTTCAAAAGCTAGTGAGAGAGGAAATGACATTTTACAACAACATTGGTGCTAAGCCACAGCCATAAGTAGAGCATTGAACTGTGTTTGACTTGTTTTTATGTTTCAGTGTCTGCATCCACTGAAGAAAAAAACACCTTTCGAAAACCAGTGAGAGAGGAAACGACAACAACGTTGGTATTCAGCCACAGAACCAAGCAGAGCATCATCCCTGCCAGACCGGCACCAGAGCCTGTCCCTGTCTACACTCCCACAGTCACACATGCTCACGACGACTTGGTAAGAATACCTTCAATCACAACCATGAAACAGCACACAGTTACTGTAGCAGATACCATAATTGTATAACGTTTACAGTTTTATTCTGTGCGTTGTGTAAACCAAAGCTCAAGCCAGCACCTGTCATAGCATCATTTGACGGAAAGATTTTAAAACCATTCCGTCAACCTTAGGTAAACACAGAGAAATATCCAAATTTGATTAAAATGACAGAATCTTTGTACACATTGATGGAAAATGAATGATTCTTTGTAGGATCTTTCTGTCAATGAAAATCAGGATGATGGAAAAGGAAACATTCAAGCTGGCCAGAACCCTGGTGTGAACTTTGATTTTGAATGACACACTGCAGCAAATAGCATAATTTCAAAAATGGTTCGATGAATTTGAAACCTTACAAGTATATGTCGAAGAGGTACTAGTACTCTACTTATGTTTCTTCTTGTTTGTTCGCCTATTTTTACACTCCCACGGTCTCACATGCTCACGATGACTTGGTAAGAACTCCCTCAACTACAACCATGAAATGACATGTGCTGATGACTGTATCAGATACAGTAACTGTAGCAAATATCGTAATTGATTAGCAGAAATAGTTTTTAGGGTTTGTATCCTTTTTCGTTGATATGTCTATGCGTTCCATTTGTATTGCTTCCTGGCCTTAATTGATCTGATTTGTAGGTGCACATGTCTTTAAAATTTGATTATTTCAGCATGTGTCATTTGATTTTAAGGGACTATCACAAACTCTTGCAAATACTGTAATAGCTATAGACTATTGTAAAATAGTTCGGTTTCAGGAATTTAAAACCTTACACCTGATTAATTACTCAACTTAGTTCTTCTCTGCCTTTTTTTCCAGGACTGGGATGACATTGATGACAACTCAGACCTGTTCGTGTGGCGTGCGCACAAGACCCTGGCCAGCGAAGTCAACAGGCTCGCCGCGGTGAAGGAACCGAACGTGGGGTTTGACCACCAAAAGGAGGTGCCCTGTGGGAAAATCAAAACAAAGAAGACAAAGCAAAATGTCCCATCCCCCCCAGAGGAACAGAACAGTAGTGCTATAAGTGAGGTGGTTCACAGAGACAGAATACCATCCAACACCTCTAACAATAGCGATGACAACACTGTCAACACTTGTAAACCTAATAACAATAATGTAAACTCATTCAGTGGTGGCACTGTACGGATCCTCAAGTCAGTGGTTCACCAGAGTAGTGACACATCACAAACCTTCACGGAGAAAGCCGGCTGTGAGACAATCAACAAAGAGAGAACTCCTTCCCCTAAAGGTAGCAGTAGCTTTGCCAACACTGGGGACAGTTCTAAACATGAGGACAATCTAGACTCCTTCAGTGGAAAACAAGGTGACACATCCCTACGCACAACTCCACTGTCAAATGGTGTAAAAGACAACACAGAGAAGAAGACGAGTGAAACCATGTGGGCTGGGTGGGTGGATGAGAACACCAGGTCACCCATGGAGCTCTCGGACAACGTAGTCGTCGGAGAAGCTGCCTTTTTCTCAGAGCTTGCTCCCTCCTTTGTGGAAGGCGACGTGCAGAATCAAGACTCTGTTTCTCCGGAGCGTGATTCCTCTCCTCTCAGTGATTCAAGCTCTGCTAGCCTTGTGCCGGATAAGTACCAGGAGAGTGTTTCTGAACACATAGCACACCTCGAAGGAGAATGGAACGAAGATGACATCTACTACAGCGACGAGGACGACTTACTGGACGACCTGTGCGAGAACTGCTGTCCTCAGACTGCCTCTCCCGAGTCTCCAGACGTGGTCGTTGAAGAGGAAATCTACAGCCCAAGGGGTAGCCACGCAGGCCTGGTGACCATCAGGGAAGAAAGTGACACAGGTTTGTTTATTTTTTAATGTTTTTTTAAATTTTAAAATTTTTTTTTAATTTGTTCAATAAACAATAAATGATACACAAACTAAACTGAAAAGGCCAAAATGGCAATAGATAAGATAATAGAAAAAAAAAATTAAGAGAAGAAGCGTCCCATAATTAAGCCATACAATTGGTCGTGGCAGCAATATCAATGTCATGATTACAAGATCAACTTAAAACAAACTAAATTATAATAAACATAATGTTCCCCACTTACCCCGATGCTTCTCCAGCTTCCCCCTACGAGATTTTGAAAGACAGATGTTAATATTTTGAAGGACTGGAAATTTAAAACCTCAAAACGCCGTGAACAAAAGATGAAAATCTTACCCAATAATATGATTGTATAGGGTTTGTTTATTCATGAAAGCTAAAATCGGCATGCAGCCCCTTTTCATTCAGGTCAGAAGGGAAGAGGTCAGGGTCAGATAAAATATAACAGAGATACAGATTACATTAAAATCCTAATAACTCTATCAACATACATCATTACCTATACATGGTGCAGAACATATAGTAGAGCAAAAGCTGGTTTATGGTCCGTGTCCGTTCGTTTTGGTCATTTCAGGTGAAGAGAACAACAACGACAGCAGTACCTGTGAGGACACTGTAAACAACAATAATAACAACAACAACAACAAAACCGATGCGACAGAGACGACAGGAGACATCTGCAGCTGCAGCACAGTGGTTGAAGATGACAACAGGTGTTCTCCGAAGGGTGTGCAGGTCAGCTGTGAGAAGGCTGGAGCAGTGGATGTCAGCTCTTCCAGCAGAATAGACGAGGAGGTACAGGGTGTCAGAAGTACAGAGGCAACCAGTGCAGAGAAGCCAGTGTCCCCAAGAACACTACTGGGTACATTTTCATGACATGTATTGGTAGTTTTATGTAAAGTAATTTTTTGGGGCAGGCCTTTTTAGTGTGTGCCAATTGCAAGAACAGTGCAGAGGTTTGAGAGTTTTTTTTCAACACAAACAACTATTCAGAACTCCTGACATTTCAGAATTTGATGACAAGTCAAAGTTGGTAGGCTAGAAAGAAAGAGTCAATCTTGTATTGGAAAATAGTTTTAAGCTTTTCCACAATGCCATGTACCAAGAAGATAGCTTTATAACTAAATATGTTTCTTTGTGTAACTTCCTTTGCAATAAAGAAAGATTTCAAAAATAAGTTTCTTTTCGATGATGGTTTTTATGGCATGTTAGTTCTCTAAACCTTTCCTGAACTTTTCCACAGCTGCCAGACCGCAGTTCAAGCTGCCCCGGTTCCTGGTGAACACCATCAGACAGCCCATCAACCCGCTGTACCACCAGACTGTCCTGGACCGGGCCTGGGGTGTGAGTAACAGACAGGGTCCCCACAAGAACGCGGGGCCGGAGCAGCGCCGCTTTCTGTTCGCCCAGACGGCAAAACTGTACTATGGTATGCAGGGCTTAAAATAGTGGGTGCATGTGCACCTGTGTGCACCCAAAATTGGAACTGTGCACCTAATTTTTGATTTTTAATTTTTGACTGTGGTTGCACTAGTGCACCTAGATATTTTTGTAGGCTATAGGGTAAAGGTACTATAGTACACTAGTCAACAGTATCAGAAAAAGCAGTATAACCCTTTGTTGCACTTTCTTTGATGCACTACTTGTCTGAAAATTGGAAGCTACAGAATTACAAATTGGAGTTCTTAATTATAATTATAAGAGCATTAAAAGAGCATTAAATTTTGTTTTGCTGACATTCAACTTTATTTTATGTGGTGCATCCAAATTTCTTTCTGTGCATCTAATTCTCTTGGTAGGGTGCCCCAGTGCACCTATTTGCAAAAATGGATTTCGAGCCCTGGACTATGTTTGTGCACCATGATAGTTGTTGTTCACCTTGTACATGTTGTAGTGCCTAGTTGCACAGTTGCTGTTTCAGTAGCACTAGCAGGTTATATTTTGACAGGGATGGGTTGCTCGCCCTTTCCCTTCAATGTGTTTGAGGCACGTCCTCGAACATGGGAGTCCTCGAACATGGGAGTCCTCGAACATGGGAGTCCTCGAACATGGGAGTCCTCGAACATGGGACCCCAATTTTACGTCCCTAACAAAAGACCACTGCAGCTCCAACTGAGATGTCCTGACCCAGACTTGGGCCGCCTTCCAGTTGCCAAAATGGGGTCTCCCAGTTAACAACTAGCTCGGAGCCATAAGCTCAACTGTGAGACTGCTACCAGTGTAGGGCTGCATATACCATAGATTTGTTTTCGTGCTGGTTTTATGCCACAGTAGGAGAGGAGGTTTTTGCGTTGCTTTTAATTGTGTTTTTGATAAGTAATTTCAAGGTGCTATTTTTATAATCATGTGCCATTTATTTGTTAAAGGTCACCTTTTATAGTGTCTTTTAAGATCGTTGACATGAGAGCTGATAGATTCTAGCTGTTCTGACTGATTTTATTAACCTCTTCCTCAGTTCAAAAGAGGCATTGAAAAGAGAACAAAGAGGTATGCAGATTCTTGCTGTTACCCCCTTTTGCATCCTTGTTGCACATTTTTGAAGTACAGCTTTCTGCATTTGTATTGCCAGTATAACACACAGGCTTCACAGGCACACGGCATGGCAACAGCTGGTTATATAACACTGAACGTCCTGTCACAGCTAATCTTTTCATATCTAGCTGCAAGCGTGGTTAAAAGCTTTGTAGCAAGGTTGTCCCTACTGTACTCGGTGACAACAAGTTTCACTCAGTCTACGATACTTGCTTTGTTCTTATATCATGCAGTTAAATGTCTGTTTTATGCCAGGGTCACATTTCCTACCCGGGGTTCGGCCGGGCAGCTTGTGGGAACGAAAACTATGATATAAAAGACAACAAAACACAGAAAACCTTTTAAAAATTTCTCCTTACCATATGTTATGTATATTCTTGATATGCATTTTTTATTCTTTGTTTTCTCAAACAGCCCGGTCGGGCCCCGGCTTGCAATTGTGACCCTAGCCTTACTGGTAATATAGCTGCACTACTAACTGTAGGTTCTTGTCTGTTCTACCTCAGACCACCACCCAGATCAGAGTGAGGTGAAGTGGGAGGGTCCAGTGAAGAGGTACAGCCGGGACGTGCTCCTCAGGTTCTCCCACAGTCCTGCCTCTTACGTTAGGCCATCAGGCCTGCCCTCCTTACCATGTGTGCAGTGAGAGGCTACTGGGATGATGCAAGCTGTGACTTTTAATATGAGTTGCTTGAGTAAAACTACCTATGAGCTGTGTTCCTTATGCAAGCTTTTAGCTGTATACTGGTACGATATACCTGTGTGTGTATGGGTACACTATAACACTATCATCATCATCATCATTGTATAACACTATGCCTCTGTGTGTACTGGTAAAACTGTTTGGGTACAGGTCCGAATACATGTATATGTACCTAAACAGCTGTACCTGTAGTCCTGTACTGCATTAGCTATGAGTTGCTTGTTATGATGCAACCTATGAGCTAGACCTGTATACTGGCACACTATGCACAGTCTACCCACTAGGCCATTGCATCAGGTGATGAAAATAAGTAGCAAGGGAAATTTACTTCTCTGGCCTTTCCAGAAGGTGACGTCTTTTTTGTGTGTCCCATATTATCCCAGTTCCATCAATAATGTCACTAAAATCCTGCCCAGGGGTCATGGTAGTTTGTGCTCATTCTATCAGCAGAGCTCACAAAACAGATGATTCATCGCTTGGACCCAACAGAAGTGTGTTACAGATGGCAATAACTTGGAGTCAGAAATCAAAGGAAAATATTGGCTTTTCAGTTCATCAAACTCTTCATTTTGTCCAGCACAACAAAAGACATTTTTTCATGTTAGAGTGAGTGATGTCCCCTTCAACCTTAATTTGCTGTGTGGACACTGGAGAATGTAGATCTCGGTGCCACCCTAGTTAGCATATGCCTGCCTTTTCAAAATCACTATCCACCAACCAAGCTAGAGTTGCAATGAACGAGTTCACAAGATTTCGCCACCCATTTTTACATCATTTTCCCCTCTTATGTAAGGGTTATCCACCAACCAAGGTAGATTTTGAATGGAGAACAGTTTAGCAAGATTTAACTTCCTGTTTTGACATCATCTTCCCCCAATGTGCAAGGGTTTGACGTGCTTACACTTAAGACGTTGAGGTTTTCTGGCAGATCTCCAGCTCTTTCTGTCCTGTAGGTTTACACTACCAGAGTTGTCCTGTGGGTTTTTATAACAAAGGCCAAGATGTGACTTGTGTACGAATATAGAACTTAGAAATTGATGTGTGTGACATCGACACTTGGCCCTTTGTGGGTGACTTTGACCTGTGTTTCCCTGCTTGGGCAATTTTAAGCCAACCAATAAAAATTCAAACATGCTAGAAGAAAATTGGGATCAACAGGTCACACTTTGGGTGAAAACGTGAAGTGTTCCCTCCTAGCAAGTTAAGCCTCCTGTGTCAACCCTAATCCTTATTAATGTCTTTCTATCCTTGCGATGACAGTATCAGTAAAATGTGAGATGATATATCTAGGAGAATATCGGCAGTCTTGCCATGCCCTCAGGAGCATTGTGTTACATCAGAAGATTATGATGAATGGTTTATTCAGAATACAATATTTACAGACTCGCAGGCAACCTTACTGGTTGTGTGAATTGTGCTGTAGTCAACATAAAGACATCAATTAAGTACAGCAACTTGTTAAAAAAAGGCCTTATTCAAAGCATTTGTTTATTGTACATTATTGTTAAGCGTTCTCATTATCCTGCCTGTGCATGTGTTGTGACAGACACAATGACTAGAGCCACAGTGCCTGACCTGTTCCAATCTTAAGAAGATTTGAATTGATGCCGGGTCATGCGATCTTCTGGAGCAATAAAATCCTCAGTGATGAAGGGGTCAGTTCTGGTGACCTGTCCTACTTAACCCTTGGCGTGCTAAGATAGCCATTTGGCACCAAATTTGTATTGGTTATAAGGTGCAGGTTAGGCAGCAGGGAGAAGGTTAAAATGTAGTACAAATGTAGGAAAGGGGGGTGTCATACTTACATCTATGTGGCCATGGATGCCTTTGGAACTGCACTGTTGTTATATTAACCTTAAGTGAAGATGACTGTGTTGTAGTTTTGTACGAAATTGCAAAGATGAACAACTCTATTTTGCAGAATGTCTTCTGGCCATTTCAAGCAGACATGTATAACAAGATATGTGATGCCATGAACCTCATAGAGAGATGCTAAGGATACCATTTTATACCTTTAAATACAAAAAAATGCTTTCGCCACGTTTTGGTGGTATGTGTGTAGTAGTATAGTAGCTTTATATGTTTTGTTACTGTGGTTATTAGAATTTGTAGACATAGAGTAGAGGGTAGAGTAGAAGCACTGCTGATAATAATTTATTTTCCCACAGATGATCAGGTGTGTCCCTCAGCACTACTGTACAAAGGTACTCCACATGCCCTACAAGAGTAGGGGCAAAGGTCTGGAACACCATATTAAAACTTGATGTGAGATCCCAGTACTTAACTTTGATGCTGGGCAGATCCAAACTTAACTTCCAGGATAGATATTGTACGTATGACAAGAGATCTATAGATTCTGAAGTCTTCAGAGTTATTTTGTACAGTCATTTGCTCCATATGTTACAAGCTTATGTTTACTTCTGTTGATATGTTGTTTTCTTATCATCAATCAGTACATAACTACCTAGAAAAGAACTATCAAGGAATGAGTGACATTATATACATGTACTTACATGAAATATTATAGTTACTAGAACGAGAAGAGTACTTTACAGTAAATATTGTGTACACTGCCAAATTCTGTCTCCTGATTATTTAGTTATGATTTTGACTAAATATCCAATTGTGAATGTGTGGCAATACTGCTATTCAAAGAAACTTATGAGGTGTAAACGTTTCATGAATGGTAGTTAATAAAGTGGCTGTTCCAATTGCATCAAGAATTCTATCCCCTTCAAGTACAAGACAATGATGTAAGGTATGATAAAAGATTTATCACATGGTCTTTATCCAGACCTGATATTACACAAGGGGCAGGACAGCATATATGGGATCACATGTAACATTTTTCCTGACTGCTATCAGCTTACATGCATTATGTACACTGGTGGTCTCTCGTCAGTATTCTACATACATTAGGAACCTTGAAATTAAACACCTTGGAGGCTAACACAGAAGTGTTCAACATTACCTTAATGAAACCGTATTTTCGATTGTCAAGATTGAAAGTTTTAATGCAGCATCAAACATTTTAATAGTTCCATTGTCTATAGATACTAATTTTTTTTTTTTTTTGCCACATCACCCCATTGCATACCACTTCATTGGTCATACATAGAAGCCTTTGCACACACTTGAAAGATATAGACTTACTGTCATCACCTTTGCCAAGAAGGTTATGTTTTCAGGCGTGCGAGTTCGTGTTCTCACAGCATAACTTGAGAAGTTTTAGATGGATCTTTGTGATAATCGGTATGTGGGTAGGTGTGGGGGGGAAAAGGACAAGTGGCTTTCTATGGTACTGCAGCAGAACCTTCGGTTTTGATATTTTCTGTTCGGTGGAAGGTAACTTGTTGTACATAAGATAGCTTTTGCGACCGAATAACTTGTTGGGCAGCTTTTAAGTTCGGTTGCTAAGTCATACACATGTAGCTTGTCTCGTCTTGACAAGTCCCTTTGTCTCTCGCAGACCCCTTTCAGAGCTGAAGAAAGATAGCGGATGCCTTCTGAAAGATACTCAAACTTCATCTTCTGTCTTGAGGACTAATCTGACTCTCTATGTTAAAATATCTTATTGTCTTCGTCCAAGAAGATTATGTTTTGGGTAGCATTTGTGTGTGTGTGTGTGTGTGTGTATCTGATTGAACAGCATAACTCAAGAAGGCTTGGAATGATTGTCTTGATATTGGTAAGTGGGTAGGTCTTGATGAGACTTGGAAATGATTAGATTTTGGGCCCCCTAGCGGTTTGATACGGTACTGCAGCGTAACTTCCGGGTTTGATATCTCGTATTTCTTGAGGAGTCTTACAGCAGGTACACGGCCCAGTAAACCATATTGAAGACGATGAAGGACGACGGGAAGATGACCCGGCAGGCATTGTCTATGGCCTGCGCCTTCCGCTTGCCTTTGTCCCCGGGATTCTTCAGTTGTTGGATCTTAACGGCGGTGACGTCATCTGTACCATGGTCCTGGAAAAGTGGGGAGGATCGTCAATGATTCATGTCAAGTTTAGGCCACACTGATTTAACTGTCTGGCTTCTGATCAAACTTGTATTAGGATGTAGGACATTGTTCATGTCAAGTTTAGGCCACACTGATTTAACTGTCTGGCTTCTGATCAAACTTGTATTAGGATGTAGGACATTGTTCATGTCAAGTTTAGGCCACACTGATTTAATGGTCTGGCTTCTAATCAACGGACAGCCGTATACACTAAATACAGTGTACTACATACGTTTGCAAAAAAAAACTTGTCGGAAGTACCTGTGCTTTGGCGCTGGAGAGTTTGCGGACCACATGATCTAAGAAGAGCTTATACACAGGAGGGCCTAGAAGAACTTTAAACACAAAGCACAGTGGACGGGGATTGAAAAAAATGCCGGAAGTACCTGTGCTTTGATGTTGGAGAGTTTGCAAACCACAGAATCTAACGAGAGCTTATACAGGATATTAAAAAAAAAACAACAGAGGACTGCGTTTTAAAAAAAAACAACTTGCTGGAAGTACCTGTGCTTTGGCGTTGGAGAGTTTGCGAACCACGAGCCCGCCGAATCTGTAGACGAAGTTGACGACGGCGTACTCGATGAGCGCGGAGAAGACGAAGAGCTGACAGACGACGATCCAGACGTCAATGGCGCGAACGTACGACACCTCGGGCATGGCGAAGGTGCGACCGCTCTGCGCCGTCATAGTCAGGACCGTGGTAACGCCCAGACACACACGGGCGGGAACCGCAGCGATGTCGATCCAGAAGGAGACCCAGGACATGATGACGATGGAGGTGGAGGGAATGTACATCTGCAGCAGGTGGTAGGCAAGACGTCTGGACAGGTGCAGCTGGATCTCCAAGGTCGTGAAGGTGTTCTTGTCACCTAGAGGACAACATGCAATAGACATACTGAGTGATGCTGAAAGTGCAGACGTTTAATCCCCAAATTCGGGTCATAAACGTACGGCAAAGAAGACGCTGCGCTTCGACACCACGAACATTAACAAGACGATTTGTCACCATCATTCTAGCGGCTGTTAAGGAATCGACCACTCATCACCAGGCTTGACGATTAGAAGCTATGGCAATAATGGTATCTGGTTTCAGGCGGTACATGGTATGTACCCTGGTACTTTTTTGTGCGTATCTATGACAGGCATTTGTACAACTTCCAAGAATAATTCCTCTCTCATTTGCTTTGTTAACCTAATTCTAGCCGCCCAAATGTCTCTCTTTTGTTTCTTCACACTTCAGTTCATCCTCACCTGTTTCCAGAAGACTACAGTCCCTACTGCGGTTCTGACAGTTGCCAGTGAAGTACTGACAGCCGTCACACTCCCGTGTACCAACGGCGTCCTCACAGTGCTGGGTGTCCGTCAGGCAGTCGTCAGCACCCTCAAAACCACACGTGCTCGCCGCGTACGTACAGCCTTTTCCTGGAGCGAATGGCAATATTTCATTATGTTACCATTGGCCACATGATTTAGCGCATTACTACATATCATACTAAAACGTCTGGGGTAGGAAGGTAGGAACACAGGAGACGAGACGGGTAGGGAATAGCGCTGCCTGGGATGACATTAGAAGAAGAAAAGCTGAAAGAAGATCTAGTAGACAACCATCTCTGATAGCCTATGCTTCGATAGGGGCGAAGAGTACAAGGTGAAGAATGCAAAGAATTAGACTGTATTCTCATATGATAACTGACAACCTATAGCCTGATGTTGCCTACTCATCCGTAGACAACAAGAGAGAGCACATACATGTACCACTAGTTGCAGTGTACAAGGAGTCCAGTGAAATGAGAGTGGGTAGTGTATTGGTGTAAAGTTATACCTTGCGTTTGAGCTCTGGTGAGGAGTGACCGTACCATTGAGTGTCACATTGATAAATCTACATATGGATACGCTTAGTCGGCTATTCATGTATGGAGCCAATATAGATATTAGGTGTGCCCTTGGTGCTGAAGTTTCAGTTGGTATTATGAATCACGTTCGTACCTTTGGCATTAGGAAGGAAGGAGTTGACGTAAGCCTTGGTGGTGATGCCGGTGAGTTTGAATTGCAAGTTTCAGTTGTTATTATAATCCTTATTAATCACGTTCGTACCTTTGGCGTTTGGAAGGAAGGAGTTGACGTAAGCCTTGGTGGCGATGCCGGTGAGTTTGAACTGCAAGTTTCAGCTGTTATTATGAATCACGTTCGTACCTTTGGCGTTAGGAAGGAAGGAGTTGACGTAAGCCTTGGTGGTGATGCCGGTGAGCTTGAACTGCGAGTGGAGCGCGGTGGCGTCCGTCACTACCGGGACGTCCTGGGTCCAGATGAACGGGAACCCCCACCGCAGCCGCACGTCATCCACTGGGGAAGGGAAGGTAAAGGTAAGGGTAAAGATAGGATATCGGAGATTCTTTTTACACAACCAGTAAATCTCACCTGCTGACGTTTCGGTGTCTGTCAGACACCTTCTTCAGAGCTTCTGACTGGAGTGCTGCTTCACGCCGCTATAGGTAGCCAAAGTAGGTGTCGCTCTTGCGGCGAGAACACAACCCTAAACGTGGCTAAGTTTGTATCCCCTCTCATCCCGGTTCATCACTGGTGTTGACTTCATTATCCAGACCGCCTCCTTAATCCACCGGATACGTCTGTTGCCCTCTCTGTCTATTACCTTGGCCCCCTCCCAGTTTTGTCTGGCAATGTGATCTGTGACCGCAGACTTCTTCTCTTCCTTACATCCAACTTGATGAAATTATTTTCGGAAGTAAAGGTAAAGATAGTCCCAAATCCTTTTTGAGGCCATAGAGGCAGTGGGTTGTTATACACAATGGCTAGGACATCTCTCCTTCCACCGCCTATTACCCTCTCGATCGAATTCAGGTACACATTTTTGCAACTGGATGGAGTCGTGTAACGTGTATTTCCCAATGAAGATTAGACGTTCATGTTCATGTTCATGATGTATGATTATACGTTTGTGAAGATTAGACATCCAGGTCAGGAAAAGAGGAACAAAATTGAATCTTTACTACTGGATTAAAACATTTGTACAATCATCTAATCAAATATATTAATCCATTAGTAAAGATATATCATTATGTATGATATCTTATACATAATCAATCAAACAGCTGGATAAAGTCTATAACAGGGTCAAACGTTTTAGATAGCATGCGTTGTCTGTCATAAGTGAACTGTGAATGAGGAAAGTGGAAGGAGTAGAACTAGTGTTAGGAACAGGTAGAAAAGGTATTCTGATCTATTACCGATTCATTTGGATTTACCACATGTATGGAAGACTCGCATCACAGGTGGCTATCACTTTTCACTACTTCTACTAGTTCCACATGTCCTCAGAGACTTATTCACTGTAAACTGATGAAAGAAAAAGGATGCTGTCTACAATGTCCTGCTTCCCGTGAATACTTACATCAATTTGTAATGATTATGATGATTGGGTTTCTTTAATCACTCTTTGTATTGGACAAACCTAAAACCCGACGTCTGACTCTTTTAGAGACCTTATCCACTTTGCATATAACGTAGTGGATATTAATCAGGGGCTTTACGTGGCTTCTCCAGCCAGTGTCTGCTCAAAGATAGATAACTTGAAATGGTAAATGGCCGGATGCTGAATGCTTCACCAAGTGTCTGTAGGCACGGGATCGTTTTAGCAGATAACCTTATCTGGTACCGAGACAGTGCCGCCGTTCGTCACAAGTTCAGGTTCATAGTTCCTAACCATGGAATTCGGGGGACTCATTTATATGCCAGATCGAGGATTCCCCCTGTCCTTGATAAGCTAGGGTGGACATCTTTCATGGTATATCGGGGTAGCCACAGGATCATACTGGCATTGGAGTTCTATTTCTTCTTGTCTCTTGTCGGGGGGCCAAATTCCTAATCATTAAATTCATGGAAATCGGTTGTATGCCAGGTGGAGGAGTCGACCTGTCCTTGCCAGGGAGGACATCTTTGATGGTATATCGGGGTAGCCACAGGATCATACTGGCATTGGAGTTCTATTTCTTCTTGTCTCTTGGTAGTGTGCCAAAGTCCTAATGATTTAATTCAGGGGATCGAGGAGTCCTGCCCTTGATAAGTCAGGGCGGACATCTTTCTTGGTCTGTGTGGGTAGCCATGGATTCATACTGGCATTGGAATTCTATTTCCTCTTGTCTCTTGTCAGGGGGCCAAAGTCCTAATTATTTAAGTCAAGAACTCTTTTATATGCCAAATAGAGGAGTTATCCTGTACTTTGTAAAAGAAGATATCTTTTTGTCGGGGTGTCGGGGTAGCCACAAACTGATTATTGCATTGGAATTCTATTTTTCATTGTCTTTTGGCGAGTTGCCATAATCCACAAGCAAGCCTTTAATACCGCGTGTATGTATTTGATACATCACCTTGTTCTTGTCACGGGTAATTGAAACATATTTCGCCAGCTTCTCTGACCGATTTAATGGCTGTACAACTATCAATACTAAAGGGGTGGTGACTTCATTTTCATTCGATCACCCGATGTTATAAATGTTAAATGGGGACGGTTACAAATATGATTCTCGATACCAACGAATTTTGTTATGAATCTTGTATTTTCATCGACCCTTTTTCTGATGAACTAGATTCTACAGCTTGGAGCAATCAGTTAGGTCATCTGACCGACGCTGTAACTTGCTGCAATACTGGAACGCGTGGAAAGAAAGAAAATATTTTATAAAGTATGAATTAAGGACTAAACTTAACGTCCAACACAAGAATGAATTGGTACAAATTTTGGTGGGGTCAATTCCGTGAACAAAGTTGACGGAGTCAGCCGAAAATCTGGGTAAGTTCCAATTCATTCTTGTGTTGGGGGTAAAGTTTAGTCCTTAATTCATAATGACGTTTACCAACACATGGTGTTTTATGAATTAGTTTTGTTAATTTTGATCTATTTGTTGAAGAATTTGTATAGGCACCTGCTGCTTCCTTCCTTCATTTAGTTTATTTCAGCTTAACTGATCTTTATTTCAATAAAAATATAATGAAGGGAAAAAGCAGCATTGTTTAGATGTCAACTAAAGTGGAAAGAAAATCTTATTTCAGTTTTGTTCCTTTTGTTCTATTTGTTGAGGGGAGAAATATGCATAAGCACTATACTGTGCTGTTTCCTTCCTTCATTCATTAAGTTTATTTCATCTTAACTGATTATTGCATTGGAATTCTATTTCTCATTGTCTTTTGCTACTTTTGGCGAGTTGCCATAATCCACTAGCGAGCCTTTAACACCGCGTGTATGTATCTGATACATCACCTTGTTCTTGTCACAGGTAATTGAAACATATTTCGCCAGCTTCTCTGACCGATTTAATGGCTGTACAACTATCAATACTAAAGGGGTGGTGACTTCATTCTCCTTCGATCACCCGATGTTATAAATGTTAAATGGGGACGGTTACAAATATAATTCTCGATACCAACGAATTTTGTTATGAATCTTGTATTTTCATCGACCCTTTTTCTGATGAACTAGATTCTGCAGTTTGGAGCAATCAGTTACATCTGACCGATGCTGTAACGTGCTGCAGTACTGCAACGCGTGAAAAGAAAGAAAGAAAGAAAATGTTGTTTTAGTTGTGTTCATTTTGTTCTATTTATTGAGGAGAGGGATATGCATAAGCACTAGACTGTGCTGTTTCCTTCCTTCATTTAGTTTATTTCAGCTTAACTGATCTATTTCAATGAGAATATGATAAAGTAAGGAAAGAAGCGCTCCGTTTGGATTCCCACTGTAGACCCAACGAGTATATTGGAACCACGAAGAATTAGACCATGACGACATGGCTTGTAAAGCAGCTATGTGGCGTGCACGTAGCCAACTCCGCCGGCTTACCCAATTTTGCTGCGTCAGAAAATATCGTTTTCTACGTATCTATTTATGATACGTCCACAGGGACAATTGCACAGGTATGCAATACGAGGACAACTGAGGGTATTGTTATCTTTTAGTGTCTATTGAGAAACATAAAGGACGCACTATCTTTTATTGCTTGGCAATCTAAATGGGCCGTGACGGATTGTAAACTAACGGCACATCAATATGATTCAAACATAATTCGGACAGAGCATAATAGTACTTAGATATCTGAACGTCAAGAATTACACCAATTGGCAATTCACCATTGGCAATAACGACTAACATTTAAGAAGTTAATGTCAGCTTCTCAGAGATAGCATTCGCATCAAAAGCAATAAAACGCAGTTACTAAGAACAGACAGATCAAATTTTCATTGTGATAAACGTATTATGGCAGCAATTTCACTGTAATGTGCCAAAGAAGTAGGAATTAGGTTTGAATGAATCCTTTTCTTTTCTATACCACTAGAAGATTGACGTGAGGAATTGACAATTCATTTCTGCTTTTATAACCGAGTTGATACTTTAGCGGCATTGTGGCAGATGGCTTACCATCAACCTCCTGTTTTCAGATATTTTTGCTTTCCCATCAGTGTGGATTATTGATAGGCAGCGTAAATAGCACACTCGACGTTTAATGTATTATATATATTCAATCAAGGTTTATCGACGGTTTTACAGTGTACAGTTTACTTCAGATAGTATATTTCTGGCAGTCGCTTTTCGTAATGATCTCGGTATGTCTATGTATGCATGTATGTACGACACTATTCCTCATAGACTCGTGAATAGGCCTCCGAACAATTACCCAACATAGATGTACAATGAACCCAGCGCCCCGGCAATCCACGGGGACGAACGTGTCCTTTGGTACATAATAGAATCCGGCTCCGTTTCACTCTAATGATAATTGTTTGTATTCTCCAAGCAGAGGTTTTGATAAGGGGGCTAGTGGTGGTCGCAATTTCTAATGTTGTCTCCCTCCACCTCTGCCACAAAACGAAACGCTTCCTTATGGAAGGAGGGCAGCGTTAAAATTGCGGCCACCACTAGCCCTCCGATCGAAACCTTTGCTTTGAGAATAAAATGTTTGTGATTGCTTCGTAGTGGGAGAAATTTGTTGGAGCAGTAAAATCGTCTCACCTGTGCTTGTTTATTGAAGCGTATCAATGTGTTTTATGTTTCCCCCTCGGAGGTAGAAACATTTATTACTGTTTTTTGTTAGCTCCATTATTTGTTCGTGATTACCCATATGGTATAAAAGGGACAACCGACATTCATAATGGCTTAAGCTTTATGCTTGCATCAATGAAATTGCGTTTCATAGCAAATAAAAGTTTTATACTCAACTTGGACGCCCACAGAAAATGGTATTCAAATCCGAAAGTGCCGAAAGAACTTTATGTGGATGATTTATTCCCCTTTGGATGCGTTTTTAGGACACTGTGTGTTCCTTTGTCAAATAAAACGTGCTGAAATCTGAATCAGTATTTCAAAAGTGCGCGGAAATGTTTTTTATGACAGTACAATAGATCATAACATCAGACCAAGGCACGTTTCAAGCGTAAGGCATGCAAGGGTCGTGCAAAAGGTTCACGACCTCACGCAGGAGCGAATCAATCAATCAACAGGTACCAATACCGTACCATAATTCAAATTTTGGGACATAATTCTAAGCCTTATGTTTAGCTGTTCATTACAACCAAAACTCAAATCATTGTGTACATTTCCTTGCAGGTGATGCCCTGTTGGAAATCAGTAACGTTATATGCGAGAGGGGGAACCGCGGACGATCGAGCTGCAACTAAAGCTAGAGCCGTGTGGTTAACTTCAGGGTTCTTCCTGCCCTGCTTGAAGTCACTGGCTAACTTCTTTTCGATTAAAATAGGAAGACGTTCCTCGCCAAAACGTCTGACAGTGTCTTCGTAGATTTAATGGCATGAGGAGTACCAGAAACGACCCACACTTCTCTAATTACAGTTCTAGCTTTTTCCTTGTCTTCAAAAGAGCGTCGCTTACTAAGAGATGATCACATCATACTGATTTGAGTTTCTGGTGGACATTGAGTAAGGCGTTTTAGTTCATAGTTATGCCACAAAGTTTTATATATACCCCAGGGAATGAGTAAGCATACAGCATTGACAATTTCCTCCGTCCAAGTCTTAACTTTTATTGCAGGACCAGATGCGCAGAGCGGAATCTAGGTCAACGAGGGATTGTGATAATACAGCCATACTCTCATTTTTATGAGGAAATGTAAATGGACTCTAGATGACGACCGTAAATTTTGACTCACAAAGTTTATATTACTCTGGGGGACATGAAAACGAATTGCGAATTTGTTAAGCAAACCTCATGTGGTGCCTAAGTATGTTTATATTTGCTCATGGAACGTGATGGGAGAACACATCTCGCCCCAAGAGGTTTTACAAACGACCAAAAGGCGTGTCGCGCGAATATATGTACAAGATTAGAGTACTGTAGAAGAAGCAATGCCAAATCATTTTCAAAACGACATTTTGTGCATTGCGGTGCCGTCTCCCTCATATACCAGGAAAGTAATGAATATGGGCTGAAGCACCTCACGACTACCTGGGCGATCATCGATGTTCTAGCCATTTAAATTGTTCATTTTCGCACATATATTTCTGCTTTGTCAATTGGAGAGAAATAACTTGAAACCTGTCAAAAAGCAACGTTAAAGCTATACTGTAAAGCTGTATAATGTAGTATAAAGTAGAGTGGAAAACGTTAAATGTATTTACCCCTTGCTACTTGCCCTTACCATTGACCCCTTTCTGTCCTAAGTAACACCGTCCCTGGTCGGCTGAAATCATTCTCACATTCATTGTTTATAGCCTGAGGTATTTTACTTCCACTAGACGGCGATTCGCTGAGCGACCGTGTAGCGACCCAAATCGGATTTGAGCGACACGTGATTTAATAATTGGAGTATGATGCAAGATGTAAAAATATGATTCAGGAGGTAATAAAACACATAAAAACCATTAAAGATTCGTTCTTTATCTATGAAATTCGTTACCTCTAATGGAAAGGGGGTGTGAAAGAAATGCCTCTCAAAGTAACCAGTATAATATCTCCGAATGAATGAACAGTTTATTGGCAAATATACGGCATTCGTTATTAGGCGTTCACCATGAAAAGCACATTAAAAAGGTTTTGATTGAGAGTATGTCGTTGTCTAGATAAAAGCCACTGTTTACAGATCTATAAGTTGCTCACAAAGTCACCAGTATAGTACCTCCATCCAGCTTGAGCTTGCATCGTTGTTTGTCTAATGGGAAGCTTTGTAGGTTCATCGGGCAGGAAGCACGGATGTCATATCTGTATGGACAAAATGTACAAACAAGATATAAATATCATTGGTTGTCTTTCTCGTGTTTTGATGTTTGATTAATTTCTCATATGTCGCTTCCATGTAGTTCTGCTGAAGTAGGGAGAATTGTGATCGTTCCACTTCCCAGTTATGATGCAAGGCCACTCATATCTGCTGACATCTTATTTTTAGATAGATTAAATTGTGAAGAATTGGTATCCGAACGAACGATACTTTGAATCCATCCAGACAGACTATTTAGAATTAGGTCTACCTCATAAGTACATCATTCGGCAACCAGCAGTCTATGACTGAATCATTTATGTGTGTGAATAAGCCATACAAAAGCCACTATGGATACGGAATGGTCCTCGACCTTTTCCGAATTGAGATAAAGTCTAAATTACACATTCTTCATTAGATCGATATCTCTTGTGCCTTCAGTGCCTTTAAATTTTCATGCTAAGAAAGAGCATGAGGAGTGGAGGGCAAAACACTATCCAGACCACCATTTGTTCGATTTTATTCTTTTATTAATCAATTGAAGAATACACAGGACACAGAGGTGATGCATTCTAGCAGTAGCTAATATCAAACATCACCTCTGAAAATGAAATTTACAACTGACATAGACAAATACAATAACAATAAGTAACAGCATTTAGGTAGTCCAATACAAACAAGCAATATAGGCAATTAACAATCAATGTATAAACACAGTCATACTAAGTTTTGAAACGTTTGCTAGCTACGATATAAGCCTGGGTCAAGCCCAAAATTTCACTATTGCGTTCAGGCCACCATTCAAGGATGCACTAGATATATCGACACTTCAGACTTCGATTTGCAAACAATATTCAACTGAATCTGTCCATCCAAAACTGTCAGAGGACGCTCACGACAGAGCCGCGCCACAACAAAAGCACTATGCTGTATCGACCATCTCTGATCGCGTCATATTTACTTTATCAAAAATCACATCCTCACATTTTTCATCGTAGAAGGATGACGGATATAGGCCATATGGGTCGCGTACCAGCTTCTTGTATCGCCCACTTCGTCATTGAGAGAACTTCCAATCTGCTCTATTTGAAATTGGATAAGCGCCCATCTATTTTGAGTGCACGTCCAGAGTAAGTGCACAGTTTCTTGATTATGTTTCTTTTTTCAAAGGCTCGCTTCCGTGACCTCTTTCTGTCACATGTGAACGGCTCGCGCTGGTCTAACGAATGTGGCCGCTCCGTCTCAATAGACACTAATCCCATCAGCCCCCGGGAGCAGTTGCCTGAGCACATCCCTGGTACCATAATTGTGACCACAGGCAAAATATTAACGAGGCAAAATCTAGTAGAACAAAGCATAGTTAGTTTCAAAGCTTCTGGCTTATCCCTCCGCCATTAATGCAAGAGAAACCTGCAAGTAGCGCATCTTATTGTCTTTGTGTTCTTACGTGACGAATTCGAAGCTAACGTACATGATATATATGTTGAGTGCTTATCTAAACCACTCTGTTGTTGTCGTATTACAGAAACCGATTTGTACCACAAACGACACAAAGATAAAGGTTCTGTATGTCAAAGGCTCACTCAGGTACACTACCGGCCATTTTGTCCATAGTGTCCCATACTTACGGACGCAAATAGTTTGCCTTAATCTGTCAGAGGAGACAACAGGGTGATTCCTCCAATAGGGTGATTCCTTTTCAGTCTGCTCTACGTGGCACGTTGAGAGACACTTCCTATCTCTCTATGTCATCACTCGGGGCCAGATGCATCAGTAATACTCCGCCTTTTCAACGCCGTAAATTGCAGTATAGTTATCTGCAGTTTCTAGCATTTTGTTATCTTACTCGTCATCAATCCACCTTGCTTATCTCCCTGAATCTGCTCCTCCCGGACAAGTCTTCTATTCTTAGCGAGGTATCTCCTACCGTTGGAAAATAATTAACTTTGAACAATTTGCCAGAGCCGTGACGACGGCATTATTCTCAATACATTTCCCACCAGGAACTTTCCAACGTCGTAAATTGCATGAGACTTGACTGCAGTCTCTATTCTGACCTTCTGACCACTATAAACGATACGTTTTTCTTCATCTATCCTCTTTTGTTATCTTACTGGCTCTCCTCCTTCCGACAATTTCTTTTACCTCCGTCAAATCAAAACCTCTAAACAAGTTACCAGAGCCGGCATCATTCTATGTGCTTTTTGCTTTTTACCAGGAACTTTCTAAGTTCTTTGCCCATTTCTCTTGTTGAGCCAAGTCATCAATCCAATGTAAGTTATAACGTTCGGTAGAAATCAAGTACCAATATCCTTTAAATGAACAATTTTCCAGAGCCATGGCAACGGCATGATTTGAATTCCTTTGCACTAGAAACATTTAGAAACTGCCAGAAAGTATTTCGAAGATTGAAGTAGTGTTATCACGTAATTACTATTTTTCTGTTCGCCTATTCATTTGAGTTTTCTTCCTGCCCTTCATCCTCCGGCAAGTGTAACTCCTTCAAGTTGAACGATCCGAACAAATTACCAGAGCCGGCATCATTCTAAATACTTTTCGCACCAGGGTCTTGGCCAAGTCCTTTGCCAATTTCTCTTCTTACGCCAAGCCAAGCCGAGACAAGTCATTAATTTGATGCAAATTACAATGTATGTCGGTCGATAGAGATTAAGAACAAATGTTGTACGCGTGTCTTAATGGCGCCCTTACGGGAAGATAAGTGTTTGATGTCTCCGGGTAGCAGCTGTTGGAGCGCCGTGATGACCACCCTCAACAGGTATCAGATGGAACCCTGGGATTAATCTTCACCACGATCAATGTTAAACCGCCTGTTCCTCAACAACTTTCTTTCCTATCTCTCCGGTCATTTGAAACTTGTAATGGGAACTCTAGCCTTTTTCTCACACAATGATTAGAAAACTGTTCTCTCTCCTCACATTAGCAGAAGCATCATACTCTGCACCACTTAAGACAGAGAGAGTTCCCAACTGGGAGAAAACGGAAATTCATTGAACACACTTATTTGAACATTGTTAAATACCATTACTGGATCTTGGAGAGAGTTAGCTATGTTTCGAACCTGTTATGTACATTTTATAGGTCTGTAAGTAGTAATACGAGAATGTTCTCTGGCTCACTACTTAATTCATCATCATCGACAGGCGACTGTGAGTTTCAACCAGTTCCTTCTTCATCAAAGAAGAGACAACGTAAATATAGATTGAAAACCATGGGATTTCTCATTCATACTTCGAGCAAACTGGACCAAGGGCTGGTTAGTGCCCTATACACTGACAGGTGTAGGAAGGATTTTGCTTCTTTACTTCAAGAAGAGCTTTGTTCCCACCTTAATGCCCGGTTAATAAAACCGTCACGTGAGACCCACATGGACGTCTCGTCCTCTCCCGTGGTGACAGTGGTGGACTTGGCGTTGGTGAAGTCGACATGAGGGATCCACATGTCCACCTCCGGGGCCACGGGGACGCGCTCTTCCTTCGTCAGGTTCGCCACACGAGGGTCCAACCACTGCTCAACCAGCTGGATGCTGACCTGGAAGTCCTGGGAATAGAATGTTTTTAAGTTAGCTTAAACTATGTTAAGTTTTAAAGTGAGCTATATTGTATATCCTCTGCAATAAGGACTAAGATTCGGGTGTGTTGCCCCCGAGATCCTTACTGAATAAAAACCATTGAAAACCATTGAAAAAAACGTATATCACATTTGTTGGTGAAAAGAAACATAGGAAGACAAAACAGCCAGCTGTACCGCGCGTACGCCGCCGGGTACCCTAAGATCGCCATATTTTAAAAAGGTGTTATGGCCGAATTAAAAAAAAAAAGGCATTGACAGATGGTCTTATGAGAAGGTCGTCGACCTTCTCAAGAGTCAAGGAACACCTTGATATCTGATGTGTGCACACCTCGGGGATTGCTACACTATAGATTTCCTTAAATTCACTATTATTTTTATGTGGCGGTCTTATCGTATCCGGCTGAATTTTGAGATTTTCTTATTTTATCATGATAGCGACAGCTTTGTGTTGCATCTGTAACAAATTGGTACATTTTGTGCCGATTGACGGACGACTTTTATAAGAAGAAAATTTTTTATGTTTTGTACAACAGAACTACAGCTTGCCTTAACACTCAGGTGCAGCCAGTTTTAACGCGAGATATTGTCGAACGAATCCCCATTTATCAGTAAGTCTTATATCTCTCTAGGCCCTTTGGCTGTATCATTATCCCCACTTCACAACGAATGCCTATAGACGTAATACATATAATTACGGAAACTTATGAGCTTAGAAAAGTGCATCCCTAAGCTGTTAACCTTAATGAATTTACTTTCATTACTGCTTTCTCTTCATTGCAATTATCGATTTTGTAGTTAGAGGAATGCATCCCGCTAAGACTACATGCCATATGGCAATTACACCCCCGCACGGCAGCCGCAGTATGCCCAGAGGAGCTCAAATTATCTCCCATAGCCACGGATCGACACTACACTGCAAGGTCTTAGCTTGAAAGTTCATCTGTGTTCACTTGGTAAAAGTCATTATGAATATACGGGTCCATTCCGTGAACAAGGTTGACGGAGTCAGCCGAAAATTTGGGTAAGTCCCAATTCATTTTTGTGTTGGACGTAAAGTTTTCACGCGATTCACAATGCAAGGCCGTTGCTACACTCTGGATGGAAAATTTTATTCTCGGAAATATGTTCCTATGTAGACTGCCGTGGGTATACGTAGTACTGATTTGGCATTCCACGTGCGTTGCGATGCAGGGCGAAACCATATCACACTTTAGCAGCTAGCAGAAGAGGTCGACCAGCAGTGCACACCTACTCTGGGTATCAGGTCACGTGATCTCGTATGGAAGCGGGGCATTTTCCGATCTGGAAAGCGCGTTACAGATGAGTATCATGACTTTATTGATCCGCAGACCACAGAAAATCCATCAGGGGTGTAGCCGGGGTATGAAACCCAGCTCCTTCTTACTGCTAACATTCGAAATGCTGTGCGAGCTTCCTTACCAGTTAGAAGGCTTAGCACGTGTTGAAAGGTCTATGACTATGTAATGTCCTATTTCATATCAATAGTCATTTCACAGATTAAAATGGTGTTTGATAACTACATAACTGTAACATCAAACCGAGGGAAATGCCATCGTCCGCCACTTTAATATTGTACCTCTAACGGTGGCAACCTATTTCCATAGTGCGTCGATGAAGGTTAGACATCAAGGAAATAAAATACACAATAAATGTTTACAAAAGTTATCCAGGTACTTGGGTATCTTTTGTTTTTCGTGTATTTTCGTAAGAGATTATATGTATAACGTGTATAACGAGCATTGCTTTAATGGGATAATACATTTTCGACTGTTTTTTAGAAATAATAAGGGCTTGATGACGCACATATGCTCAGCATCATACTGTGTGACAGGCCGTCCAGTGTAATTTAACCAGCTGCTGTCGCGCCGCGTGCCTGCGAAGCTGGTGTGTTACGCCGAATGGCGGTTTTATAGATACAGATACAGATACAGACACGGTCATGCCGAATAAAGCAATGCGTGCCTTATTACCCGTGGTCGTCTGTACGCTAAACCTTTTATTAGTCACGGATTATTGGCGTCGTAAATGAGCCTGAAACTGCGGTACAGGAACATGTGTTGTTCGTTGCGCTTGCATGAGTCTGCTTTTACGGTTGCCTTTTATGCTAATTAGTTCACCAATTAACTAGCTGGCGTCAACCAGAGAGTGTCATAAAAGGTTTCCCGTGTTTGACGACTGCTTGTAGTTAGGTGAAAAGTAAGAGTACTTGGTATAAAACATGGCTCTCCGATGCTCCCCTTAGTCACTGATGAAAGATAGCGGATGTGGGGTCGTGTGGCGTAACGGCAGGGTGTTCGACTCAGAACCAAGAAGTCCCGAGTTCGAATCCCCTGACGCCACCGATGCTGTGCCCTTCGGAAAGGCACTTTATACGGCTTTCCTCACTTCGCCCATGTGTATTAAAAAAATTGGTATGTTGTTATCTGTACGTGACACTGTCAATATAAGTTTTAAAAAACTTGAGTGCAGTGCCACGTCGTCCTTGTCTGTCAAAAACCGAATTAAAAAAAAGATAGCGGATGCTGTTTGAAACATCTAGATCTGACTGTTTACAAATGTTCTCCAGTTGCTTGAGTAGCTGTTTTTGGCGTATCTTATTACCTGGATGTCTAACCTTCATCAACGTAAGAGCACGTCAAGTTAAGTTGTACAGTGATGTCTGTCACTGAGTCAAAATGTTGGGAAGTACAATTTCTTTTGATTCGGATTTTTCAGTAGATAGATAAATTTCATGATGATAAGTTGTGCTTTCAAATGCTTTATGGCAACCGCAGCTGGCATGCACGGGACAGGAACGCGCCATGATGAAAGTCAAAGTTAATCACCAATCGATGGCGGCGAGAATTATCCACCAGAGAACAGCCTATCGTGTAGAAATACACGACCTATTAACGACTGAATTGTGGTAAAGTCGACGCCATCTTTCATAATTAGTCCCACACGTGTGGAGCAGCTGTTAAACCCTCCATTCATCACAGCTGGATTCTCGTCGCTTATTCAACGCTGGCAGCTTGATTATCACGGTGAAGGTTGAATGAATGAATGAATGAATGAATGAATGAATGAATGGTTTTATTTGATCATTTTGATCGGATGTCTGAAAGTACCTCGCAGCCATAGGCTGAATTGCGTACTTTTTACATTGTGTTACATAAAAAAACTGGTGACAGGTTAAGGTAGAACTAACAAGGTTGTGCCAGGTTGCTATCCGAATGGTTAACACCTCTTTTGTGTAACTTGCTGATGAGCCGTAGTAAACGACTCATTGACAGGATGCAACACTAAATCAGTTAACTGAATTCGCAAGGGTAATCTGGTTCCATTTTCTCTAAGTTCGCTTCTGATTGTCTGAATAGTAAAGACCTCTTCTGTGTCTTAAGTGATAACAAAACAAAGCTGATTCATACGATGAAACCTTGTCACCAACATGCCATCCTGCCGTTGTTAATCCTACCTCTACCTTCATCTTCATAATCGTTTCTGAAGGCCAATAGCAACGCTGGCAGACTGTCAAGGTGAAGGTTGGGGTAGGATTAAGAAGGTTGTGCCAGGTTGCTATCAGCCTTCAGAATGGTAAACACCTTTTTGTGCCACTTGCTGATAATATCTAAAGAACGATGAATTGTCAAGATGCAACTTTTTAAGTTGGTAAGCTGTATTCGCAAGGGTATTCAAGTTCCGTGTCTGGTTTTCTGAATGGTAAAGGCCTCTTTTGTGTCGCTTTCTGATTAGATCTAGAGAAGGACTTATTGTCAATATGGTAAGCTGTATTCTCAAGTGATAACAAAACTGGTTTATACGATGAAATCTGTCACCCGCAAGACATCCTACCTTTGTTAATCCTACCTCCATCTTCACCTTGATAGTCTGCCATGTTGCTATCGGCCTTAAGAATGGATTATGAAGGTGAAGGTTAAGGTAGGATTAACAAACAGACGAGCCTGGAGACAGATCTCCATCTTCACTGCTACCTTGCCCCCCCCCCCAACGACCCGGAGGTCAAGGGACTAGCTATAGGTAGGTGGGTAGGTAAAACTGCAAGATGTCGTGTTGGTGACATCAGCTTTGTTTTGTTTTATCACTTGAGAATACAGGTTACCAGCTTAAAGTGTTGTACTTGACAATGGGTCCTTCTCTAGATCTCATCAGCAAGTGACACAAAAGAGGTCTTTACTATTCAGAAAACCAGAAACGGAAATTGATTACCCTTGAGAATACAGCTTACCAACTTAGTGTTGCATCTTGTCAATGAGCTGTTTACTACAGCTCATCAGCAAGTGACACAAAAGAGGTGCTAACCATTCTAAAGGCCGATAACAATCTTAAATACGACACGGTGGTCCAGATTCATTACTTTAAAAGCTGAAGTCAGTGAAGAATTTACATTTACCGCTTTGTAAAAGGCGTCTTGGCTGTCAGTTGACAATCTGTAGGAGGAGAATGATTGCTACTGATGTGTCTGTGGGTAATAACTCATCCAGGCAACATCTAAGACGTCGTTACTCAGATAGAAGCGACTGGAAACATCAATGACAAACCCTTTGTTTGCTCAGGGATGACTTGTTGGATACACCTACGTCCAATTTCCGCCCTGAAATCTCCGAGAATCTCCCCATAGATCAATTAGCTTATGTCCAATTCGTCTTCTGTGGCTGCCTGAATACTTACTAGTACAACATTTGGCGTGTTCATCGGGTGTGCGTGGTGGTAGCAAAAATAAAGTCTGTGTTGCCAAAGGCAAATACAAAAACACAATACTGTAAATGCAGAAATGTTCGCGGTGGTTTTATGTTCGCGGTTCTCGCGGCGACCGTTTCACCGCGAACTTAAAACCACCGTGAACATTTTTGTCCAATACTGAAGCAGTATGTGACTATAGCGCTGCCGCAAACTTAAAACCACCGCAAACACTCCATTTTTGCCTTAGCGCGAAACAAAAACCATGCGAACTTAAATGCATTTATTAATCACAGTATAGTTAGAAAGAAAATTTGATTATTCATAGCTAAACTGAAAAATGCTGCAACTTTCAAACATTACAGAAAAAACTTAAGCTGTTTTCCAAAACAGACAGTCCTTCAGCTGGTGCATACATAGTTCATCAATACAAGTTGATCAACAAGCATAAAAAATGAAGCAAAACCAATATTACAAACCTTCAAAATCCCTCCGGGCCATTTTGTTGTATCAATATTTCATTATAGTCTACCTCTACTACGTATCAGGCTTGTCATAAAATTGCAGAAGTACCCAGAAAGGCGCCTGTGGTTCAAAGGTCTCTACCCAAGTGTGCGTTTCATTCCTGTGCGTCTTAGTAGGTAATCTGAGATGACTCTCCCACCAGGCGTTAGAGATTGGTCTTTACGGCGCCGATGGATACTGATTTTTTTTCGTTTCATTGCGGATGAATCTATGGAGGTCGCCGTGCTTTTTCAATTGGACCGCAGCAATTGCGTCTTTTGAGAGTTGTCCTCAAGGAACCTAACAGCGAATTGCACAGTTTATGTGCAGGCTATTGCCGTATTGGTCTGTACCGTAAGTTTACAGTCAGCCAATTCTCTTCTTGATAGCGTCAATTTTGCGTCACCGATTGGAATTAAGGAACGAAGAGATTACTTTATGGATAGGTTTATTGCAAATACATGCCCTTAGGCTAATTGCAAGTTGACAACAATGACGAAGCACAAAAAACAAAGGCAAACATGTGATACAAGATTAAACTATTTTGCTAGTCTAATACGTTTCTATATCTACGGTACTAATGCGGGGTTGTTGGTATTCCAATTGAATGGGTAGCTGCAATTGTTAAGTACTTCCTTTACATGTTGAGTCCAGTTTTTCCTACGATTATTCACATGTATATGTTGTTGTGACAGAAGTGAGTCTACTTGGAGAGGATGTGAGGAAATGTCTAGTTGTCTGAGTCGTAGCCAGTACTTGACTATGCGGACTGAAACATCTAGATCGACTGGAAATATACCCAGCCCCGCTCTACATGCTTCTTACTTGAAGCAATTGCGTTACCTCGCATTACGAGCGCAATCTTAAGACCCATTGGATTTGTGACCATATTTAGTGTTCACAAATTGCGCGATATTTTGCGAGGGACGGTGTGTCAAACATGAAAATGGTTGGCAAATAAACTGTATATTGAAGATTGCTTTTGAGACTTTTTGAAGATGATCCTGAATCCTGATAGATCTATGATAGAAGCGGAAGCAAATTTCCAGACATCGGCACATTTACATGGCGGCATGTGAAAGTCAGAACCATGATGGCAGAAGCGCAAAACTAATGGCATTTTGATTGCTTCCATTTCTGATATTGAACTTCAGACCTGACGATAGCATCACCCATCCTTGCCGTAATGGAAGGGACTTGTGCAGTCTAAATGTTGATGGCGTTTTGATACTACATGACCATTAAACCAGCCGAATGACTGATATTGTACGATTAAGAAATGCACGACAATCCGCGTAGTCCTGCAACATTACTATGATAGAAGATTTATTTTTGTCTTTAATGTTTTTGGGCGGACTTTTTCTAAGTAGAGCTTGAAGTCTATCGGATATAAACCCCTGCTACAGTGGTTCGGTTGTCTTGAGTTAACAGCAAGCCGTCCATACCAATCATAGAAGTTTAAAGAGAGCTCGAGGTACTGGGTACTGTTGGGTGCTCGCAACATTGCTTAAATTGGCGATTGCCAACTTGAAACGGAATTTGGATACTGGCGTTTCCTTTTTACACAAGCAGCAATGTCTCACCTGCTTACGTTTCGATATCTATCAGACACTTTCCTCAGAGCCTCTGACTGGAGCGCTTTGAGAACACAATCCCAAATGTGGCTAAATTTCTATCCCCCCTCGTCCCGGTTCAACACTGGTGTTGACTTATAGCGGTGAGAAGCAGCACTCCAATCAGAAGCTCTGAGGAAGGTGTCTGATACACATCGAAAAGTCAGCAGGTGAGACATTACTGGTTTTGTAAAAAGAAAACTCCAATATCCTATGTTCTACCAACCAGATGAAATTATTTTCGGATGAAACGGATTTTGTTTCTGAATTAGTATCGTGCAAAACTTTACCGTTTTCAATACTATCCAACAGTACCGTGCAAGAGCGCTATAATCACAAACCGACTGCATGCCCCTTCACCAACGTTTGCGGTGATAGTGTAATGTCTCATTAGCAAACATCTGATAAGATCATCCTATCCCTGGAGAGAATTATTGAATATGCTCACCGTCATCTTTATTGAAGATCATTGTCTACATCGTTACTCCCAGTAATTTATAAACAGACCTGCGGCAGTTGTGCTCCCACAAACAGATCGTGATCAAAGTAGGGCAAACTTCGGGACAATGGCACACATCTGGCGTAAGATAGTAACACGTTTCCTCTGGGCGCACAGATGCACTCTCGGTAAGGTCCCCATTCCTGCATACCACCTACGGTGCCTGACTGGACCTTCTCTGGCTGACTGGAGCTTCTCTGGCTGACTGGAGCCTCTCTGGCTGACTGGAGCTTCTCTGGCTGACTGGAGCTTCTCTGGCTGTCTGGAGCCTCTCTGGCTGTCTGGAGCTTCTCTGGATGACTGGAGCTTCTCTGGCTGACTGAAGCTTCTCTGGATGACTGGAGCTTCTCTGGCTGACTGGAGCTTCTCTGGCTGACTGGAGCTTCTCTGGCTGTCTGGAGCTTCTCTGGCTGTCTGGAGCTTCTCTGGCTGACTGGAGCTTCTCTGGCTGACTGGAGCTTCTCTGGCTGACTGGACCTTCTCTGGCTGACTGGAGCTTCTCTGGCTGGCTGAAGCTTCTCTGGATGACTGGAGCTTCTCTGGCTGACTGGAGCTTCTCTGGCTGACTGGAGCTTCTCTGGCTGACTGGAGCTTCTCTGGCTGACTGGAGCTTCTCTGGCTGACTGGAGCTTCTCTGGCTGACTGGAGCTTCTCTGGCTGGCTGGTGACATTTTGCCACCGTGGAGATATGCTTGGAGATTACCATGCCAATAGACAGCGATCGCACTGCTCTCTCTCTGCGACCTAAATCGGATTTGTCTAATCCTCAATTTGGAATATCATTCAAAACGTAAAAGAATGGCTGTGAAGACAACAAAACTCACAAACTGTAAAAAGATCCTTTTTTATCTATGAAATTCGTTGAGCGCTCTGTCTGGTATCACGCACGTCTTCCATAATCGATGAGCTACTTCCTGGCGGTGGAGCAGGGGAAACTTTAAGTATGACGAGCGGAAGAAAGAGACGCTAAGGCAATTTTACGGATTACTGCGCTGTCGCTTCGTTCGCGGATTCAGGTCGGGGGACATTTGAGCGGAACGTGGAATCTTGCATTAGTCAGCATTTATTTTTAGCTGAGTGTTAGTTCAGTTTGGGTAATTTCAACTTGGGAAGGACCATAGGACTAATCGAAAGCATGTTTGATCAAGAGTTTTACTTTGTGTACGGAAATAGCGTATGAAATATTTAATTTCAACTACATTTGAATTTTATTGGATCAGGTATCTTGTAACTTATGCTAAAGCTTCTTATACACACATGTCTAAGCAATAGATGAGGCCTTATATGTTCATCCATTTCGCATCAACACACTCCTCGGTAAGTAAACTTGGGGGATGACATCAGACCTTCTTAGGTTTGCGGTCTTTGGATTTTCCTCTAATCAAAATACCACGAAACCTCTAAAGTTTGCCAAACTTCTAAGTCTACAGTATTATAGGAAACACAGTCACGTACAATTCTATACTGTTGCGCCGCGACAATCGTGTTTCAGCAAACAGCTTCAGCATTGGCAGCAGCAATTCGGGCAGCAATCGCACCTTCGACTCCTAAAACTGGTCCTGGTAAAAGTAGGATCGATTTTGTAGGAGCCGACAACTCACTAGGTGACGCGTTTGACGAGAAAACACAAAAAAAACATTTATGGAGCAAATTGTACTCGAGTCGTTTAAAGGAGAAACCGTTACCTATACAGCGTGACCGTAAAACGTAACGGGATCGTAGCAGCTGAGCGTTTGGGAATCCGTTATTTGATTCAGATGTTTACAGGCAATTGAGCATGATTCTCCTCCTCTACGGTACGTTTCATTGATCGTATAGTATGGAAGTGTAATAAAAAGATCACATGTAATATTAATCCAGGAGGAGAAGACACTTGACATGTATGTATAGTGTGAGTATTGTCGAATCCTTGGGAGGCCCCAGTGTTGTGCCATTGAAAAAGGCACTGCACACCTATTTCCTCACCCGATTAGGGAGAACATGAGTAGATAGCTTCGGGTAGGGACGTCCTCTCGCATGGGACGTATAGCGGAGGTCCCGTGTTTAAGGGGAGTCATACCTCAATTACCTTTAAAGAACCCACCACACGTATCAAAAATAGTAAAGGCCCTTCCCTGTATGAGTGGATCAAATCTTACAGTCTCCGGGTTGACATCTTGAAAAAAGGTGATAATCGCCTGTTATGTCAATCATTGGAAGTGTTATTTTGAATGTAAGCCTAAGTTGGTGGACTTGTTTGTGGCAGGCGGGCTCGAATCCCTGCGTGCATGGCGTGATGTGATCACCCATCCCGTTAGGCAAGTCTGCCTTTCTACACTGATCACGTTTCGGCAAAGTTGTGTTCCAAAAGGTTGAGTCTCCGGACTCCGAAAAGTTGTTTTTGTTTTACTACCACAACAAAAAATGTTATGTCAATCATTCCTCAAATATCAATAGATAAACAACGGATTAACCCTCACCATGGTGGCTTCTGAGACAGATCCGAAACTGAGAAGATGAGCAGCACAGGTGACGTCAAGCCAACGATCTGGGAAAAAAGAACAGAAGGGAAGATTCTCAATACAGAAATCACTTTCATACGAAGGTGCCGGCTTTGGTAAAGAAGCTTTATAAACCCTTGCATCATCGCTTTTTTTTAATAACACGTTAGTGTGTATACTCTCTGAATACAAATGATTATGAAATCCTGGATTGGATTTTATAAGGTCCTGCTTCGGTATGAATTCTACCAACACAGCTGAACTTTCAAGCTAATAATGTAAAGTATGCATCTAAGTTCCAAATCCTTGTGAGAATGAAAATGGACCAAGAAATAGTTCACAGACAACCCGGACCTGATTGTTAAAGCCGCGAACGTTCTTGAGCAAGTTTAATGATTGAATCAAGTATCGTTCTTCTGTCTTGTAAAAGACTCGCTGTTGGCTAATGTCGCCATGGAGAACGCGACACAAACTCCGTACGAATACTCTAAATCGTGTACATGCCCATATCAATAACCGTGCAGACGCCTTATGCAATATGTTGGCGCAAATTCAAGGTCGAGGGGAAAATTAAACATATCGAAAATCCTTTTGCCAGCGGAAATCTGATTAGTACTGAACAAATGACGAATGGAAGTAGACAAGGGAACCAAGATAAACGTATGAGGTGCCTCTATGTATTGACAAGATGAAAAACGAACTGCCTTGATGACATTCATAAATCGAAGACTGGAATAGGGAGAAAAGGATTAGGATTTTTTATGTTCAGGTACGAGTTTTGAATAGGTTATGAAGCTACCAAACCTCGTTCTGTCGCCAATGATCAAAGGTGGCTGTCCGGTAAAACGACGATAACTCTCCCAAATGATCAAAATGCCATTCAAAAGCTTTTTACTACTCTGCCATTTGAGGGAAATGTCACGTTCGTTGAACCTCTTGAGGCAAGACTCAAGGTATGTTATCAGTAACTTCGCATTCCTTCCTACGGAATATGTCATCACCTATGCCATATATGAGAATCACTCTGCCTTGCAAATTATTGTAAGCAAGAATGGCTCTGTCGTGGCAATTATAAATGACTTTCATAAGGGCGGTGCTCAAGCGTCGTATTGTGCAGCCAGGATTGGGATTAGAGAAACATCCCTTTGATAGGTGAACACATCAAGGCCCACTATATCACTAACGTATTACTTCACAGGACTTTACGGTGAACTCACCCTGTAAATAGATCGGGCATTGCCTGGCCTGTAGATTGAACAAAACTATGTATTATCTCATCATGTGGCCAGAAGATAGTTAGAGTTTTTGTTAAGCGCATCTCTCTCGTCGCACTTCTCATCATGGCGCGCACGCTATGAGCTCAGTCATCTGGTGATGCCTTAAATTGGACGCCGTGCTGTCTGTAGACCTTGTCCAAACATCAACACAGGACGCATTCGTCTTCATATCCTCTGCCTTTCATGGTGACCTTTCCCGAAATACAGTTTGAATACTTACATAGGTGTGAGAGATTCAGAAATCTGATACAGGGAAAGTAGACATGCAATGGTGAGTTCTGCAGATGCTAACAAATTTTTCCTGTAAAACTTTGCCTTGTAAATGATCATCAACAGAACTTTTGATTATTCTTTTGGTTACATTTTTATGAAGTGCTATGGTGACTTGGTGCCTGGTATGTCTCTGAAAACGCCCTGGCAGTCACGGATGCACGCATGCACTGCATGAGTCTTAAGCGTGGCATCGCTTAAGAAATAATCCAAAAGACACGGCTATCATTGATCCTTACCCTGTAGCTCATCAAAATGCTAAATTGGCTCAGAACCAGCCTACCAGCTTACGTGTTATAGCATACATCGGCTGATAGATCATGTACATGGGGAATACGATCTGCTGCTGCTGCTTAGCAATTTGTATGTGTTCTTATTCTTTGAAGTTTGAGAATAAAGATAAACGTGATATGTCTTAGAAGAGACGCATTACTCCATTCAAAGACAATAGATCGAACGGATAAAATAGCTCTTCCCGCTTTAAAGGCTCTTGGGGACAATAATATGGTGCCTGCTGTCAGGCTATTTTGCTTCCGTTTGAGTGGGTGTTATTTAGCGGTATCGTTATCTTCTTGACGGGTATTGTACATGAGAAACTTACTTTGCTGACTTTGCTCTCTCTCCCACGCCGGTACAGATCAGATAGAATCTGGCTCTAGGCGTTCCGGTATCTGGCCAGAACAGACATGCCATTTCTGTTCTTCAAGTCCAATAGTGCATGTGTGTCATCTGAGCACGCCTCTCAGCGACTTGTAAAATATCTTCTTCTTCTTCTCATTACGTGCTCAACCTCATTAACTTGAGGACTCTAGCACGGTACGTAAGGCGTACACAAGATTGTAAGGTTTTGGACCATCGCACACCGGGGCATGCCCCTACTCTTTTTCGAAAGGTGTGGTGGGTTCTTTAATGTGCGCGGGGTGTGGCTCTCCTCAAACACGGGACCTCCATTTGACGTCCTATCCGAGGGACGTCCCCAACTCTAGAAGAGCTAGGTACTCATTTACACCTGAGTGAAGTGAGGGAATTTGTGTTAAGTGCCTTTCCCAAGGGCACAACGTCCGGGCGCATGTTCAGACAGTGGGCAGCTCGGGTTCGAACTGGGGTCCCCTTATTTGACAGTCGGATGTTCTATCCATTATGCCACACGACGCCACATATCATGGAGAACATTAAGACATTCAGAAAAGATAGACTGAATGAACCGTTCTGGGATGCATGTACGTTCTACAGTTCCATCATCATCTGAGGCGTAACTGTGTGTGGTCTAGTACACTGATTACCTTGTAGGCCGGATACATTACACTCACTTGTACGATGCAACGCTGTAGCAATGCCTTGGAGTTGTGCCAGCTACAAGGAGGGAATTCAGCTCTTTTGAGGCTGCGGCAACTATCAAAGAACGCACCGGTGCAATGGATTTGTCTGAAACTAATGCATGGCCTGTACACCGAAATCCCGTTCGTCTCGTCAAGAGTTGGTTTTTACAAGACAAGGTTGATGCTAATAACTTCAAAGGTAGTTAACTGCCATGGCTGTTTTCAACTTGCGCCGTCACACGTCGATGAAGGTTAGACATCCAGGTAATAAAATACACAAAGCAGTAGGTACTCAAGCAACTGGATAATCCAGTTTATTCAAGGAGGTTTTAACTATCTATTCATTTTAGGGTGGTCCAGTTGTATGCAGTTGCTTGAGTAACTGCTACTTTGTGCAACTTGACCGTCTTTTTCTGTTGCGTAGTGTTTGACCGATTTACCGATCACCTATTTTCATCAGTTGAAAGATCTCTTGCTCTTCGCACCTTTAAAGCCTCTAACGATTGAACATAAAAGCGGCTTCATCCCGGACCGAGAATGATTACACATTACGTGCGAAATGCTGTCCAGTTATTGCAAAAGATAAGTATCTCCGAATCTTCGAGAGGATTTCTGGACACTAAAACCCGTCTCTTTATTGCAAGCATAACCGGACATAGGCGTCAACTGATGCACATAAAAAGACTGTAAAGTTACATACTGTCGATATAAGTGCTGTGTAAGCAACTTGCTTTTGAATTAAATTAGTAGGTTGCAATTATTTCTCAGTATTGGTTCAAACAATGGAAACAGGACAAAATTGAAGGTTATCATCCCACTGTAGTCTTCGCCTGGCATCCAAAAGCAAACCTATTATAGCTTCCGAGTCTCTTGAGAGGACATGGATACCGGGCTACTATAGTCTCGCTGGGATGGTCTTGTTCTCACTTACTTTCAGCTAATTGCCGATCAAAATGTATCAGACATACTGAAACGACATGTTGCCTTTAAATCCAGTCCTGACCTGAACCTCCACGCACTGATTACTTGATCTCAACATGCCAGAGGGCACACGCACCGCTTGTGCCTAAAATAAGATTTACCAAAAAAATCGATCATGTCTTATCAAGGAGGTTAGAATGGCCTTACCTACGTTGCGAGCTTTCCATGACCACAAATGCTCAGGCAACTGGTAAGCAGTGGTTTGAAACACCTATGGTCTGTGGATCTCAGTGCTAATATTGAATTACGTTTAGTTGCAGCACTGAAACCGTGGGTAAGCGATTGCTCTCTTAGAGCTGGCCTTCCCGCCAGCAACTCAGATCTTAAGGATTCGGTGCTCACGGGGCCCCTTACCTAGATGCACATTCAACCACTCGATACGTAAGGTATTTCCCCATATTGGATTTATACCTTTGTAATCAACATTGGAAGGGACTATTGCTCTTAATCTAATATACGATCTTGGGTCATTTCCATTTGTGAATGATCAGGTCAGATGACTTACCGAAAACTTGTTGGTAAGCTCTTTTCTTTGTGAATGGAAACAGCAGATATAAAATCTCTAATTCTAAGAACCGTCACAGAACTTTCAACTGAATGTGTACCTCTCTATTCATCGTCGCTTGTCTGTTGGGGTTATAACACATGTAGAGCCTATCGTTTAAAGGTGAAAGGGTTACATTTGAAGCAGCTTGCAATTCAAGAAAAGTGTGTAATGATGATAACAAGATAACTAGTGTGTGTATGAAGATAAGACAGAAACCATGCACGCTGTGGCCTTAAGAACAAACCAAATTATGTAGTTTATGGCATCAAGCCTAACCAAATTTGGGACGGACCTAGCGACCACAACGCCATGTTCAATTATATTACCAATGGTTGGGTTATATCAAGGTAACACCCGCGTACTGGATTACGTGATTTCCGTAGACGGTTATTTACTGATAAGGATTTGAAGAGTAACGAGGCTTACCGCACGTCTTTCCGTGGCACTCATACCGATGGGTCCAGTTGAAGGTGTTGGGCAGCTCTTTGATCAGCTCGTGGTCATGGTCGTTCTTATCGGCGGCGTCCGAAGTCTCGCCGCCCCCACCTGCCGCGAGCTCGGAGATAAACAACAAACCAAACCCCCTCCAAAACAACGCCTTCCACCCCGCCATTTTACACTAACGTAAAACAAAAACAAACAGTGATTTCAACCGGTGATTGCCGCTACGGGAAACTATTTCGTAAGAGCAGGAGCGACACCCTCTTGCATCAGTCTACGGCTGAGGCCTGCAACGTCTTCAGGTGGGCTGAGATCTGCTCCTGCCGCTGTCTAACCGCGATGCAGAAGGATCCTCTGTGTTTATACGGGGTCCCGGGTCCCCCTGGTGCTAAAGTAGTAGGGTAGGCAGGCGGTCAGGTGGCTAAAGGCGAAGCCATTATCTCCACTGGGAAGGGATTTGACTCCTGAACCTGGCCTGCGCTCGATGCATCCGTGGGCACAATTATTTATGTCCAACCACAGGCAGTCGGTTGACAGCCTGCGATACCGGAGTAGCCGGGTCAATTCAACAGGGGCGCTGCAATTAATTGGTGACAGATGGTATCTCCGTTTTCGCCCTCGCAACGTAACGCGTCTGTTGGCAATTGCTGTATCATATTTGAATATTCAAGTTAAGTTTAGCATATCTCTCCTTTGAATGTATTTTTTCTTTCATTCCATCCAATCAGGATGGTCTATGCTTAAAGGAAATATATATATAAGTTAAGCTCATATTCTAGATTTAATAATATTTACATGTTTTTCTTAATTTCTAGTTCATTTCGTTTCTGAAATTTTATCAAAGTAAAGATGTTGTCATCGCAATCGTCACCTCCGTTGAGAAGACTTGTTGAGAACAAAACTTTTCAAATCCATAAATAGTACACCCGATACCTGTTTCCCTTGCTATCATGTTTTGGCAGTAGATCTATATCAAAACACATTTTGCATAACTCAGAGATCGGATATGTGTTTTGGGCAGTATACCAAAGCAAATCAATGTTCGTGACATGACTTAGACATCGTACATGTGTTTTCGGCAGTTTTTTTATAGCATATCAAAGACAATTGATGTTGGTGACATAACTTAGACATTGGAAAGTCGATCGGGAGCCAGAAGATGAATAAAAAAATTGTCCTTGGCCTTAGCTGCCTCATGCCAACTGTCATTTATCACATCTCACGCCATGTTTGGGCAGTATATCAAAATACGTTTCTGTTCGTTGCATAAGTTAGACATCGGATAATATGTTTTGGGCAGTATATCAAAGTGAATTGATGTTGGTGGCATAACTCAGACATCGGATATTCGATCGGGGGACAGAAGAAGAATAGAAAATTGTCCTTGTTGTTGTTGTTGAACACACTCCACTGCCAGTGGACGAGCCCCTTAGCCTACTGAAGCGTTTGCACACGCTTTGTGACTCAGGGACCATAGAAACCAGGGTTGTAGCTAGCTTGATTTTTTTCCATCATCACCAATTCACATGGACGGAAATATCCTACAAAGAGTCTTCGTTTTCTGTCACCTTGTACAATCTTGTATCAATTTATTCAAATTTGGACATTTTTACATCTTTACTCATAGGTTTTCGTCAACCAATGCTGTCAAATGATGGAATGACGGGTCCTGGCTAGAACCCTGATATTAGAAACTGAGACAGGCTCTGTCCGAGAGCTGTGGGCATGATTTCAACTATTTGGTATCGATCTTAAAATTCTATTGTTTCATCTCACGCGTGCCTCCCCGTGCACGTCGCAGAACTCGATCATGTGCATACGGTAATTAGCCTGCAATCTAAACCTATTATAACTGCCGAATCTCTTTTGTTCTCTTTGGTCAACGTTGCATCGGAGTAACAGCCGTTGCATAAGATATGTCTTTAGACACTACTAAATGAACCTATATACGAGACATTAACCTTAAATACACGAACGCTTACGTTCTGCCGACGTGCTGCCTCCCCGCGTGTTACGGCTGTGTCGTACATACATGAACACGACAGGTGTGTCCTGCTCACCTGAGCTCACCTGCGTAAGGAAGCGTGAATCGTACCCATGATTTGCTGTTCATGCGTCATTGTCAGCAACTCTAGTTGCAGTAGATGAATGATGTCAAGAGCATTTATCAAAAACTCAAGTTATAGACTTACTTCCATGCTGCCACCAAAACAGAGAAGACTACACAGATACAAAGCAAGCAAAGCAGATTATACAAATTATAGACTAGAATAAGAGCTATAAAAGGTTTTCCATTCCAAATGAAACTGATGGGATGATGTTGGGATTTAGTAACTATGAAAGCATTTGGTATACTTTGTCAAAAAGTTTGCACATAGATCAAGATTTAAGAATTGTTTGTCGTAGACAAAAAAAGAAGATCCTCTTAGCAATATGTGCAATAGATTATTACCTGACGGGTTAATGAGATCCGTCAGAAGACCTATCCGTCTTTCAAAATTTCAATGTCAAATTAGTCTTTCCAGCAACTCCTGTTTATAAATCATGTTAGCGACGTCGTTGTCGGCACCTCAAGTTTCTGCAGATAGATTATAGATCCGATATTTCAACCCCAGATACGTACTTGGATTTTCCTAGCTGGAACCATGGATTCAATTGTAGCACAATGTCAATTAACGTCGGAGCGGAGTCGGGTTTGAAAGCTGCCTGGACGACTCCCTCAAATACTCATGGTTGTCATGGTGTAAACTGTGGCGTCAGTGTTGCGTAACGGTTTGAGCGTTGGGCTCAGAACCAATAGGTTCTTCGCTTGATACTCGTCATGCCCCGACGTTGTGCCCTGGGGAAAGACACTTTACACGATATTCCTACCATAACGGTGGAGTGACGCCCACCGAGCCTCTTCTGTTAATCTGTCAAAAGTGTGGAAAAAACATCCACATGGATGTGCCAACGTTTGCGCATTTGCCACCAAGAGCCATATCATTTTTCATGGTGTAACGTTAGATCTAAACCTGTAAGAAGTTTCAGATGCCATTGGCATTTGTTTAAGAAAGTTTCATGGCCAATCTATCAAACTTTCAGATATTTCCTGCCTCAACGTGCACCCTAATCCCCGCTACTGTCACAGCTGGGTTATTCTTTATACAAGAATCGTCTCTAAATGCTACCAATTTATCAAGCCACGCTGTTGTATCTCTAACATATTTCAATGTATTGATTTTATATCAGAATGTTACACGTGTGTAGACAATGTGTCGAATTGCAAGATTCGAGTTCTCCGGCTGCATAAAAACATGTGACTAATGTGCAAACTGAATACTTCACGTACGAAGTGGTTTTTCTACTTTTGCTACATCCAGCTGTGGGTGTTCGAGCAAATCCGCTTTTCAGATGTTTAAATCCCTTCACCTTGTATGACTTAGTTGTCTCAACAATGGTGTGAAACTGTTTTCATTGTAAACTTTTAACTTAATAATTTCCCACGCGGCTTTCCTTCGAAATATGAGGAAGGTTTCAAAAGAATAATGTAAAAGACAGCATGACACACTGAATAATGTATGAGACAGCATGACACACTGAACGTACAAGAAAACCCGTCTTTTTCTGTGAAATTCGTTGAGCAATCTTTCAAATCTTTTTTTCGCTCAGCGGTCGCAGCCTCTAACGGTAGTAGAAAGGGAGTGTAATACAACTGTGCCTTCAGTACAAGCCTCACGTAACTTCAATCCGTGTAATGTATCGAACTGCTACAGATCGCACACTTACCGTAACGCGATAAGGTTCTAACACATGTGGCTAAACGGCCCTTTTCACCGCTGCCACATCTTTTACACGTTAATTTCCTGATTGGGCGGAAGTAGCGATATCTACTGACGGGTTTTCTGTTCCTATCGGTCGTTTCGTCATCATCAAGTAGTCTGTCATTTACGTAAATCTACAGAACATCTTGATGAATGAAGACAGGCTGTAGGTATGTGGGTACAAGCTTCCAACTAAATGGGCCTCTCAGTGTACTAAAGATCGATGTGGAGTCCATTGATTTTGTCTTTCAGCACATCTGTTGGTAACGTTAAGTGACCGTCAGTGTTCCAATACGGGTCATAGCTGGCAATGGAAACCATGTTGGGACATTAGGAAAACTTCTGAGATCTATTATCTGCTGGATAGACTGACGTCATGCTTCGTTCCGCTTATAATCTAAACCTTCGGGTGACCTTAGGAACGCGCATATTTATTAGCTTCTAATAAGAGTAATTAATCACGGAAAACATTAGACACACACTTGTCTAAATCAATCCGGTGCAGGGGAAAGAACTTTCAGCTGTGTCACTTTGTCGCCTACCGAAATATAAATGGGTTAATAGAAAACTTCTTAGACGGATGATTTATAATGACAAGAGATTTGCCATTAACTTTACACCCTGCTCGGGACAACGTTCTGGGAACGAGAACATCATTACGACACTGGTCACGTGATCATGGAACTCTGCTGTCGTCTGAAAACTTCAGAGGTCGTGAATTTGAACTTATGTTGGAACTGTCGTAATCAGTTCCTCCATGGTTAAAGAAGACTAACTTCATCTGTCAGATTATTCGGGTAAGTTATATTGTAATTGATTGAACACGTTTTTACATTTGAAGCAGCGCGATGCATGAAAATATCTCGCCTGAGATCATGTAACATTATTTCTCCCTCAGCATCAGAGTTCTTTAACAAATTGGTTTCATAATATTTGCAAGCGATGCATGCCCAGAATCTTTCAAAGCTTCTGTTTACAAATCTTACAAAATTATATGTACAATAAGGAAAGGACGGAAATCACCTTTTTAGTGGGACTGGTTATTGTAACCAGGGACTGTAAACAAACTTGATGGTTTGTCATGTCAGGACCACTAAATAGCCAGCTGTGGGGAGGGCGAGTGGGAGGGGGGCGGCGTAAACTGACGGTACAGTAACAGGTGGTTTTATTTTCAGTTCATGAAGGACCGTCAAGCTAATTCGCCCCAACAGAAGAGAAGAAAAATGGAAGCCCGTGGTCATACCAAGCTAGACCGTCGTGATGAAATCCATCTAAACGTAGGAGGACAATGGTATAATGTCAACAAGTACATGGTAGCACGTTACAGAGAGTCGAAGCTGTACCAAGCCTTGTCCCGGTATGGATCAGACACTAACGTGCTGTTTGTGGAGGCGGACGGACGGATGTTTCAGCATGTGTTGAACTTTGTAACAACTGGGAAGTTGGTGCTGCCACCCCGTTTCAATGAACATGAGCTGCTTATACATGAGGTGAGAGAAACGTATGGTATCACGTCCCTTGTTGACAAACTAGAGAATGTAAGAAGGAATGAACATGGAGAACACTTGAGTCAGATAGGGCTTAAGACAGGGCTTGCCACTTGCAGCAGGAGTTTTGACATGTATCCTCAGATGAATTCAGGCAGACCATTCCTCACAGACATTGCTGTATTGCAAAAGTATTCACTACTCAGGCAGAAGTCAACTGTAGTCTGGCTTACAGAAAATGGCTTTGCTTTCATCCAGTCTGAAGATGACCACTTCAGGCACATTCTGAACTCCTGTCACCATGGAGTTTGCCTGATTCCACAAGACCATTCAGAAGCTTACAAGTTCAGAAAAGAAATTCAAAGATATGGGATCACTGACAAAGCAAACAGATACTTCTACAAGGATAGTAATACACAAAGTAACAGAAAGAAACCTGCTTCTCATACTGATGACATGGTAGAAGAATGTTGTCCTCCCATCTACGTCATGGCTATAGAGATATTGCAGAGGCTCTCCTCCACACACAATCTACTAGTAGGAAGGTTGGAAATTTCACCCACTGAGGACGGCAAGGGCCTTGTCATCCATGGGTCTAGTAACTTGTTTGCACAGGCAAGCCAGTGTTTGGGTGTAGACAGGCTTTTACTTCTTGAAGAGCTGTCTGACTTCCATGACATGTATGAGGCAGTGAAGGTCTCCGACATCCCTGCACTTGTGACTGCTGTAGAGGACTTTCAAAGATCTCCTCCCTTCCTTCCACCAGTGGAACAGAATCAAAATAGCCACTGTCCTCCATTTGCTACAGAGGAGATTGACCTGCTGTCAGGACACAACAGTGGCGGCACAGTCAACCCTTCATCTTTTGGTCCTGAAGTAGTGAGTGTTTATGTGGGGAACCAGACCTATGCTACAAGCAGGCACACGCTTACTGAAGCTGCCAAACAATCTCGGATCCCTGACTCTGTTGAAGGTGTGCTTCATCTCAGAGGTGACGGGGACATGTTTCGTCACATCTTAAACTACTTCAGAACAGGAAAACTCATGTTGCCCCCAGACTTCGCTGAGCATGAGTTACTGATCTGTGAGGCAAATTGCCTGGGAGTGTCCTGCATAGCTTCTCTCCTAGATCAACCAAGTGTGGTCCTGAAGAAGGCTAAGGGTAAAGAGGTGCATGTAAAAGATGCTGCTGTTGTGAAGAAACAGAAAAGGACCAAGAAGAAGAGGAGACTTTGCAGCTGCCCAGAGTGTTATTCCACTGCAAGTGAGAAAGCCCCAAACAAGGAATGTTTTGCCAATCTGTCATCACAAGCAACCGTTGAATCTGAGACTGTGCCAAACAAGCAGGAGATTGCATCAGGGATCGATGCACATGATACTCAAGGCCGCATTGCAATCAATGATGTGGCCAGTAGCAGAAACAATCCTGAACATTCGGTCTTCATCAAGTTGGCAAAGACTGGGGCAAGCAAACCTGCTTCTCTCAAAGGGCCACTTTTGCCTGTAACAAGTAAGGATAACTGCAGCAGTCAGCACAAATTGACAGTATACCAAGGCAGAGCCTCAGTCTGCCAGGTAGGACCAGATGGCAGGCTACAGATAGAGTTGATACTATCCAAGCCTGATAATGGTCAGAGGCCTAAATGCCTCCAACAAAAGAGTCCTGATAAGAATGGCATTGCAAAGCAGAATGGAAACCCCAAGACCTTGATGGAGTTCAGGGAAAGCTGCTTGTCATCAGCTTCACAAAGGCTGATGCAGATGTCCAAAACGGTATTGGAGATCCAAACTTTGACAAAGACTAACATACCATTTGCCAGGAAGCAATTCACCACGGATAGTGTCGTAGATCCCACCAACTGTTCGAAATCTATTTCATCTCTTCCTGATCCTGCACAAAGTGACAGCAAAGTTGCAGTCAATACTGATCACTCATACTCACATCCTCCAAGCAAGGTCAACAAGTCAGTCACAAACAAAACAACCAGTCTGAAGGGAGCTATGAAACCACCAAAGTCCAAACCAAAACTGGTTACAATTTCAGACTCAACAGTTGAGAGCCATTGCCAAAAATCCTCAAGTAGTAATTACAACTCACAAGGCCAAGAGGAGTGTAAAAGAGCTGAGGACTTTGGGTACATTGCTGTCATCAAACATCCACATGTTCAGGGGCATCACACAGACAAGGGTTCTCCATACAAACCATTTTCGACAAGCAGGCTATACATAGGTGCACAAAATCATCTCATAGAGAATGATGTAACAGCTTTGTCACTCTTGAACCACACTCGACAACTATGTGAAGACAGAATACAGAGAAGTCACAGTGAGGTGAATAAACCTGCTAAAGGAGAAGCAAGCAAACTGACAAAATCTGAAGAGGACAAGTTGGATGTTGAAGGAAATGTAACTCACAAGCAAACAGTTGCATACTCTAGCAAGGAAACTCCTGCAAAGGGCGAGTCAAGATCTTGTGCTGTAGGTGAAACAAAATCAGCAATGTCTCATCACACTGGAGAGCACTTAGTCAGTGGTTCAAACATGGCTAAAGAAGACAACAGCTGTGAGCGGAAAGGTTCTGATGAAGTTGCAAAGACTACAAAAAGCCCAGATGCAAGCATTGAATCTACACCAAAAGGGAGCATTCATCTGAGGAATCTTACAAAGCTTTGTAGCCAGGTGTCTTGGTTACATAGTGTTCCACAGCAACCAGACGTCACTGCACAGGGTACCATCACAGAACGTTACAAAGAGAAAACAGTCTTGAATGTTTCAGAAATGAATGCCAAGAAGGAAAATACTGATCCAAATACTGAACCTACAGGGCAAGGCAGCAGGGATAGCACACATGCTGACTCATCAAAAGATCAGGCTCTTGCTTCTGGGGACATTTCAGTTAGAGATCCTGGAAGTCCCCCAGAAGATCCTAGGAGGCAATCATCAACTGACTTGCCTTTGACATCAACACCCGTAGAGGAGGGGATCCTCCAGCAGAAGTCTATTCTGCCTCCCCTGTCTGATAAGGATGTGGTGTATGCCAGGATGTGCCACAGGTATGTTTATTTGAGTTCATCACAACGTGAAAGGGTCAGGGCAAAATAGGTACGTGTCCTCCTTTACAAGTTGCCCTCCCAACCACTAAAAATCAAAAGTACAATACATTACAAAACTATATGAAAAATATTGTGTAGACTAAGTGTCTTCTTTGGCACCAAAAAAATGGCAAGGTTAGTTCACATCTATTCACTGTTAGTCTCAAGTGTGCTTGCATACTGTTAGCTTCATTTTGTACATTCATTGCAGCATGAATTGGATGCTTACAAGTTGAGCTTTAGGAGATTCAATCTTAGAGTGGGGATTGAAGAAGATCTTTTAAGTACCGACTCTCTACCAGGGAAGTAGTTGCCAAGACATTCTGCTCAAACTTAGACATTACTCTTAATGTTCTTTTAGTAGTCAATTGCTCTTGGTAATGTTGGCATTATGCCCCATCCATCCCTACGGGAAGTCAAAATATGTACATGCTACTCAGCAGAACCGTACAACTTCATTACCATGTAATAAAGTTAAGTAACGGCTCTACGGTTAATGGAAACTAAGTGCCGGGGCAATGTTCCAGGTTTCTCCTTGGAGTCATCGAGGATTCCAAGAGACTTGGAGATACGCCAGCACTTACAGCAGAGGTAGCCAGACTGGTCCACAAACTTTGGGTGAGTGTGCAATTGATCAAATTGAAGAAAGTTATACACTGCACACAGGGACAATTACAACAAGTGAGACTTACTTTGTCATCGCTATAGACTGTGAAGATTGACAGAAATTTCTTATAGATGCATGCTGAGCTATATTCAAGCAAATTCTATTCCTGTAGGTATAAGATATATAGCATTGTTAGCAGTAACACTTAGCTTCAGTGCACAGTGAACCAGTTAGTACCGCCCTGATGAAAATGACAGCCATCAAAGCGTCAGCTCATCTAAATACTTGGTTGTGAATAAAAGAACTTTGCTATTCAAGATATATAGCATCCTATCAAGATTTAAATGCAAAATATTTTGTTTTGTGGTGAATGCCTGCAAAAGTATACATGGCTTTCAATGGACATGTATTGTCAGTCAAGGCATGCTGGTAACAGCAAGCAAACCATATAATGATCTTTTCTAACAATTGCCACAGAATGCCAATTTATCACCTTCTGCCTTCGCGGAATGCTTGTCTCAGCTGGCGCCCTTCAAGTCCCACACCTGTGAGCAACTTACTCCTTGGATCAAGGTGAGGCCAGTAAGGTAGCATGGACCTAATCCATCAGTGACAACCTGGTCCCTAATCTGAGCGCAGTTTAGTCAGGTGAAACCTGGATTGATGTCCGTGGGGGGTTTGAAAACACACGGGACTTGTGACCCTACAGAAAAGGATGTAGTGACACGTACAGGTCATACTGCCTTCTTTTGTCAGCCATATTCTGTATAACAACATTCATTGTGTAACATGATTCCATGTCTCTAATTCCTTTGCCATTGAGAACATTTAGGTCTAAAATCTTTTGTTTGAGGTACTTGATTGTATTGATTGTATGGCCAATGAGAACATTATGTCCTTTCCCAATAAACTTTCTGGGTTGGTAAAATTTAATTCTGAGTTGAAGCAATGTCAATGTAGTTGAATGAACATGTATAATACCTCAGGCAAGTTTCATTTCTTTTGTCGCAAAGCTCCCAACAGACAACTGACTCCAAATCAAGAAATATTGCATATCCATTTGCTTGTACCTTGAGGACTACCTTTATGACTGTCCTTTGTGCTGAATGGACATTTATCTGACTCAGTCCCAACAGACTCAGAGTTAGGTGTTAAAGTGGCAAACATGAAAACTATATACTGTATTCAGGGGAGAAGAATTAATAATCATGTTTGCTTGTACATCAAATTTGTCACAATGTTATGCATTGCATATCCGTCCGCTTGTACCTTGAGGACTACCTTCATGGCTGTCCTTTGTGCTGAAAGGACATTTGTCTGAGTAAGGAAACATGAAGACCATAATTCAAGGAAGAAGACTTAAGAATCATGGTTGCTTGTACATGAAATTTGTCACAAATGTCTTGCATTGCATATCAGTCCGCTTGTACCTGAGTAAGGTATTAAAGTGGCAAACATGAAGACTGTAATTCAAGGGAGAATGGTTGCTTGTACATGAAATTTGTCACAAATATCATGCATTGTTATTGTCCCTTATTGTATGGTTGTATCTTAAAGCTTTGAAAGCAGAGCAGTCATCAGGGTCCTGTTTACAAGGGCTGTTAATATCAAAAGTTTTCCAGGAACCAAAGGAAACACAACTATGATTGCCCTTCTCATTGTCTATGAGAAATGAATGGAAGAAAACCCCACTGAAAGCCAACAAAAACAGATCCCTGCAGACTGCACTGCATTATATTGTCCCCATTATTACACTTACTCCACCTGTAAAAGAGAAACTGTTAAATGTGGTTCAAGGACAGAAACACCCATATATATATTTTACTTTCTTACAGTTATTGGAAGATGGTGTGAATTACATGTACATTGGGCCTAGGAAAAAAAAATTGTGTCTCCAGTTACCCAACAGGCCCTATCAAAAACCTGCCGACACTAGCTTTTTTTTATGTTGACCGCTGGCAAGGGACATAAAATTCTCAATTAAGTGATGAAATTCAAGACAGACAGTCACATGCTATACTAACAGATAAGGCTTTGAACAGTTGATGTAACACTGCGTACTAAACAATGTACTTCTTTGTTCAGCTGATTGATATATTTGCTCTAACTTGCACAATGCATATCTGTTTTACAATTATGCTAAAATGTATTTGTAAAATCACTTTGGCTGAAATCTAAAAAAAAAGATAAGAAAGATAATCCCTACCTACCGACCCTTTTTTTCAGGACCGAAACTGGAAACAACATTTTTTCCTAGGCCTTATATATACATTTAATGCATTTGTAAAAAATTCAATCAGAATTTTTCCTCTATATATGTCCAGAGGAGTTTGTCTCCAGCCAGATGGTATGCCCTGAGCATGATGGAGCTTGTAGAGAAGCAGCCAGCAGCCTGCTCTATCACCACCAGCAGGATTGCAGACATCTTTTAAAAGTTTGGGAAGTGCCTTTTGATGCACCTTTGTACTTTGCAAGTTGGAAGCCATCGTTTCCCCTTTATATATAATGTAACATTGTGAATTTAAATGTTACATGACTTGTGTTACATTTATAAAGTCAAAGCTAACAGTTTGTTTCTGGATTCCTTGTCAATGTTTTTCATGGACTTTAGTTCTATTGAAACTTTTGATACATACAGTACACAAATGACTGACTGGCATTGTAAACAATTTGTCGTGCTAACCTCCTTGATTTAATGCAGTGTTAGTTTGTAAGAAGAAGAATACAGTGTGGTTTGCAAATTTTGTTGGTTAAATTGTCCATTCCTCTAATATCTGTTATTGATACACTGTCTAGCACTGCAATACTTTGTCTTCACAGATGGCTTTAGATTAGTATTGTAGGATAACCTGTTTGCCCTCACTGATTACAATTATTCAGTTATAAAACTTTTATGTTGCATCAAATGTGTTTTATAGTTTAAAGTAGACCTTTAACTCTTGTGGAGAGTTACAGTGGCTATGTAATGAATGATTGAAAGAGTCAATTTTGCACTCTATGTACTCTAACTAGTTTCTGGGATTTACTTCCCTTTGACATTAATTATTAAGCTATCAGTAGTTGATTGCACACACCAAGGTTAACCATAAGTCAGCAGCAATAATTTCTGCAGGTACTGCGAGTCTCAAATGATGAATATTGTTCACAGTAAGAGATCTGTTTGTTAGAGAGAGCAAGGAGGTTGAATATTTAAACTCCTAGGAGAGAGTGAAGATTTGTACTAGTAAGGTCGTCACAGTAATTTGATGCAATATAGCTGGGTTTTCACATGAACTTATTGTCTTGTTAATAAGAATTTTTCATCTACGGGCCATATGATGGTATGGCACGCACTGTACAAGTTTGATAAAATGTTGAAGTTTTTGGGTTCCTTGCTTGTTCCAAATTTGTCTTTATCAAAAGTTGTGGACATGTCCCAAGTAGATGTAATGGTAAAAGTTTAGATTGAACCCAATCTATATGAACCAGTGGCTGCTTGGGGTAAAGTACTCTCAAAGCTCATCAATGTACTTGAATAGGCAAAGACCTATTATTCAAGTACAAGTAAGAATTCGAGATACTTTAGCCATAGAAACTACTACATAACATATCTGTAATGTCTTCTTGACTGATCGATTTTGTGTTCCTACTGATAGATTCTCTCAATTATGGACAAACCAGGAAAGAAAAATGGTAGCCTGAAAGATACTTAAAGACACAACCAGGACAGTTTGATTGTGGCCCAATGGGATGCTTGGCTTTACTATAGATCTAAGATGAACGATGGAGAATAGCTAGATTGGCAGCTCCCAAGAATAAGAGAGCTTACAGTTGAAATACCTCTGAGAAATGGAGTGACAAAGATAAACCTTACCCTAACTTAGGCCATACAAATGTAGTTCCTCCTGTGCCTACGGGCACACTGGGCAGGAACTTTCCATCTACTTTTGTCTGCCACTGCACTCACAACGTCTTTTCTGGGATGTCGGCCCAGACAAAGATAAAAGCATGCGAGAAATTGTTGTTTTATGTAAGGGCGAATGACATTATTCATTCAGCTCACTGTCATGACTGTGCTTTTACATGTGTATGAGATGCATTGTCATATTTAGGTAACCAAGACAGCCTTGCAGCATTATACAATCGTAGGTCATGTAAATTGAAGTCAGAACCATCTGGACTCTTGATCATCTTCCTACTTACTTACTTTAGCCTGAAACTTCAAACTAGTTTCAAACTATTTCAGAATCTACAGAATTTATTACGATGGAGTGCCCTTGAAATGTTATACTTTTAAAACGTTGTAAAGTCCGGAATCAATTCAGCCGCGGCTGCCATTTCTTGACTTGTATTATGCAATAAACCAGTATTATTATTATCTATAGAGTGACAAAGAGAAACTGAAAAGAAATTGTTGTTTTATCTAAGGGCAAATGTCAACTCTATTCATTCACGTGGCAATCTGTCATAACTGAGCTATTATGTGTATATAAAATGCACTGTAATTTCAAGTAGCCACCAATGGCCTTAAGCTTACAACATTGTCTATTGAAGTGAACCATCTGGGATCTTTATGACTACTTATCATATTTCATAGATGTGACTGAAATGCTTGATAGGTACAAAGGTAAAGGTCCCATACTGATAGCATTTTTTTGAGTGGGCTGTCTTGGGCATGGTATTGGAAGGCAGAGCCCATCCCTATCCTTTCACCAGAAGCACATTTTTACCTCTCTAACCAACTTGTTTTATTTTAAGTGAGTGAAGTGAGTGTACCTCACCGGAGTAAATCCGGATGTATGATGATGATGATGATGATGATGAACCAACTTAAAAGTTGGGCACAGTACCTATGCTATTTATGTGGAAAGTCATGTAAAGTATATTTCCCAAGGACGCGACATCTAGCTAGGAATTGAAACCATGACCTCTCCATCCTATGTCCGCTAGCCAAGCCACTTGGCTATCAAAGCCACTTCATGACTGATGAATCATGAATCCCATTGTCCATGAAGCCCATGCAATCACAGTTTCCCCATCAGAATGTAATCCCGCCATCATTATCTCTCCAATAAAGCTATTTCTAACGACCATCCTCAGTCTTTTGGACAATAAACTATTTTCTGCGGGGACATCTTCCAGTTTTATCGCAGAGAAAGATGGCATGCCATTACAGATGCATTGCCACAAATGACCTAGATTTTGGCCGCATCGGGAATACTGCATTTATTGCAATGACACACGCCCGTGGCACGCACATATCATCCATAAAATGCAACGCAAATGAGATCCTGAAATTGCCTGAGAGGATACGAGAGAGTTGATAGCTGGAAGGTCTGCACTCCCAGCACATGGCTTATGGTAACAAGCCACTGGCCTACCTAAATAATGCCCTACCCTTCAAAGACTTAAGCCCCTATAGTAGATGTACATCACCGCAACATCTTGGCGACCTCCATGCGACCGAACGATTTAAAAAAGCAATGAATTTCATTGATAAAGAAATTAATCTTTTTACACTTTGTGTGTTTTGTTATCTTTTTTGTACGTTTTACATGATATTCCCATTATAAAGTCAAGGGTAACACAAATCCAATCAAGGAACCAGCGAGGCCGCCAACGTGCCATGGGGCTTTAGCAAAATGATGTATAGAAGGCATCAAGGTTCACAGATTTGAACTTAATCCCTCCTTATGGCACTGTCTCTGTAAATGGTTCCCTAGAGAGTTACAGTATATCTGTGGGAAGACAATCCCTCCCTGGTGTCATCTGCAGTGCCAGAGATGGCAATCTTGAAATACTAGCATCATTCTCACTAAATCCCCTGACTTTGCAATGTCAACAGTAATCCTTTACTGCCAATTCTACGGAGAAATAGTTGTGCGGAATGTCATCAGGGCTCGATCCCATTAAGTAAAAGGGTGGCAATGTGACACTGTCTGCTATAAGCAGCTGTAAATTGTCATGTGAGGCATTACAACCTGCTGAACTGAACTACACAGTGGCCATGGTATATTAATGGGAAGGTTCTCTTATCTTTGGCAGTTCAGTCTCGAAAGACTCTACTGTTACAGGTGTTGCACCTCTGGAGGAATTGTGGCTAAGAATCCGGGCTGTCTCCGGGACCCGCCATCCCTTCGTGCTGGGACAGAAATTTGCTTGTTTGGACAAACAAAACTGTTACCCCATCTTTTTCAGGTTAAAATGAAAGCTTTAACACTGAAAATTCACCACATGAGCTCCCAATCAATCAATGAGTGAGATGAAAAAAATTCAAAAAGCTGGAGACAGCCCTGCTAGGAGCTCCGCAGTGTGACCTGCTGACTTTGTTTCAATCACTGCATATGTGCTGTGTAGTTGGGGGTGTGCATGACATTTTCTTATGAACTTAACAATCCTGAAGGGAACACATGGCTCCCCAAACGCAAGCAGTCACCGACCCATGCAACCTCACAGCACGACCTAAAATACAGCCTATCAACATCAAAAGAAAACTCACAAAGAACTGAATGTTGAATGTGTAACAAAATCATGATGGATCTGTGAATAGTTTCAATGGTAAGTCAATGGATAACAACAAAGTTTTTTGTACATAACCAAGTGTTTTATTCAAACCAATGTTTCAGGGACCATCTGTACCCTCCTTAGGGCAAAACTGAATACCAGTCATGATCAGTAGGCAGGTGACAGATAAAATCAAAACACTTGTTTATGTTCAAAGAACTTTGTTATCCAACTTTGTGATGGATTCACAAGAACAACAAGCTGGGAATTTAAACTACATTTCATCATTCAATAAAGCTGATTTTATAGCTAGGAAAATGGAAAAAAAAATATTGTACTGGATTCACACATAAAGGAAGACAGCAATTCAAACTACATTATTCATTATTTAATAAAATTCTGCTGATCTTATGGATAGGAAAATGAAAAAGAATGCTCGGTTACATCACTGCTAACAAAGAATTTGCTAAGTTTATGGAGAGAAGCAATTTGTTATGAGTTGCTATTTAGTTCAATACAGTTCCTCGTTAATTTTCATGTCTGAGAAGCAACAATACAAAATGAAAGTAGTGAAAAATATAATCAAGAAATTATTCAAGTTTCATATATGTTTCAATAAATCAAACTCAATTTGTTATCAGCAACAAAGTCATATATTTTGGAAACATTATGGAATGTTCACTTTAAACTTAAGCACACTAAATAGCTGTTTGGCACCCCATTCTCCATTGGTTACAGAGTTAGGCACCAGAGAGGTTAAGAGCATACCAAAGTGCATTAACAATTAAGTAAAAAAAGGATACAACCACAATATGTGGTTATTCCCTCCTGACAATGACATTATACAGTCTGCATTTTCTTGACAGCACCATATACAGAATTGCAAATTGCACAATTCAAGTAGATACATGTGTATGGGCATCACAACAATTAATACAATGATCGTACTTCATATATTGTACCGAAGCATAACAGTCAAACAACCTTAGCTCGCAAATACTCGACTACTATGCAGAATTCATACTCTCCACAAGATGGAGCTATAGCACTGCCCTGTAAGTACTGTAAATCAATTTAATATTGTGGTTGGTAATTTAACGGTTGGGGGGAAAGGGAGTAGTTCACTGCATTTGATTTAAACATTGTGAACAAACATCACTGTCTCAAATGTTAGTAATCAAACATTTGCAATGATGAAATTTTAGCGGTTGACTAGTGACCGTTATATCAGCTAAAATTAAGTTACCATTAACAAATCAAGAATTACAGTAAGTCCCAGTCTTTGTCTTAGATCTATATGTCCATCATATATATCAAGGGTGAACTTACATGGCCTAAAATTTGTCAATATCAACGATATTACAAGAGGCAGGGCCAGATGGCCATTAGTGAAAAGGCAATATCAATCAATAGAGCAAGGCACAAATGAGTTAAGCTCAACAATGTGACTTCAATTACAGAATGCTCAGTCAACTATGATAAAATGTCTACTACAATGCTAAAAACATGAGGCTTTTTTGTAATATCCTAAAGCAACATTACATGTACAAAACCTTATGTAGTTGCGAACAGGTACAGGAGACCTTTTACAAAAGAGATGACCTCGTTTCCGCCCAGTTTGGACTCTCCATACACCCTGTCCACAAAAGTGATGGGGACCTGGAAAAGAAACCATTTGCTGTAAATGTCAAGTCGTTCCTTTATTGTGTCATTTTCTTATAATGGCAAGGTAGGTCAAGGTAAAATCCTTCTTGGGGCCATAGGGACAGTACACTGTGTTTAGGGTACGGTATTGGAAGGCAGAGCCAAACCCTCTTCTTCCACTGCCTTTTAGTTTTACCTTCCCAACCGAAGTCAGGTACTCATTTTTACACCTGGGTGGAGTGAGGTAAGTCGTGTCATGTACCTTTCCCAAGGGCAAAACATCGGTGGCATGTCAGAGGATTCGAACTCAGGATCTCTGGCTTCTGGGCTAAACAACCTAACAATTACACTAACACGACGCCACAGTTATAATGGACCTTGGCTGAAAAACTGCTCTTAGGATATACTACATGTATACAGAAATGATTACAACATCTGTCAAATCTCTGTCACATACACAGTAATGCCGATACCCCTCAGTGCAGGCCTACGGCAATTATACTCTTCCTAGCCTTGCAATCAATTCTCTCAGGAGCCACAGGTGTACACGCGGGGCTAACAGCTCAAAAGTAGAGCGGTCGTTGACTTGTGTGCCTAGAACGACTCTCCTTTTACCACCTGTTATTTTCAGTTCCCCAACCGAAGTCAGGTACTAGTACCCATTTTTACACCTGGGTGGAGTGAGGTAAGTCGTGTCAAGAACCTTTCCCAAGGGCACAACATGGGTGGCATGTCAGAGGATTCAAACTCAATACCTAAACATCCTATATCATAATTGTCACACCAACACAATGCCACACTACACACTAGTAGCACACATATAATGGACTTTAGCTGAAAAACTGCTCTTGAGTCTTGGGAAATGCTATACAGAAATGATAACAACATCTGTCACTTCTCTTTAACATACACAGTCATGCCGATACCCCTCAGTGCAGGCCTACGGCAATTATACTCTTTCTAGCCTTGCAATCAATTTTCTCTGGAGCCACAGGTGTGCATGCGGGCTAACAGCTCAAAACTAGAGCGGTCGTTGACTTGTATGCCCAGCATGAGTCAATAATGGTTGCAGCAACGTTGTAGTCTATTGATTGACAAGTCAGAAACACATTCTTCAGATGTATGTTTAATGAGCTGGCATCTGCCAGTACAAATGGATGATTACCAGCCTCTTAGGGCTGGTAGAGAGAAAAACGATATCAAGATACTGTGAATCACTAATATAGCGGCAGGAATACATATCGGTTGGGGGAAAATGGACTGGGTCACGGCACTTAATTTCAACGGTGGGAACAAACATTACTGTCTCAAATATTAGTGATCTAATATTTGCGATGATGAAATTTTAGCTGTTGACTAGTGACTGCTAAATTTGCTAAAATTAAGTTACAGTTAACAAATCAAGAATTACAGTAGGCTGATGGAATATGAAGTGAGGTTATCATCAAGCAGAGTATATTTTGTGTAGTTGAAGTTTGGCTGCTCTGAATTTTCCAGCTGCAGTATTCCACTCTTGTCTTCTTGATACCAGACCAAAAAGATTAATATTTTACAAGAGATTGCGATGCAAATGTACTACACCGAAGTAGTCTGGACATGCCATGGCTGTGATTTTTGAGTGTTAGATAGCTTTTGAGGCAGAGAGTTTAAGTGGTGTAGGTTTAAGCCCCTTTGCAGCTTTTTAAAAAACTGTATGAGCCGTTTTTGTTTCAGATTTTGAAAGGGAATAACTCAAGAAGCAGTTGACGGGTGATTCATGATTTTTTGTATGTAGATACCGATTCAGGATTTTTTGTATGTAGATAGTGATTCATGATTTTTGTATGTAGATAGTGATTCATGATTTTTTGTATGTAGATACTGATTCATGATTTTTTGTATGTAGATTATAAGCTTAAATGGTGCTTGTTAGTTATGCTTCAGTGTGGGGAGAGAGATCTGTGTGCTAAGACTGGTGGCCTGAGGGCAGGGGGTTAATATGGCAGGTCAGAGCTCTTGTTAGAGGAAGGAGATCAGACTTTGCTACAGGCTAAGGAGCCTGAATGATTAATATGGTTAATGGTAGATGGATTAGGGCAACTTTGATGCTAAATTACCAAGGGATCTGGACTGAGGCGACATCAATGCTGAGGTACAAATGTATAAGATTGTAGGTGACAACTGTAATTCTCAGAACTAGGCCACTAAAGTGGACTATGTCACTATGGGGCACTATGTCACTGGACCGAGTCTGTTGGCCAAACGGCTACTTCATTGTCACTGATGAAAAGTAGTGGATGCTATTTGAAACGTCTTTCCAAAATCATATCATGATGGTGACTCTATATTGCATATGATGTGCTCCCCCGGCCAAAAGGGGTTAATATCGTGTAGCACGAAGGCTCTTGGTATTCAGGCTACTTCAGTGTGCTAAAGGTTAAGTTATGACCCACCTCTCCAATAGTGAAGCCCAGCTGCCTGGCTCGCACGATCATCTCCATCTGGAAGACGTAGCCCTTGGACACACAGCTCTCAACCAACTTCTCCAGCACTGCTTTCTTGTACAGCCTATGTTGGGGAAAAGATGTGCATTTAGATCAGGGCTGTGTCCAGGACCCGTCCCTCCATCCCAGAATGTAAATTTGCTTGTCGGGACGGAAAAAATCTCACCCTGTCAGTCCCCAAAATGGGAACTTCATGACATAAAATTGATGAAAATTCATTTTTGTAGGTTTAAGATGACATACTCAACAACAAAAATCAAAACATTGGATCTCAACCAATGAGTGGGACGGAAAAAAAATAAAGCTGGAGACAGCCCTGATTTAGATACAATGTAGCATACTAGCTAGGTACATGCAAAAAAGACAAGATGCAGAGGAAAATCTATCAAGCTAACTGTAACGTACAGTGAGTCAAAGCAGATAAAAGCAAACAAAATAAAACATTTTTAGCCCTGAATCAAGGCAACATCTACATTGATTGAGACTTAGAGCTTATATATAATTACCTGAAACTACCAGTCAAGTCAGATGCTCCCGGTCGCAACAGGATCTGAGTCAGGTAGTTGGCACCTCGGCTACGGGAAAGGGAACTTTTCATTAAGAAGCTTTGCCTGGATATGAATGGGCAGCCAGTAGAACTGTCATTTGGAATGACACACCAGCTTCACAAGCATGCTGCTGCAGCTGTTGAACTCACACCAAACAACTTGTCACACCTAAACCATTCATATCTGGCTAATACTGTTTTTTGAAGATGTCTACTGTATTGGATGACAACGTACTGGTTCCATTCCATGATAAATAGCAGGGAAAACGAGTTTGAAAACATGTCAAATCTGGGTTGATGAGACAAATTTATGTTCTTTTTTAGAGCTAACTTAATGTACTCATTGGCTTGTATGTCTACGACCTATACACACCTAATGAGCTTCCTCTTGAGGTCCCATCCATAGACACCTCCGCTTCCCGTGTACCTGGTGCCTGACACTACATCATAGTCTCTCTCCTGCTGTGTGCTGGAAGACAATCATACATGTATATGTTATCTTCCATATTCAGCAGTTACCTTTTGATATCTCATACTGCTTCAACAAATTTCTCAGATGAAATAAAAGCAAATACAGGCTGCTTTTCAAAACGTCTTATGTAACAGATGAATTGTTCAGGAGTTTCAAAACTTCCAGAAACTCACCTTATAAATTCTGGAATGAACTTTGGCTGCAGAGTGAGTAAAACATCAGTGTCTTGGGTGAGTGGTATTTAAGACATACAATACATGTGTAATCTAACATGATCATTGCTAGTATTCTTAGCTGATGAACAATCAATAAACATGATGGCAAAAATAACCCTATCCTTCTGCATTGTGTGACTCACCATTGAACCAATACCTATCGCAATATGGTAAATAACTTGCATTATTATGGTAGGCTTTACTGAGGAAAGCTACATTTTCTATTCCATTAGTTTTACAGGTTAGAAAGTTCTGATGATTAGCCTGGGTGCCATCCTAGTTTTCCGAAGCTCTCATACCCATGCTAGTTGAGGGGGATATGGGGGCGACAGAAAACTGACTACGAGTAGGATGGCATTGGGGCTTCCTCAAGCTAGGAGTCAGGACGATTTTCATTCACCATATATTTGATTTTCCTGATCAATCTTTCACATTGAGATGCTTTCCTGTTGACTGCCATCAAAAACTAGCCTGGTATCCAAACTTATCAAAGCTCCCGAGTCTCTTCTGTCCTCTCTACAACCCACAAATAGCAGATCTATAGAAGACAGACAAGAATCTGAAGCTTGCAGGCTAATAAAAAACTTGAAAAAAAACCTCTTACATGGTGGGAGAGATCAGCATCCATGATGAAGATGTAGTTTCCTGTAGCATGCTTCATGCCATGGATGTAGGCAGTTCCTGTAGATAAAGGAAACCATGTTCTTCAATGCAGGTTAGACATTCAGGTACAGTAATAAGATACACCAAAAAACAGTTACTCAAGCAACTAGATATGATTTTGAAACGGACGCATCTGCTGTTTTTTCGTCAGTGGATGCTGTCTGAAACGTCTGACTGTTTCAAAATCATATCCAGTTGCTTGAGTTAAGTTGAGTATCTGTTTTTTTTGGCAAACCATGTTCTTTTTGTTCAGCTCTCTTTTATGCAAGTGGCAACTCTAGTTGGCCATGTTATTGAGAATATATCGCAATCAGGTGTTATGTGAGACGTTTTTCTTTACCAGAGCAAGTTGTACTCACCTAGTCCTAGCTTCTTCGCTCTTGGTCTTAGCACCTGGAAAAAAAACATGCAAGTATGAGATGACTATAAAACAAACTTTACAACTCTTTTTTCTAAAGTAGGTTTGGAAAAAGTTATCGAGTCCTTCCTGCAGTTTATGGTGTATAACTATAAGGCGATGCCCAAGGTGTGAGTAGTCCAGTGGTTAGCGATCTTGCCTCTGGAACTAGAAAACCCGTGTTCAATCTTGGCTCCATTGTTCACCCCACATGCACGCTACCGGAAAGGGTCGCAGTTCTTATATTAGGATGGGACGTTAAGCCGTGGTCCACTGTTCATGTGCTTGTCGAAAAGAGCTAGTGGAATTTCCCCGGTACAATGGACCTGTAAATACTGTACATACATAGCGTCTGTCTTCTCTGTCAAGACCGGTGAAAGATTAGCTCATCTGTTCATCGGAGCTAAACTGGTTCCAGATCACTTTCCTTACTACAGCAGGGAGCTAGCTGGTTTATGCATGGGCATTTGGCCCCGGCTCCGCGGACTCAAACAATAGCGAGTTTTCTTCCCTGCTGAGCAGTTGCGTAAGACTTGTCCCGGTCCGTAGTTATATGCAAATACCCGTCAGCCTCCCGTCCTTCCTTGTGCAAAAGCCGCTCGAAGCTAACTTTTTTTTGCTCATTCGTTGCTTCGCGAGGAATTCGCTTGGCGCGTACGGCGCCATCCTTCGGGCGCGCTTCGGGCGAGCTCGGCTTTCGAGTAAGTTCGGGATCCACCCAGCCTATCACTCGATATCCCAGTATATATTCGGTATATTTATATATAGTACAAACTCTCCTTCCGAGGCCTACAGCCTATGATTTATGGGTGTATTCCAGGGTACTAGCAGAAGTGTACTCACAATTCTGTCCTTGCCGTAGATCTTTTCCAGCTGCTGAGCCACCTCCAGTGTACCATCCGGGCTGCCGTCGTCTATCACTATAATCTCAAAGTCATGACCACTGGAACAGAACAATAGAAACACAATATAGTTTTTTGTGTGTCATTATCCCTTCTCTACGGAGAACTGATCTCAGGAAAGAGACGTACCGGGAGGCCACAGCTGCGTTTCAAAGATGTCTGCAAGAGGGACTTGAAGGCTCTAGATATCGATACGGAGCACTGGGAGGACCTTGCAAGTGACCGTTCCAGGTGGAGATGCACACTGTTCAGACAGCTCAAATCAGGAGACGTCAGACTGATGCACAGCGCAGAAGAAAAGCGGATCCGCAGAAAAGAGCTTTGCAACAGAACTGAATCAGCTTACTGATGTGATTTTTGTGGCAGAAACTGCCATTCTCGTATAGGGCTGTTTAGCCATAATTGATGCTGTAGGGCTGTTGTGAATTAGGATTTTACCAATACTGACCGACGGAGGTCATATATATATATATTCCTTAGATTAATAGATAGATTTATCAGATGGATGTGTTAAGACTAAAGCTGGAGGAAGGGCGATAAGTTGCAAGTGAGTGCTGTTTCCAACCACTTCTACCGCCTTAAAGAAAATAGAAGTTACATAGAACTTAGAAGGACATAGGTTTATGAACGAAAAACATGTTCAGGTCATTGCCCTTAAACTTAAGTTAACTGAACCTGTACACAATACCCAAGTTTATTAACATCAAAAAGAGTACTGTGAACTAGACTGGCCGTCATTTGCTTTAAGAGCAAATTCAGGATGTTTCGCCCATACTCCTCATGCAAGAAGTGGGCTGTCCCAAAATAACTCCTGGGCAAATCCAAGTTTCTGCATAATTTATGCAAATAAGGTCCTCATGAGCATAAGTTATGTCCAGGTGCTTTCACCTTTCCTACATGTACCTACATGTTCAAGATGACATCCGCAGCTTTTACAGTAAGGGGAATACAACATCATGCATAAATTATGCAAGTGAGGTCCTCATTAGCATATGTCATGGCCAGGCGTGTGCACCTTTCCTAAAGCTACCTACATCTCAAATATGACATCTGCAGCTTGTACGGTAAGGGAAATACAAGTTTCTGCATGAATTATGCAAAGGAGGTCCTCATTAGCATAATTTTGGGCCAGGTGCATTCACCTTTCCTAATGGTACCTATATCTTAAAGATGACATCCGCAGCTTTCACGGTAAGGGAAATACAAGTTTATGCATGAAATATGCAAATGAGGTCCTCATTAGCATAATTCATGGACAGATGTGATCACCTTTGCTAACGGTACGTACATCTCAAATCTGACATCTGCAGCTTTTCCGGTAAGGGAATTACAAGTTTACGCATAAATCATGCAAATGAGGTCCTCATTAGCATAATTTATGGCCAGGTGTGTTCGCCTTTCCTAAAGGTACCTACATGTCAAAGATGACATCAGCAGCTTTGACGGTAAGGGACAGACAACTTTATGCATCGATTATGCAAATTAGGTCCTCATTAGCATAATTTATGACCAGGTGTGTTCGCCTTTCCTAAAGGTACCTACATCTCAAAGATGACATCCGCAGCTTTTACGGTAAGGGACATACAACTTTATGATACATTATGCAAATTAGGTCCTCATTAGCATAATTAATTGTCAGGTGTATTTACCTTTCCTATAGGTACCTACATCTCAAATATAACATCCGTACCATGTAACATAAGGTACATATAACTTTCTGTAATACCATTAGTAGAGGTACCCCCTGACATCTGCTTGGTTTTAACTCCCAGACTTGGGGGAAGTGTAGGAGGGCTTATGTTACAAGATGACCTAGTTGTGAGGAAATAACCAAAAATTCCATCAAAAAATTGCAAAATAAATCATTTTGAAGTAGTGTATACCCAAAAAAATTATGGGGTCCTTTGGGCAATTGCTTTGGGTAAATATCCAATGCACAACTAAACCAAATTTCAGGTCCTTAGGTTTCAACACCACGGCACTGGAGGCCATAATGTGCGACTTTTGTCGGAAAATGACCAAAAAACCTCGATAAAATCATTTAAAAAACTTATATGAAAAAAAATTTAAAAGGGTCTAGGGGTACACACAAACTCTACCTCCATACCAAATTTCAGCTAATTTGGTCGACGGACGACCGAGAAGAAGCGATTTGAAGATTTGACAGGAGAAGAAGAAGGAGAAGAAGAAACCTGACAAAAACAATATGTTTCGTTGGCGAAACATAATAAGATAACCGAGGTGGCTATCTCATGAAATAGTATCAGTCATTCTATGTAGAAGATATACCTATATGTGCTGTCCCACTGTACTGTACAACAAAACTGATGCAATTTCTAACGGTACTTGCCACATCAGCAAAATCATTATTCTCGTGCACCCGCACTCGGGCCTCCCAACACGCTTACAAAGCAACGGATGTCTCACTTTTTAAAGACAGCTCGGTGCCCTACCTTTCCTGGAAGGCCCTGACGAGCAGCCACACGATCAGAGGCAGGTTATCCCGCTCGTTGTAGGTCGGAAGGAGCACAGAGTACTTATCCGAGCCTTTTTTCGACGCCATGATCACTGGGGGCGATGCTACTATTTCTGAGGGGTGAGTGTATGAATTCCTATAACGATTTAAAACATCATTTCCTTACAAAACTTTACAAAAGCGTAATTTAAATCTAGATTCACAGATAACATATGTTTTATATTGTTTTTATTGGATCTTTTTGGCTAATTTGCTATATAATATGTCCTGCAATCCTCCCTATTTGCCAATATGGCATATTCCTTATCACAGCTGGTGCGGGTCAAAGGTGAGAGCCAGCATGGCCGTCATGGTGCACCAGGAACGATGAAAAACGCATATTTATGTCTCCATGGTAACATGTCGCCTATGCAGAGAGGATAGAAACACAGGTAAGGTAAATACACATCGCTGTTAATCTGAATTTATACGAAAAGATTTTACAGAGAATATCTTCTAAGTTCTGCTCATCTTTAAGTTGCCCCCCTCCCCCTCTGACCTCCGTGTTTCACCCTTACGGCCACAGAACAGTAATTAAGCTTCCTATCTTAATATATGGCAATCATGTAAGAAAGAAGCTGTCAAAAGTCACCTACCAGAGTTTTAGTCCATGAAAAACATGCATTGGCAGGGCTGTCAGGCCCCCAAAGTTTCAATCTAGAGCAAAATTTCAACTTTCTAATCGGCGGAACCCCTACGAATCCGAGCTTGTTTACCAAAGTTGACCTCTGACCCCCTTCTCCACCTGATAATCACACAAAAACAGCAAACTTTGCAGGCCTACAGACACCACAAACATGGATGAAAGTCTGATTTTTCAACTTAATAAGAAGGTAAAAACCCTTACCTGTAAAATCCAGCTACAAAATATCAACATATCCTGGAAAAAAGCCCCTTTACAGCTACCTTTACCAAGGGTACCAAACCTATTTCCATGGGCTAAAAGTTGGCCTTCTGCGCCTGCGCGAAATACTGGAGTATCCCCTGCATAGGGCTTCAGGTTCAAGATTGACAAATTTCAATCACTTCACATAGTGCGGGGAAGAGTTGTCGAGCACCATACCAAGTTTAGAAGATCTCTGACCTGGAATGGTCCCTTGGGAATACTTTGGGAGACAGGTGTCAGAGTGCTTTCCTCAGAGCTGTTTCAGTGGTCTGAGGCAAATGAAAGGTCTCATATTATTTAGAGAAAAGTGACAGTAACAGAAGAAAAAGTTAAAAGCTGCTAACCCTGGCATTAGGAGATTACTCTTCCACACTTAAACCATCTAAAGTTGTATTCAAAAGCTGCCAGGATAGACTTTGAAGCATTCAATGACACCGCACACTGCACTGTCACTAAAGGACATAAAATCTCTTTTAAATGGCCAAAAATCACTAAAATCGAAGAATTTGTAAATAAACCTGACTCAAATGAGTCAGCCCTGACTCAAATGAGTTAGGTGAGGGCTAACTCTTGGCTACCAAGCCAATTTCTGGGGAAATATAAGCCCCAATGGCTCACCTGACCCCCCCCCCCCCCCCCCATGCACTCTCAGTATTGCACTCTCATTACATGCTTCAAAGTCAAACCCAAAGCTTTTAGATACAACTTGAGGTGCCTAAACGGATTGGGAGCAGTCTCCTTATGCCAGGTTGAGCACCTTTTGGCATTTTCCCCTCTATATGTCACTTTTTGCTCAATGATATGGGGCCTTACCTTAGCCTCAGAATACGGCTATGGCCCTCCTGACACCTGTCTCAAAAAGTACTCCCAGGGGACCATTCCCAGGGGAATGGTCTCCGGGACATTTTTGAAACTCGCGGTCTTGCCCGACAACTCTTCCCCACATCACGCGAAGTGATTAACGGCTGTCAATCTTGAAGCATGAAACCTCGGCCAAATGCTGCAGGCCACAGAACAGTAATTAAGCTTCCTATCTTAATATATGGCAATCATGTAAGAAAGAAGCTGTCAAAAGTCACCTACCAGAGTTTTAGTCCATGAAAAACATGCATTGGCAGGGCTGTCAGGCCCCCAAAGTTTCAATCTAGAGCAAAATTTCAACTTTCTAATCGGCGGAACCCCTACGAATCCGAGCTTGTTTACCAAAGTTGACCTCTGACCCCCTTCTCCACCTGATAATCACACAAAAACAGCAAACTTTGCAGGCCTACAGACACCACAAACATGGATGAAAGTCTGATTTTTCAACTTAATAAGAAGGTAAAAACCCTTACCTGTAAAATCCAGCTACAAAATATCAACATATCCTGGAAAAAAGCCCCTTTACAGCTACCTTTACCAAGGGTACCAAACCTATTTCCATGGGCTAAAAGTTGGCCTTCTGCGCCTGCGCGAAATACTGGAGTATCCCCTTACCCATCCCGACATTGGATATGATTACCCGTCTTTGCGTACCTTTATAGTTTCTGCTATCCCCTACAGGTCTTGCGTGAGTTTACAAACCCCTTATTCACCTGCAAATTAACTTTACAACATGCAACCCTATATACGTATATAGTGAAAACCGCTGAGAACATGGGTGCTTGAAGTTACATGCAATGAACTTGTTTCTTTTGACAGAGTAGGAAGCTAGTGGACGCCTACTACTTTGGTCGGGAGCACTGTGGACTTCCTAGCCTCATAGATCCCCAGCTTGTTTTGAGCACACACCATGAGGCTACTAGTCTCTACAATCAGACAGGCATGTGTCTTGCCGAAAAGATACTTCTGTGGTGCAACGTTTTCCCCTGGAGGTGTGCTACGCGTCTCTGCAATGATCACCCATAGCCCATCCAGAGGTCTCTCTTCACAACAGTCAGGTCATGGGCCAGGCGGCAAGGAAAAGGAATCCATCTTAAGAAGACTCACAAGGATCAGACAGAAAATCGAAGAGGAAGAAAAGACGTTTGGGAAGATTGTGTATGAATCTAAGATTGCACCTGTGCTTATGGCAGGCAAGATCGGCATCTATGGCTCGAGTGTGATCACTATGGTTTCATTATTCACAAACGGAGCTGACCAGTATGCTGATCTCAGTAATGTAATGTTCATAGCAGCTATGGCTAGTTCGGTAGCGATCATCTTAGCCATTCCCTGGTCAATTAACATGTTAACCTCCAGGTTTGTACTGCGGCTGTACTACAGGCAGGATCAGAATCTCTACACCGCCATGAAGTTCAACAAGGCCATCGGAGACCGAAGGTTTCAGTTTACACCTGAAGACATCACACCTGTCCAGGAGAGGGCCAAGAACACCTTCAAGGGGAAGTTCACAACATTTTATTTGAACGGGGAGCCCATGTATGTCAACAAGATGTGGTTCGAGGTCCCCAAATACTTCAACCATCTCATGGGCTATGAAAAGATGGTGAAACCCAAAACTGAAGCTAAGTTTTGGAGAAAGAATCTTATTCAGAAGTTATAGATTTTATTGTTTTGACGATGTCCAACTTCTGTCTTTTTCTGCCTTTACACCATTGAGTTGGATAACAGAAAAGCAGTTCAATGATAAATTAGCATATGGTCCAATCATGACCATGGTACATTTAAGTACAGTTCTTCTCAGACTTTATAGTCTACTAGATAAATATCAAGAGACATATATCATGTTTTGATGACTTGTATGCTGGAATCAAGCTGTGAATTGAATCTAGAAATATGAAAATTGTTTCTATGATTGAGATGTTTGGATATTAAACATCATGCCATGCTACACAAGGGAGTTTGCTCCTCTTACACAAAATGCATGTTTTATTTGCATTAATGGTTGTATTTGTAAGCTTGTACTTGCTTTGAGACAAATGTAAACTCCTGAAATAAAAGTGCCCTTGCTGCAGATGGAAACATTGTCATTTTTAAATCAAAAGTAATTTGCTGACTAGATCATGCTAAATAAAGCATGCAAAAACAATGATGATTCCAGAGTTGGCATCATGTCCACTTGCAAGGATGAATTCTCATAGTTGTTTCCATTCCATCCCTTCACACTTCAGAATAAGATACTCAAATATCAACCATTACAAAAGGAGTACAAAGTTGTAAGATGTATGCTATTAATGGGGACGGATTGTTACCTAGGGTCGACATAGGGTCCATCTTCATTCAGAGTCTCAGACGTTCGTATTGTTCAGTTACGCTTCTGCTGAGCAACGCTAGAGGGCGCAGGGTATGGGGAAATCGGTTGGATAAACGAGAACAAATTACGTCAGACGTTTGCCTTTGAGCGTGTTTAGACTATAACTTAAAGATTATGTCGGCAAACGAGTGGAAGTAGGGAGGTATCGATTACCGGGCACCTTTGACCCCCCCTCATGACGTCACATGCGTCCCTGCGGTCAGTGCGCGTCAGGAAAAGTAGGTCAGATTCCTGAGAAAGGCCTGAGGATACGGCCGAGAAATCGGTTCGTTATCATTCTTCTGTCATAGATAATGATCAAAACTTAATGTAGCCATTGAACTTTTTTAATATACACCATTGATATGTCATCCTGTGTACTTGAGCCATGATAACCTTGAATAAAAGTAATTTTATACTTCTGGCGGCAGATGTCACACAGGGTACACTGCACGAAATGGCCTCGGATCCTGACGTGATCCGGAACCTAAGATCCGGAAGAATCCGAACGGATCGGGGGGGGGGGGGGGGGTACATTTCTCGGCAGGCAAATGGGCATCCAAATATTGGGACTAAAGGTACCACTTCAATATTTGAGTTGTGTATTAATAAAGTGGTACCGTGAGTCCCTATATTTGGATGACCATTAGCCTGCCGAGAAATATACGGCCCCGGATCCACTCGGATTCTTCCGGATCTTAGGTTCCGGATCACGTCAGGATACGTCAGGATCTGAGGCCATTTCGTGCAGTGGTAGCTTCCCACCTTCATTTCCGTGATATGCCCCAGTCATTCCTGCAGATCAATTTTGTCAGTTGGTCGCACTGAATGTTTGAGGGGCGTTTTCTTATCTGCTATTCCTTTATTATATAAAACACATGAAGCCGTCTTGCTTGCTTGCGAAGACTTAGGACGTGCCTGCTTCCGTTGTTCAGGGTCTGAAAAGAACTCTTCACTACTTCATTTTTATTTTATTCCCCCAGAGACAACATATCGCCACCAGGGCGGTCTTCAATGTGCCCTACATAAACAAAATGCATGATTCGTTAATTATTCTTCTGTTAACGTTCTGTACGATGTCATGTGACGAACGCTACTAAAACTTTCTACAGGACAGACAGACACATGTAGTCACATAGTTTATTCAATAATGTTTTATTTGCAAGTTCTTGCCCGAGGGCGCAACATGAAACAATACATAGAAAGGGTATACTGTACAGATAGTGCGGGTTAACAATGTTGACAAGTGGAACGAATGGCTATGCTAATAACTACTACGGAATACAATCTACGCTTTTTTGGGTTTGACTTCTTTTTTGGAAGCAGTGGAAGACGAAGTGTCCCACTTTTTTTGTAATGAGTGGGTTTTATTTAAACTTTACTACCGTATGCTATGATACAGACGCTATCAATACCGAACGATACGTATACGTCATCAATAACGTTATCGTTAGTGCTACACTGGATCGTATTTTGCCTTACAGTTTTTAGCCACAATTCTCTCGTCACAAAGGTCTTGGTACAAATTGGTTTGTCTCTCTTTATGTTCATAGTCTAACTATATATTCTCGAACTTGTTGGGAGTGTGGGTAATGGGTAATGTGTCGGTTGTAGAGACAGATTTTAGCTTTCACGAAAGAAATCATGAGCTACCTGCCACATCTCATCTACTACTCGAGTCAAGGAAGCGGAGGATTAACTCCTTCCTTGAAAAAGATCGGTTCGGTGCCGTTAAATTTTAGGTAAGTCCAATTTCTTGTGGGAAATTACAGTTGAAATCCGTCTTCATAATGAATTTGACTCAGATGAACTTACAAGCTAAGATAAGACCGTTCATTTTACAAAAGTGCCAGGCTGTCTCCAAGGTATTTTTCTCAATTTCCTGTTTAGCGGACGGCGCCTACTGCCGTTATTTCGCCCGAGGCGATGACGTCCTTGTATTTCTCAGCGGAAGAAATGCAATCGTTACCCCGCTGCCCTACGGCGCCCGGCATGCGGGTAGCTTTATCGTCGCTACTTTACATCTTTAAGGTTTCATTTTCCCAATAGATACACTGGTTGCTACATTACCCATTTACTACATAGCCCATCCATGTCATAGTGCAGTCCGTGTCTGTATTCACAGTCTTTGATACCAGGAATAACAAAAGCCTCTACCAGGCTCAACAAGTCGCTGGAGAAATAGTGGAAATTCGGCAAGTAGACAGATAACATGCCAGAGGAGTTAGCTGACCAGGGAGTACAGCTTCTCTAGGTCGCAAACTGTACTCACTGGCCAGCTAACTCCTCTGGCATGTTATCTGTCTACTTGCCGAATTTCTACTATTTCTCCAGCGACCTGTGGAGCCTGGTAGAGGCTATAACAAGAGGGCCAGCCCCATGCTGTAAATGTAAATGTCTGTACACACTTCACAGTTTTCAACATTACTCTTTCAACATGCACATTGATGGTCAACGTTCCGTCTAAGGTAAAAAAGCGTTTGACTGAAGAAGATGTTGTACTAGCTAGTGACCGTCTTAATAGAACTCCAAAAAGGCTCTAAATTGTTGTTTTTTCCACGCGCGTAAATAAGTGAAGCTTTAACGGCACATCATCCTATTGGCGCGTTTTCAGTATTGCGTATACACCAACTCGATTTTACATATATTGGAGAAAAGGGTACTTAGTCGTGGCGACTGAGCAGAAACGCATTTATTTGTACATTAGACATGGCCCTAAAAAGGCAGCATGTAGGTACGACCTTTCTAAGTGGCCCAATGCTAAGCCTATCGTATATACATGGAATCTTTATAGACACAACAAAAGTACAGCAACTTTCGTAAGGTCTTCTACTACAACTATACATACAAATTAACAAGTGGATGCAAAAGGATCAACATATGATATGAGTACAAGTATATGAATGAATAAACATGTTGAGTCTGATGTTTAGTGTGCAATGCTGCCAGTGACAATACTGTAAATGCAGAAATGTTCGCGGTGGTTTTATGTTCGCGGTTTTCGCGGTGAACTTTCAGCGCGAATTTAAAACTACCGCGGAACTTTTTGCCCACCTATGACTGTATAGTAGGGCTACTATTGTTTCGAACGCGAACTCTAAACTACCGCGAACATTCCATTTTCTCCCTACCGAGAAATAAAAACCACGCGAACTTAAATGCATTTACAGTATTCGCCAGTCAGCATTAACGGCGGTACATGCGGTCTTAAGTCATAAAAGCTGATACAAGGACCAGTAGGCGGCGTTGAATATGACAAATATTAGTGGGAAAGCGACGCGACAGCAGTTATCGATGATCTGAGCCTTCTCCTTCCCCGTGGAGCCCTCCGGCTTCGGTTCCAGAATCTTCACCGCCGCGACATCGTCAGACTTACTGCAAGACTCCTACGTACAGAGGAAACAGTGAAAGTCAAAGAGGAAACAGTGAACATTTAAGAGGAAACAGTGAAAGTCTAAGAGGAAACAGTGAAAGTCAAAGAGGAAACAGTAAAAGTTAGGGAGGAAACAATAAACGTTGAGGAGTTAACTGTGGAAGTAAAGGAGGAAACAGGGAAACAGTGGATATACGGGGGAAAATAATAAAAGTTAACTTAGAAGCCTTGAAAGTTACAGAGGATACAGTGAAAGTTAAGGAGGATACAGCGAAAGTTAAGGAGAAATCAGTGAAAGTTACAGAGGATACAGTGAAAGTTAAGGAGGAAGCAGTGTACGTTAAGAAGGAAGCAATGAACGTTAAGGAGGAAACAGTGAAAGCTAACAGTGAAAGTTAGATTAAGAGCTAGAGGAAACAGTGAAAGTTAAAGTTTTCTCAACTTCACAGTAGGTTAGGTTTTATAATGTGTACAGTCCAACTAATGTTCCCAAGCTTGGTAATGTATGAAGCTAACACTAACGTGCCGCATAGTCGAAGACAATGGATAACACAGTTCTTTGTTCCGTAACCAAAGGTATCTCCCTGTCAACGTTTCGCCAGCAGAAAGGCCACTGAAGCGTTGATGGGCAAAACCCCTTTGGCTATGCATTGAATATGAATTATTATCCTTTTGTGCGCCAGCCTGAGGAAACTATTCACAAAGTTGGAGGTAATGTCTGAAAAAGTTGTCGTGGCGAGATTTCTTTCTCACCCAGGTTAATGGGACATTGCTATGAGACTTAACGTTAATGGGCTAGCTGACATGATCCATCACAGGACGGGTGCACTTTGACCCCGCAACTCGCAGCTTCTGTAGCCACGGACAGCTGAGCTATTATGGATGATGGATTACCCTTTTAGAATTTTACATTTCTGAACAAGGACGATTCAATGAACAAAGCGTAATTGCATCGTCTGCCAATTTGGAGACTTCCGTCCCCCCACTATAACTTGTCTGCACCGGGAAGCTTTAAGTAACGGTTTCACCGTTCGACATGTCATGAAGACCAAGTTCACATCCGTCTCAAAAGGACTGCTGCTGCATAATTGCGTTTTCCATTATGCTGTCTAGCTCTGATCGCCGGGAATTACTTTTAGTATCAAAAGGATTATTGGACTGAGGGTCACGGCCTGCTTTGTACAGGAAATTGCGGTCTCAATAATGGAAACAATCATTTTCCCTGGAGACGAAATCTTGCCAATAAATGATTCTTTAACAGCTTAAACATTCAGTAAGCCAGATGTTGCATTATACGAGTTGAGTTCACTTATACTCTAGTGTTACTCGTATGAGGCCCACTAAAGCTTCGAACGGTGGGTGACAAAGCATGGAATATTGATTGATAACAACTCTTCCATAAAAGCTGCGACCGCTCTGCGACAAAAGATTTGATAGATCGGTGAACAAATTTTATAGATAACGAACGTTTTTGACGTTTTGTGGATCGTATCATATTCCTATTATGAAATCAATGGTCACGCAAATCCAATTTTGGTCGCTGTACGGTCGGTCAGCGATCGCCGTCTAATAAAAAGAGAGCCTAAGTACTACCATATTATTCTTTCAGGTAAATTTCCTATTTTCAAATATCGCCAAAAGACGCTAGATTTATCAGGTCTTATTCCTTATGTCTATTATGATACAAAATTTGAATACATCATTGCTAAAAGATAGATGAGATCCAGAAACAAATTGGGGAGTGGAGCAAACTACGTGTTGTCCCTTTTGTCTAAATTCTTTCTGTTATTGTTTGATACTCACCATAAGGCGTTCTCATTATTTGTTGTGATCATACATAACTGTTTCCTGGTTTTATGTCTCAGTATTGCTGTTGCACATGTGTGTCACTTATCATGTGTGTGTACCATGTTTTTGTTGTTTTGAAAAACAATCAAAAGAACGAGACGGAAAAAAATACTACCTTGCCGTTCGCCGTGCTTGGTCGCCGTCTCGCAAAGACAGCTCCGAACCTGAAAACGAAGTTGACGACGGCGTACTCTATCAGAGCAGAGAAGACGAAGAGTTGGCACACGACTATCCAGACGTCAAGAGCCCGGACGTAAGAGACCTGAAAAGAGAAAGAAATGCTGTCTGAATTGCGTTTTAATCCATATTTATGTCTATGGTAAAGAGTAGTCATAATTGAGCTCACATAGATGAAAGGCAGGAAGTGATAATTGACTTTCGTTCAACTTGCTGCCCCACGTCCCTTCCGAAAGACGAGTGCAGCCCCGACCGAGATATCCTGGCCCAAGATTGAGCCGGGGTTTCCCAATAACCAACTTATTGGATCGAGGACCTCAACTGTGAGGCTGCTACCAGTTGAGCTACAGGAACATCCCAATAATTCATGTTACTATCTATCAAATTAAAAAGCCATGTACGATCGCTGTAAATGCCACATCAATTGAGTTATCATCTTTACTGGTACAGAAGTTGGAAGTAGTGCAGGTGATGTATCGTTCTGTTCTCACCATAATCATTCCAAAGGCCACGAAATCCGACGGGAGAATCTTACCATTAATCTGATTAAGTAACTGGAAATCTAGCTACGCCCCGAAAAAGGCGGAATAACTCACACAAGTAATGACAATGATTTATAACTTGGTGGATATTGATTGGTGACTTCATAGTTTTTGCCCCGACATGGGACTTATGCTGCATGCTTCCTTTGGGTAATATTTCCTATGTTTAGTGGTCATGGTCATGATCATCATCTTCAATACTGCTGAGCCCGCGCACCATACAGAGGACTACTAGCAGCTGCGCGATGACCACTGTTGATCAAGAAGATTTATTTTATCGATCCGGTGTTGTGCATCCGGTTGATGTGCATATTATGTGTAGGAATAGCCTGTGGTTTAGTATAGCTTTCGAAACTGTCCCTCGGCTAGAACATTGAATGGAGCTCCCGTGTTTAAGGAGAGCCGCACCTCGAGCACGTTACCCGCCACACTTATCGAAAAGAGTCGGTGTCCTTCCCGGTGTGAGTGGATCAAATGAATCTCCCGGATATGCAGGTTGTACTCTTCAGTGCAAACCTGGTGTGTTACGCTATGAGGTGGTTTACCGGGTATGCAGTACCATACATACATACATACAAATACATACAAACAAACCTCAGCCATGCCTGCGGCGCGTGAGCTCTGCGCCGTCATGGTCAGGACAGTGGTGACGCCCAGACACACCCGGGCGGGGACTGCGCCTGCGTCGATCCAGAAGGAGACCCAGGACATGATGACGATGGAGGTGGAGGGGATGTACATCTGCAGGAGGTGGTAGGCAAGACGTCTGGACAGGTGCAGCTGGATCTCCGCCGACGTGAAGACGTTCTTGTTACCTTGAGAAAGATCCACAATTTAAAGGGGATCCTGAGGCAATGTCTAAGTAATAAAGTTAAAGTAAGAGGCAATGAGTTTGATTCCTGGTGACACTGGGCCGGACGTTGTGGCAATGGTAATGGAGATATACACTACCTTCCTTACTCCACCCAGGCGAAATGGGTATCATAATGACCAGTGGAAATGTCCAGCGTACAGGGCCAGGTTGTGGGTCTATGGGAAAGGCACTTGACACAACCTTCTTTACTCTACTAAGATGAAAAAGGGTATGACTTGAGATGGGGATGTAAAGGACGATGGGAGGAGAGGGTTGGGCTCCAACGTTCAATATCATATCCAAGGTACGATGGATTAACAACTCACTGCCCCTAAGGGCTACGGCCTAAAAAAAGGAATAGATTCTTTACCTTCAGTTACCTACTATAATGAGAGGAACCTGGATCTGAACGCATCTATAAACAGCAACACCTGTGCTGCAGTGCAATGTGAACCAGTCAGAGTTGCCCTGAGGAAGGTGACAGGTTTGGTGGTGTATCTGTATCTGTATCTATATAGCCGGTATAACCGCCATTCGGCGTAACACACCAGCTTCGCAGGCACGCGGCGCGGCAGCAGCTGGTTATATTACACCGAACGACCTGTCACGTCTAACCTTCGCATATCTAACTGCATGCATTGTTTAAAGCTATCTAATGAGGATGCTTCCACTGTACTTGGTTGTAACGAGTTCCACTCTACGATCGTTCTAGGAAAATACGAATTTTTAAACACATCAATCCTAGGTTGAAAAGTCTGATACTTAAAGGCATGGCTATTTCTTGTCCTTTTCTGAGCTGGTATTAGATACTTATTAGTTGGTACGTCCACCAATTCATTAGTGTACAAAGATTCAGTGACTTACCAACCTGATGAAACTATTCACGAATATGATATAGAGGGTTTGTGCATAAAATCATCTCAACTTATCGATAACAGTATGTTTGCCTCAAAGACGCCGAAAATGTTTTTGTCATAGAATCTTACTTGTTTCCGTTATGAGACTGCACATGTTGGTGGAGTTGGTACAGGACCCGCTGAAGTAGGTGCACCGGTCGCACTCGGGGCTGCCCTCGGCGTCCTCACACCGCTGCTGGTTCGTTAGGCACCTGTCAGCGTCCAGGTAGTCGCAGGTGCTCTTGTAGTAGACGCACCCTTTACCTGTACGGGGGCGCACGTGATCATCTTAGGCCATGTTGATGATTCGATTATGTGGATGCCATTCCCTTTGAACCCAAAAAATGCGAGCGTGCGAAAGAAAATAAAACTTGTCTTCAAGTGGTCAGGAAGGTTGAACAAATGACTAAACACACTGAGTATGGTATGCCGAATGATAGATTCTTCATTTTTGTTCTTTCACAACTTCGTCTTTGCCTTTCGAATCGACTTTAGAATTCTACGACATACGACGTATATTGTCTCATTTTGCAGCTGCTTTGTAAGATTTACTGTATGGTCTCTATTTTTGAAAAAGGGCGAACATCGATTCGCGCGCGGATATCATATAATCGAGGCAACATGGCATTATCGTTTAGTGGAAATAAGTTAAAGTGACTTCGCACATATTTCCTTGCTTTTAGGGGAGTGAAAAAGGATAAAACCCAACAGAATGTTGTATGAAGGTAAAATGTTACTGGTTATTTTATGGATATAGATATTCGCTCGCCTAGATCTATTTCTAAGCAAACGCTGTTAAGGAAAATGCGTTTTGAAATGGTACCCCCTCTTACTGTGTTGAATATATACTCCGGCTTCAGTACGCCAATGTTTGTGCTTTCATCACTGACTGAGTGATCGTTGGTATATTTTTGTTACCAATTACCAGGACTAGTACTCTTCTCTACTACTGTTACCATCGCAGGAGCAAGATTGGTTGAATCTATGCCCTGGGAAAAGTTGTAAATTGCACGATGTAAGGAAATCCTTTTAAAAGCCTCAGTCTCTTTAAGCCAAAAAAAGAAGAAAAGTGCCTATTGGGGAACTTATCTGAGTGTATCTCGTGGTAAGTAGGAAAAGCTTAGAAATCGCACGGGCCATAAATAAGGAGATAAAACGAGCCACACGCACAGCAATTACGCGTTTTCCGGGTGTTTGTTTTATAATCACCGTAACATGCGTCAGTAACTGATTACCCAGTAATTTACCAAAACATATTTGTAACGATGATGGCATGTAACAGCCGTTAAATGTCATCTCACCCGCGATGTTGGGCAGGAACGAGTTAGCGTACGCCTTGACGCTGAGGCCCGTCATCTTGAACTGTGAGTGAAGCGCCGTGGCGTCCGTGATGACAGGCGCGTAAGTCTGCGCCCACAGCGAAGGAAAGCCCCAGCGGAGTCTGGCGTCTTCGTCTGCAAATCCACAGAAAGCTTCTTAATGGTTTCAGAAGGGCCCTTAATGTCCTCAAATGTCAGTTAAGATGAAGGTAGTGGTTTAGTGTCACTTTAGCGTGCCTGATGAATCGACTAATTGTGTCGTAATGAGTGTTGCAGTGAATCTTACGAAGATGGCGAATCACATCCAATACATCATGGGAACACATTTCCTTTGAAGGCCACTCTAGTAGCGATTCTGTAATCTCGTCGCCTGGGAAATATAGTTCTGGAAAGTATTACTTGACACTGCATGGTCATGTAACATGTCCCGCGTTACAAGATGTATGCGCTCACTTAAATTACAGGTACTTATCCGTAATATAACACATAGGCAATCCACTGGGGCCATAGCGGTGTTAATTATATTTCGGATGACACATTATTCGGTTTCGATAATCCTATATGATTCATACAACATTGCAAGAAGGTAGCAATTCAACATACGCTGTAATCAACACAACAAAGTTATTGTATAGCATTAAATCACCAGGTCTTTTGATGGGAAAAGGTCCTGAAATTGGATAGGATTTGGCCATTCACCCTGATCCGTATTTACATGAACGTGTGTCTAGCATGATGATATGTGACTTTCTTGTACATCCCTTTCCAAGCTCGTCTACTAGTAAGTTTTACAGGAAGAGGACGAAAGGGTAAAGATGATAATGTGTTGAGGGATTGTACGTCAAAACTTACATCCATCCAGTTTAATCTTGCATAATTGCCTGTCCAACGGGAAACTCTGTAGATTCATCGCACATGCTGCAGTAAGGTCAAACCTGGAATAAAGATGAGCTCTCAGATTAGTACGGACAACGTTCATTTGTCATGGTTTAGCTGTAATTTCGAGGCAACAAGTCAGGCTGTATTCATATTCCTGCACTTTTTGATCTATAGCTTTTTTACAAGCAGCAGAAGACGACCAGGTCTTGCATTGATGGTGCAATGGGACACTTTCTGGCATCATTCGCATACCATTCGGTCTGATCTGTGAAACTCGAAAACGTCCCTTACGTACAGTTTGCATTTAAATCAATACATGAACAAAGACATTTTGTACAGAAGTTCTATATGCTGCCCTTGGTGTGTACTAGCCGTATAATAGCCGAGCCGTATATATATACATATATATATATATTTATACATCAACTGAGATTTCGTACTGTTCCATTAAAAATTAGTCTTGGTCTTGAGGTTTTAATTACACGGTTATAGGTTTGAAAGGTTGGACTTGGTACTATACATGTTTGAGTTTGAGTTCATTCATATCCACAATTAGCTTAACAATATACAAGTGCACTACAGCTACTCTTCCTGTGGTCCATATCAACAAATCTAACTGGACAAAACTACATAACATATACAGAATAGACATAACCTAAAACATTCACAGGTGATAAAAGACAAAGCTACTTGTCTACTAATGGCTTTCCTGTTTCAAGCCATTCCAGGTGTTGGACATTCTGTCTGTGCCTGTATCTCACCTTTGCACTCGATTCACGAGTCCTTTTCGAGTTTAACAGACCCAATGGTATGCGAATGATGCCAGAAGGTGTCCCATTGTCAATGCAAGACCTGGTCGTCTTCAGCTACTTGTAAAAGCTATAGATCAAAAAGTGCAGGAATATGAATACAGCCTGACTTGTTGCCTCGAAATATGGTTATAGGTTTGTAAGGTTGAGCTTGGTACTATACATGTTTGAGTTTGAGTTTATTCATAATCCACAATTAGCTTAACAATATACAAGTACACTACAGCTACTCTTCTTGTGGTCCATATCAACAAACCTAACTGGACAAAACTACATGACACACAGGAACATAACATATACAGAATAGACATGTACATAAAACATTCACGAATGATAAAAGATAAAGCTACTTAAAGTCCATATATAATGGGATCAATATCCAATGGCTTTCCTGTTTCAAGCGATTCCAGGTGTTGGACATTCTGTCTGTGCCTGTATCTCACCTTTGCACTCGATTCACGAGGCCATCACGTGATACCCACGTGGTTGTCTCCTCCTCGCCCGTCGTCATCTTGATCGCCTTGGTGTTCTTGAAGTCGACATGCGGCGCCCAGATCTCCACCTCGGGGTCGACGGGCACCCACGGCTGGCTGGTCAGGTTGGCAAGCCGGGGGTCCCGCCACTCCATGCTCAACTGCACGCTGGCTTTGAAGTCCTGGTAGGATTTCAAAGACGATCATAGTTAAATCAGAGCTAGCCTCTACCAGGCTCCGCGGATCGCTGGAAAAATAGTAGAAATTGGCCAAATAGAGTGAATAGCATGCCAATGGTAGTCCGCTATGCAGGGAAGGTCAATAGGCGACCCACCCGTCCAAAGTCTTCTTTCTACTAATACTGGTAGATGGAATTTTCTAAGGCGGGAGATTTGAAATCAATTGTATCGAAAGTAAGAAAGAAGCCTCTCATTAAATGTACTTCTAGGATTTCAAAGACGATCATAGTTGAATAGATGTTTTTGCCTGAAGTCCAGCCTTGTTAGATTTTGGTCTTGGCGGCTAGCGACGTTGGGAGCGGACCAAAGCTAACAAGGACAAGGCTGGACTCCAGGTAGAGTCGTTTGACTTAATCCAACGTCTTCTTTCTACTAATAGATGGAATTTCGTGAGAAGGGTCTGTACTAATCGCCTCCATGGAGCTAGCTGGCTCCATGGAGGCGATTAGTGCAGATACTATTGAATTTAGTAAGGCAGGATGTTTGAGATCAATCGTATCGAAAGTAAAAAAGAAGCCTCTCATTAAATATAAGACACCTTATGGGGTTCCTTAACGAGTGGTATTGATTCTTCAGCCATTCTCAATGTATTTGGCACGCGTGGGAGATACATAGTAAACGTTGCTTTCAAGATTTCAACGTGATCCTTGCTTAATCTTGATATGTATGCCATCCCTTTGCCAGGGCCTATGCAGCAAGGCTAAACTCATCTGTAAGCCAGACTGTTGGCAGAGCCTATAGTGCTACAGCCAGCTTACCGGCTCCTGGAGCTACATGGTAAACTTTGCTTGGAAGACCCTCGAGCTCAGGGGGCTAGCAAAGTTTTGTGTACGCTGGCTTTGAAGTCTTGGTACGGTTTCAACGGCGATCATAGTTGACGTCGTGAAACTGGAAGCCAGACTGTTGCCGGCCAAAGGCTATAACTTTTTAGTCTCTACCAGACTAACCACGTCAGCTATACGGAGAATATTCAGGGGAGTTTGGTCACCGGAGGGATTCATTTGCAGGCGCAGGCGGATCAGTAGTGTGCGTTGTCCAGTGGTTAGCGATCTTGCCTCTGGAACTCGACCCCGGCTGTGTCTCTCACCCGACATGCACGCTACAGGGAAGGGTCGCAGTCCTTAGGACGGGACGTTAAGCCGTGGGCCATTATTCATTGTGCTTGTCGAAAAGAGCTAGTGGAATTTCCCCGGTACAATGAGCCTGTAAATACTGTACATAGCGTCTGTCTTCTCTGTCACGACCAGTGGAAGATTAGCTCATCATTAGTTCATTGAGTTCATTTGTGCTAAACTGGTTCGAGATTACTTTCCTTTTTCACCGTGGACTGACTCTGCTGGCTAATTATTCCATTTTCTGCCGAATTCCACGATCCATACGCCAATAGGAGGGCCTACGGTGGAGGCTAAGAACTTTTGTAGCCAGCCTCTCAGCTACATGGGAGACTTTGCTTGGAAGACCACCAGGTAACAAGCAAAGCTTGATTGGGGGTACGTTGGCCCTGGACCAAAGGAGCTTGCACTAAAGTCCCTCCAGCAGAATGGCTTCCAGATTACGATGAAGCAGTAATCATGTTGGAATCTTGTGATCAACGTTTATTTCCCTTGCTGCCAAAAGCATTGAAGAATCAATATCGTTCGTTAAGGAATCTCATAAGATGCCTCAAATTAATTAAGGCTTCTTTCTCACTTCAGGCGCAATCAATTCTGATTCTCCTACTTTAAGAAATTGGAGGAAGGAGGAAGAAGACATTGGACGGATGCCAGATGGAGTTGTAACTAAATTGTTACATTGATCCCCAAAAGCCGGAATACCGCCACGCTAATAAAAGCGAAGCCACCCTTTTCTGGGACCATGTCCCAAGTATGTAACAAAGTAAAAGTTTGTTTCATGGCATGATCAATGTTCCTCCTGCAAATGAAGAGACAATGATAGATCGCCCGTCAGTATTAATGGATAAAGAAACATTGGTATCGCCACCGTACGACGAGCAGGGGAAATCATATTACACCTAATGTACACTATCAGCCCACATCTAGAGGATTTAACTCAGCGCAATGGGATTAATATTCTTACGATGGAGTATAGCAATTTCCACGTTATTACTTTCGTGTGATAACAGGATATTATATGGTAACTATGGGGTTACGGGCGACCAGATTCTTGCATTTATGACAGTATAAACGCTCAATCAAGATAAAGATTATGGAGTTAGTTCATCAAAAGTTTAAGAACACTTAACAAAGTTCTTTTATACTTCTCGACAGTGTATGCCATAGATAACTTTTGCTTTGAAAGATTTGTAGTAGAAAACGAAAGTGAGGAACTAACTTGGTCAAACAAACAAATCCTGAATAACGTGTTTGCCACCCGTACATGTAAAAAAAAATTATGACTGTGACCCCATGCATTTTGCAATGTCTTGGTCACGGCATTGGAAGGTAGAGCCCATGCCTTTCTCTCCAACGCGTGTTCCTTCTTAACCTCCCTAACTGAACATCTACACCTGGGTGGAGTGAGGAAAGTTCTTTAAATTGCAGTCTCCAAGGAAAGCCAGGAATCGAACCCGTGACCTCTCAATAACTTCTCTACTAGCCAAACCACTATATATACCGCCCACATGGACCACTGATTGGTGATTATCCAACCATCTCAGCTAATTGAAAAGTAAACGACATCTACACAATGCCCTCCTCACGCATTCACACCAGATTACGAAGAGTGATAATGTCACCAAAAAAATTAATTCCATAAATATGGCAGCCCCCAGGGGCAGATTTGAAGGAAAGGGTTAACTACAAGCAATTATCATTTAGGACTCCCGCTCAACCCGTGCGGCTATCAGCGTGCCGTAATACAGATGGATGGGACAATTTCCCATTTAAAATCGATTAATGTGTGACCTGCGATTCACCCTATGTTAAGGATAGAAGCCCTGATCACACCGAGGGTGTTCCCGGACCGCCGTTTAACGAGCTTACCAGCACGACTGCTATCGATTCATTTTGATTTCAGACGGGGATGGGACGTGCTCGTTTATCTACTGTCAGGCTTATACCATGTCACGTACCTTTTACGAATCACACTGTCAAGTTGCCAAAAATATAGGTACTCAAGCAACTGGATAAGATTTTTAAACAGTCAGGCGTTTCAGACAGCATCCGCTATCTTATCCAGTTGCTTGAGTAACTATTTTGGACGTATCTTATTACCTGGATGTATAACTTTCATCAACACACTGTATGTAAAGTCGTTTCCCATTGATATGCTATATATTGCAGTGCACTACCTCTAGATTTGCTAATGGTAATCACACATTGTTTGCTGATTACGAGGGTTACATATATAAGAGAGTCGTTGAAAACAAAGCAGGCCATTGCACCAAAATATACGTTCAGAAGACCAGAGCCAAGTTGGAAACAAAGTCTTGTCTTTGGGTTACCATACATCCCAACAGGAGCAAACTGTTATTGACGATACCTGACGTGGACGCAATGATGGGTGCAAATTGGAACACACATGACATATTGAGACTTCGGTACACCAGATGTGGATCACTAGTCATCATACCTGGTCATATCAGGTGGCAGGAGAACTAAGATCCGCGACCTGAAAATCAGAGCGGTCTGTTCTTGGCAGATTAAGAGATCAAAACTCGGTCATGGATACGTCTGTGCCTTGTTCCACTGTATTGGAACCATCTGGGTCAACTTGGTGTAGGAAAACTATAGATTTATAAATTAGCTGTAGTGTGAATGTAGGAGAAATAGAAATAAGCAAATTCGTGGTGTACGGGTATTCCCCAGGGTATTAATTAGATGAAATATAATTGAAAAATTGCTGGAAACGAAACGAAAAACCAAGCAATTGCTAATTATGGATCTGCAGCATCTTGAAGGGCTTGATCTGGTAGGCCGTTTGTCTTAATGCAGCACATAGAGGTCTTTAACGACACGACAACGCAGTTTTTAGAGCGTATCGGCAAGAATGTCACCGTACCACATTTACAAGATATGATTGCTTCCAGATGGGCCACATGCCAGCCAAGCCCATACAATTAAATGGATTGAGCGTTGGCAGAATGATGAGCCCGTGAGGGAAATTTCAAGTACTCAGCGACTCACACTTAATCATAGCCTACGAAGTTTGAACATGCGACAGACGAAGGAGAACTCTGAACTCGAGTAACCTAAAAAAACACGACAGGTGGTCGCAAATTAGAGGTGAGAAATGGTCTCTAACCAAGATACGACCACCTCTATAGGCACCACTTAATGCTATTGGCACCGTACTTAATGCTGATGGATTATGATGACACCGTTGTCGTTTGCCTACCAACAACACTGCCGGCATGTTCATTTGTCTTGCGACTTGAACTGACGTGTGAGGCACGCCCACGTTCATGGGTATGCAGGACGCGTTCCTTGTCTTCAGAACTTGGTAATGCAATATCTTTGATTACAAAGTCACAATGAATCAGGTTGATATTCATGATTATATCAAATGAACATCGCGATGCTGAGAGCATTGAGTAAAGGGTAAGCGGATCGGGCTGTAATACTAACGTTTCGTACAACGAACGTTTCCAATGAAAAACACAGTCACGTTTGACATATAGCAGTCATATAGCAACTCACCAGGAAGTTTTAGCAGGTCATAAAACTAGTTGTAACTTTGCGATATTGCATTCGATAGGAACCCCTTCCGCGCCTTTGCCAATTTGATATTTTTGATATTTTATTAGAAATCTATTAGATTAGACTTGAAAATCTAATCTATTATTCCTGGATTCATAAAAACACTGTACATGTATACAATTACTGAGCGCATAACACAGCGCTTACATAACATTAGACTTCAACTAGCATAAAACTACAAAAACTACATAGCAACATGCAACAATATAAGATCATTACGCATTACAAATTGCAATTAATGGTGATGCATGCATTATTGGATGGTACAAATGAACTATACTAAATTTACAGTTGATCACAATATAGAAAACATTACATCTCAAAAATCCCTGTAAGCAGAGATACATCTTGGAAATAAACTATCCTAGTAGGGAAAGCGGCATACACAGCATGAGATAGGGGTAAGATTTAATAATGGAACGACATGTGAGGGCACACTGCCAGTAAGTCGTACATTCTCTGATTTGAATTGTCTGCATATTCGTGATTCTGAATACAAAGTGTGGCTTTAAGAGCAATATTCATTACTATACTCTGTTCACAACACAACACAAAAATATGACTACATCCCTGGTGTATTGTCGGATAAATGGCAAAACGTATTTATTGGTATGAGACGTAGTAGCCTGAGTACCAGCCATTTTAGCTTTCGTCCGCTCCTCGCGATCCGCTACTGGCCTGTGGGGAGCGGACGAAAGCTAAAAAGCTGGTACTCAGGCTAGCGACGTAGGGGAATCAATTGATTAATTTACGTTGATGAAGGTTAGATATCCATGTAGTAAGATACGCCAAAAATAGTTACTCCAGCAACTGGATAAGATTTCGAAACAGTCAGAAGTTTCAGACAGCATTCGCTATCTTTCGTCTGTGGTCGCTGCCAGTGCCAACACTCCGTCAGATTTTTTCACACATCTGAATAACGCAGGGCAGTGGTTGTAAAACCTTTTACCAGTCCCATCGCAATGAACCGAGCATCACTCACGTATTGAGAACGCTGTAAAATAGTGACATCCGGTTGTTAAAAGGCTGCGATCTGTTTTATAACACAGGATGTCACGCTCGTGAATATTCCAGCAACACCTATCCCCATGAAAGGGCGTCCCTCTCTCAACACCTGGGAACACCACCTGTTACAGCCCATAGTCACCCGCCATCGATGACATGAATTTAGATGCCATCATGTTTGTGATTATATGTATTGCTCCTGACACGTATCTTTACAGAGCAATCCCAACAGGTGAGCAATAGCACGGTTTTCTTATTTCTAATAGCCAGCACGGTCCATGGAAAACTTTCGCCAACCTCTCGAAGACCTCGAAAGTTTTCTAAGCTGTAGGTCAAGACTTTACTTTACGACCATACAGAGGATGTACGATTTGCTTTCAGAGTGCCCTTACATCTCGCTCCATTATTCAACCCTACACATAAAGCGTGCTGTGTTCGCTGTTAGGATAGTTTATTTCTAATATCTATCTCTGCTTAGAAGGATTTGTAGGATGCGATGTCTGCTATATTGTGATAAAGTACAAATTTAAGGTACACTAACTGTTCATTTGAACCATCAAATAAGGCATTCGTCACAATCAATTTTAATGGGCAAAGCCGTGATAGGGGTTCCCAACGGACGCAATTTTGTGGGATAGCTTGTGTTTAACAGATCATATTTGTCTGTATCGGGCTCGCGAGAGGCAGGCTAGGGATTTGGAAACTCACGTCGTAAACTTTATAGTGTCGCCAGTAGTCACAAACCTGTCTACGAGCATATTGCCTGCATGTTGTCGCGGAATGTCAATGACCTCTGTCAGTCAGTGAGGATTAAATGACTAACACTAGAAAGCTTCTAAAAATACAAAATGGAAGGCACAGAATTCAAATCATCATCATCTATCGGTATTCAGGTGGGAATACGCTGGTACAAATTACATTTCACAATATCATGCTTACCTTCACGGAAGATTACTTATTGTTTGGGCTGTTTAATTCTTCTCCAAACAAATAAGGTCAATATCCTGAAGTAGATGGCTGTCACAATTGTTGCTAGTAGAACTAGAGTAGCAGACACTGTGGTGTTCGATTACATTATGGTCAAGTGGCAGAAATGAGCTCTAGAGGGGCTGGTCATCATATGTATGATTGTGTTTTAGTAAGAATAAAGAGAGCATAGACATTATGTATTTTCTTTTAAATGTCGCTCTCATAGTCTGTTCTACATCGAGGTAAAAGTGAAGGACCATGCGTAAGAATTTATTGGAAGTTTATTCATCACTCTCGGGCTTCTGATAAAGCTGCACGGGAATAGAATTAAAATCGATTTTGCGATATGTGACACATCCTTCTTCTTCTTGTAACGTTAGAAGAGTAATGACTCTGGAACCCATGCTGGCTCTCTTCCCGAAATATGTCCAAAAAGAGCTTTACAAACATTCATTATCATTTGTCTATTGGCTTAGTAAAAGGATTCTATGTGGAATTCAAAGGCATACATACAATGGTGACGGCCTTGATTTGTGGCGTCGATGGTCGAGTGGTTAAGATAGCGAGTGCGAGGTCGAGGTGTCTATGTAACCTTTAACCTAGATGTTTATGTTTTGATGGAAACCTTCCTTAATGCCAGGCCGCTAGCTTCACTTAATAACGTCTAGAAGGTCTGGATGCATCTCGTTTTATTTGGAAAGTTTACAGTTGATATTTGTGAGCTTTATTATGCTTTTGACATTTAGTGCTTTTGAACGTGCACACTAAAGCAGGATGACTCATTAATAATTTATTCAACAGTGGTCCCGAAGAAATCATTGTCACAACGGTTACGGATAATCTTGATCTGACTTCGGCTCTTCGCTTCCGAACGAAAATTGATATTCTATTTGCCCTTTTATCATCTGCTTTTAACATGATTAGAACCCTAGACTTCTTGTCTTCATCAGCAATGCATATCTAGACATTTGTCGTTACCAATTCATCAGCTTCGCATAACGCATTTTGCATACTAAGAGAGCAAGATATAGCCACTGGCTCAGCATTTTCCGAAATGGAAATAGCAAAAACATCATGGGACTAAAACCGACGCCAAAGCCCCTCACTTTATCTTCTCACAGATATGAAGAGTAAATACACAGAGATACACCTCGATAAATCTTGTTTTGGTGATTGATTTTCTCTTAAGGATCTTTCTTGGATAGCATCCATAGAAACCGTAATTTTCTGAAACTTAAACGGTGACAAGACGCGGCACTTGATGGATCATCAAACAGCAGGGCGTGTGGAGGTCAGTGACCTCAGACGTAGTTTGCCTGAGAAGATCACATTTTTCAAGGAACTTCACGTGATAGTTCTCGGAAATGGCAGCCCATACGTATTCATTCATTGATTAAATGTCAAAGTTGCCGCGGGGAATATGATAAAAGTACCATATCAGCCCAAAGGGACAAAACTCATTTTCGAAAGATGGATGGTTCAGTTTTTTTTTTCAGGTGATAATGCTAGCTGAAAGTTTGTAACCTACCTGATCATACATTACTTTGTATCAAATAACTACATTCAATAACATTATGTTGAACTAAAGTTAAAGCGCATATACTTGTTATGAACTTAAATGTATTTTCCTTTCTATTTCATTTATTTCGTATTCTCCAATTGCTTTGCATCACGCACGTTAGGCTGCTGTTGCAACCCGGGGCTGAAATTAGAGCTTTAAGAAAAAAGTGAATGGTAAAAATTCAAAGTCTAAGGGAATATCAGGATTCTCACTTAGGCATGACATGTATATCTATTAGCTCACTCTTCCTAGAACAATTTTTCTATATCAATCTAAATCGGTAATTTGCATACTCCTTGTACCCCGTCACTTATCCGGCGCGACCTGTCAGAAGGGCAGGTTATCAGGCAGAATGTAGGAGCACCTGGTCAGACCTGCCTGTCAGCGTGACGGATCCCCTGTCTTCGATAACACGGAAAAATCAAACTCATGGATTCTCAAGTGACGGATGTGTAAAGATTGTTCACGCACCATGGTCACCTCTGACACCGCCCCGAAGCTGAGGAGATGGGCTGCGAGAGTCACGTCCATCCAGCGCTCTGAAAGACATTGATGGACAGTACTAGTTAGTACCGAAACATTCTGAACATGCACCTTGTGTAAGTCATGTCACGAAATCTCTCCCTAACATGTTGTCAACAAGGCTCTTCCTTCAAAGTGATCCGTTATTTACGCAATATGCTAAACCAGTATTGGTCCATGAGGAAAGGTTCTAGTACAAAAAATGGGAGGAATAAGCAGATGTTGCTGGGTTCTAGTTAGCTCAAAGAAGTAGTATAATGATATAATTTTGACACGCTAACCCGTGCAGTGCCAAATATTTGCAAGAGTTGTACGTCTATGAAGGGTAAACATCCAGATAATGTTACCGTTTTGCCTAATGTCACCAGTTTATTTTATGTAACACAATGTAAAAAGTACGCAATTCAGCCTATGGCTGCAAGGTACTTTCCGATATCCGATCAAAATGATCAAATAAAACCATTCATTCATTTATTCATTCATTCATTCAATGAAGTACTCAACTGGATAACTTTGTACAAAACATATTCAGTTGCTTGCCTAACTTTTGTACTATCAACTCCGAGAATTGTCATTGGTACATTTTTCTGCAGCAACATGAATTCGAACTCTTGCTCAGTCAGCAAACGTCAAACTTTTAACAGCTGCAAGCTATAAGAAGTTTGTGTGTTGGAATACTGGGACAGATGTCCAACCGGCAGAATGATCATATGATTGACTTGATCCGATTTCTCTAAGACTGATGAGTAAGTTTAGGCTCCCTAATCTATACTGCTGATAGGTACCAGGTTGGCGGATCATTCTGGGAAATGAGTCGAGCCAGCAAATTCACACTGATGTAAATAGATATCCTTCCATGTACGCTGCAATTTCAGATGGTTCATATCTAGTTTGAAATTGCGCATGATGGGCCCATTTCCATCTGTATCCGCCATTTGATATCGAAAATGAGCTCCAGCACTCCGCTACACTGCCACATCCTGCACACCATGCATCAACCATGAAACCCGATCAGACAGTCTGATTGCAACTCTTGGAGACATTGATTGTAACAAGATACCTGCAGCAGCGCACGCTGTCATTAATTGTTGCCAAGTGATCGCTAACTACTTAACGAACAGTCCGAACATTTCCAAACATCATAGTTGCTAACATCAAAATTTCTTTCAAAATTAGTCCAGTTGTTTGTATATGTAACTGCCAAACCAACAAACATTCCATCATACCATAGGATTCACCATATGTTACTTGCACTGCATCATGGGGTCGTACAAAAGCGCTGTGGGCAAAATGAGTCTCTGGAATTCATCGACAATACACACGTAATCAGATCTAACCCGGTTACAACAGACGACGAACTGTATGATAGATAGATAGATATGGCTTTTAATGTAGTAACGACACTGGAAACGCTCAGCGTGTCTGGTTTCCACACTAATGACTTCATCTCCTCTTGCTGTCGTGTCTTTGAGAGTTGATGAACATCCTGGAAAGTTCCCGGTAAGTTATCACCAAGGGCAGGTAATAGCATGATGGGTATAGTGCTGATGTCCTGGGATTAGGGTATCTCCAGTGTCTGAATTATGTTGGTGTCGATTCAGCATGTAAAGAACATAATTTCTGAGTTAATTGACCACAAACTTACAACCTATCGTATCACGTGGTTCCGTTGAGTTACATGGTACATTCGAATTCTATGATGATGAACTACATCTATTCTGAGGCTGAACCGCTTCCAGTTAGGTTGCGTTATCATACACTTTATCGGAGAGCAAAGGTTTAGTTCAAGTTTCTTAAGAGAGGCCACTTTAAAGGTGCCCCTCACAGGTAATACGTAGGCCATCATTCATAACCATGACAAGTTTATTGCATCATCACTCTTCTCTCTGACAGGTTATGGTAACGTCATACTGTGAAGATGCTATGATAAATGTTGAATCCACCGACTGTAAATTCAGAAGATCAAATCAAAAGTAGAAGAGCAAAGGTCCAGGATTTCTGTGAGTCTCTCAACCTCCTACACTCTCATGGGTCCCAGAATATCGACATGTTGACTAGATATTAAGCTCAAATTTCCTTCAGTAGACCTGGAAATTGGGCTAATGAGGATTGGTTCACTTCTGGAGTTAGACTTGTCTGAGTCTGAGGAATAGTTTGGCTGGTTCCGGAGACTGTCATTGGTGGGAGAAGAACAGCTCGCCAAGCCATTGGATGATTGTTCTTTCGTTACGAAAAGTGCACTTCGAAATGATGAATTGCCCCATCAATTTCCCACTTTTTGGAAAACTTTGGATGACAGCATGTAGACAGTTTGGATCAGATAATGCATTGCTGGGGCAATATTGGTGTGTCCTATTTGCTTCAAAGCATAGATTTATTGCATTTCACTACAGGCAGTAGGCCAAGATCATGGTGTGAAATTAGTTCTCTGTCCTGCAGAGATAAGACCAATGTTTTCTACTTCTCCGGACGACTAGCGAGACAACTTCAATGATAAATCAATTCACTCGTCGATCTTGTGGTGAAAAATACGAACTAATTGGCCACAACTGCTAGTTTTGTCATAACTTTTTCTTCGTTGGAAGGAATCGCTTCGAACATTTGGCCACTTAGGAAATACATAACGACAGGAAAACTACCAAGGCACACCGTAAAACGGCCATTGCGGTCTTACTGTTTTACGCTTTAACTTTAAAACCTTTGTGCAAGGCAGTATTTCTGACGGATAGTCGCGTTATTTTATCGGCAGTTGTACCATTCCAGGCGGTAATGAAGACCGTATTTACGTCAACAGGTATCTTTTGCCGAACTCTAATCGCAATAAAACCCAGTCTGCTCATAACTCAGCCACGTATAATCGATCTCCTGTGGACCCTTGTATATCAGTAATATTGCATTTTGGGCTTAGCTTACAGTTGATGACGGCAGCATCTGGAACTGGGGGATTCGTTAACAAGACAAATTTGTTCCACAGTATTGGCAGGTAAAGGTAAAATTCTGCCTCATTTGGGAAATTAAAGAGCTTTTCATTTAGCGCATACACGCAAGAGGAATAAAAAAGGCCACCTACATCAACACTTTATAACCATCCCTTAACAGAGACGGAGGGCGCTACAGACTTTCTGCAACGAATTAACCACTGCTTACTCTGAGTCAAGTGTCCTATCTACATAATGTGACGTCACAGAGACAGTGGATTGCTCATTCCTTGATAAGGACTGGGGATGATCAGTCGAAAATTTGGGTAAGTCCAAATTCTTGTGTTGGCAATTGCAGTTTAACTTTAATACATAATGCACAAACAAGTAGAGTATCCGCAAGGCATCAATCCTTCAACATCTTTATTCATTGATAACAAACTCTACTTAGTTCAGCCTTAAATTTTTGGCAATCATCCAGCCCTTCCGGATAGTATATCTTGAACACATATCAGATATATCTTAGGAACACACAGCGAGGCACTGCAAGGCGGTCTGAAAGAAATGACTTTTCGAAAGACAAATGATATCGGCTGGATTAGGCCCTCTAGTACCTTTGCACGAAGTACTTTGCTTCAGGACGCCAACCATTATTCAAAGTTCACTGTTATCGGGACGTCGATAGAGTAAGATGACATACTGGCGCAATGACTGCTTAAGGTTCTCTGAGGACGATAGCGCTTTTGTTCCCGCTTAACTACAGCCTTGGTTCACAAATCATCTCAAAACTCCACAAAAAAAGAGGATGCAGTTTTTTTCCAGATGGTACGATCCCTGCGATTACTAGGGGGTATAATTGAGCTGCCATCACCGTGCTCACCGTGCTCTGCGTTAGGCTATTGTTGCAATCAATCTTTTAGATTGCCTTCAAATTAATCACAAAGCCATCATAATTCATCGTTCGCCCCTTCTTTCGTCTTTGCATTAGATTAACTCATATCAGTTTGCCTATTTGTCTATGTCACACTTGGATTTTGCAGGATACCTAGGTTATCACCGTCTGAATTTTAGGAAGAATTTTGACGAGCGACGAAAGCATGTCGTCTCTATGCGCAATTCAAATTAGATTGCGGAATCCAACGAACTTTTTAGTTAAGAAGGAAAGCACTGAAGAGACTTTGGGGTGCCAAGCAGAGAAAACACATGCCTCTCGCTACTTAATTAAAGCACGTATGTCTGCCCTGATAAACGCTGGTGTATCGATTAACTTCAGATCTTACACAGCTTTTTGGTGCGGGACATAGCGTTTCTGAATTTGCAATATAGATCAGTGTCTTTCTATGAAGAACAAGGTGCCTATTGTATGATTACACGCTCTTCTATAAAATAAGCAAAGCTGCGATGACAGATACTGAGCATCCATGTGGCTGGAATTGAAAACGATAACCAAGAACAACTGGAAATTTTATTTTTCTAAATTTCTCATTACCACAAGAAGAGATAAGAATATTTGTTCTTTTATTACCAGTTGGATGGGGCATCATCATCTAGCGGCCGCAGTGCATGTCTGACTCCTGAAATTATGACTGATGTTTTTATTTGAGCTAAATCCTTTGTAATACCTGCTTTGCTGGAATTACTCCATTGGTGCTTTAGGGTGTACTATTCATTAGCGTCTTCATGTGAGGTTGTGATTTAAAAATCCTATTCTGCATCAGAACCACTGAGGAGACAATGAACGCTGAGCTTCAATGAAAGTTGGAAACAATCCACGAAAACTTAGCAAGTATTAAGTTCATACATATTTTTGTGTGCTTTCATTACCACGACGAGGTAGCACACAATCTGCCTTCACTTATTCACGGCGTCCTCCCCGAAATTAAAACAAATGTCTCCATTGACCCAAATTCTCAACCCTAAAAACCTACGGTCTGCTTAGGCTTAAGCATGTTCTGGTCATCAGCGGCTTAACGTAGACAAATGATGCCTATGTGATCACGCTCTCTCATGCATTAGGACCGGTCATAGACGCTGGGCATCAAGACTTCTTTATCTAGAGCTTGCCACAGCAGTCTCAAACCATTGTTACCATCTTCATCATCAAAAATCATAGGCTTCAATGATGGACAGTCAAGCAAAATGTCAACTACGTCATGCCTCAGATTGTAAAATCAACCAACACAACTCGAGAGAAAGGGAAAAGTTAACGTTAGTCCCATAAATCTAAGGCCGTGGGGGTCCTTGGTCTGTGTCTAGGGCACGGTACCGGTTCCTTCCACCACCTTTTGCCTCCCCAACTGATGTCAGGTACTCATGTTTACACCAGGGTGGAGTGAGGGATGTCGTGTAAAGTGCACGTGCCTTTCCCAAGGGCACAACATCGGTGGCATGTAAGGGGATCAGAACCTAGGACTTGGTTCAGATCCAAACACCCTAACCATGCCGCCAACACGACGGCAACACTAGAGCAGGAGACAGCTCCAGCAGCGTTAACCCCTCCTCCTGCACTATCACTATCACCTGCAGAAGACGTGAGGAGAGCTGGCAGAAAGGGATCACCCTTCTTCTCTAATCACCGCGGTGGCAGGACCCCGCTCGTTACGCACGTACCATCCCTTAGGGCCGATCAACTCCTGACCCTCGCACTGCTGATGCGGCATCTGTGAATGGCCGGTGAATCTGACTAATCGCCCGGAGTAAATCTTATTGTTGACTCCGCCGCACTTCCGTGATGACCTTAAAGATAGGCTTTATCTCGACATTGTGATAAACGTTATGCTTTCAGGGCGAACAATTGATAGATTTGAACCGACGCCACCATCTATGCGTCGTTATCATATTGGCATGCTGTCAAATCAACCTTGAAGTTGTTACAATGGCCGTGGGAACTGTCGGGACCAACTTGACCTTTCTGTAAATAATAGAGTTCGATTTCTTGTTTCTAAGCCCGTGGCATGAATCTGCGGTGGCCATGGGGGTGATATATTCATAGATCAGCTTCAATGTCACGGTACGGCGTTCTGATTTCAATTTACAGCCCATCCCCAATCACGCCATACTCAATCTCAGTATCAAGGTTAGAGACGCTCGAGCGCTCAAAACGAATGGAGCTAAAAATTGAATTTGTCGTTGTATTGATGTCAGGAACATCAGTGAAGGGCGCGCTCTTGTGGTCAAGGTCGTTAATCGATTCATTAGCCGATTCATCTCACACGTCCACCGCAGCAGTTCTACTTACGTGCATAACTGCTCGCACAGCATGATACGGTTTATCTTTAGCCATTCAACATGTGCAGGGCCCAGATAATGCCATATTTCCATACGTACAATGACATGTTACCCTTTATTGATGCTTGCCTATTAAAAGACGTCGAATCTTCACTACGTTCGTTTTCTACATACAAAATGCAATGCTAGACGCTCACATTCAGCTGAAACTAAAGTTACAACCGGTGGTCCCGTCCTTCTACCCAATTCATCTGGACAAGGCCCCATCCACAAAGAACCTCAACCAAACGTATTAGGGCGTTAAGAGGCAAGGAAAGTAAATATGCGGCAGATTCCCCCTGGCCCTGGCCATTCCTTCCAGCGGTCACAAATGATGCGTTTGGGATAGATATACCCTGTATCGATCTACCGTGGTCACCATATGGGTTCAAATTAAGCTGTTAGACCGGTATATATCTTTTTTATTCACAGAACAGCTAAAGTGCTACCACCAGGAAGCATATGGCACTAGGGACTCCTGAGTCAGCGGGTTCAATCCCCGGGGTCTTGATCAGGGCCAGTTTTTTTTTACGTTTCATTGCTCAAGTTTATCCAGCCGAGAGTACATATTAGGATCCCACCATCTGTGGTCGCGATCATTACGCATTTAATTAGTCTAGTAAATAAAGATCATCAACCCTGTATTGATCGGTCAATGCCCGGTCATTCCATTACTAACTGTTTAGCGAGAATATCGTTATGATTATCATATCCAGGGAAACTAGGACTGACATCGAGTGGAATTCTATCCGTGCCGACACAATGCTTAAGCGCTACTAGATGTTACTTAAAGCTCTGTGCTCATTTTCACTTGAGCAAAGTGAGCAATTCGTGTCAAGTACCTTTCCCAAGGGCACAGCATCGAAGAATGTCCGGCGTTTGAACCAAGAACTTCTTGATTCTGAGCCAAACACTCTAACCATCACTCCACACGATGCCACTTTTGCAGACATCAGTCACTGGCAAAAACCACTATCATTTCTCGTCCACCTCTAGTGGTAGTTAGAAAGTCAGTTTGCACTTGAGAGCCAGAGATTGAATCGAGATCTACTTCTCTTTCCTTTGCCCATCGCCGCCTCGTAACGAAAGCTTTTCAAGCGGCACTTTAACGTCACTCCTGCGTCAGAGGAGGCTTGAGAAGACTTTGAAACTTCACTGTACGACAAAAGAGCTCCATATCCGTAATATGCATATTCCTACACATCAGCAACGAACCTATATACATGTAAATACTAGTGAGTACTAAAGGCTCGTCGTTTTCTTATCTACGCAAACACACCAATTCCCAACGGCTAATCAACATGGGAAAAGAAGAGACTGACACTGCAGCAAGCTATGTACATTGATATATATAATATTTCACTCTGTTCTGACTGTGTTTATCAAATTGGGCACAAAGCATAAGTATTGCCAACATATAAAACAGAAACACCGGTTACGGTAAATGAAATTTCACCCACATCAGTAGCAAATGGCTTTGAGCGGATTTATCCAAACACTCGCAAGGGATGAGTATTGCCAGCGTATCAAATGAGAACGTGACGGTTAATGTCGCCCTAGGGGCATAATTTCACATCGCCCGAGCACGAAATTACTACCGTTTATAGTCGCAAACTCCGTAAAAAAAATAAAAGTAGACCATTTATGGCCGAGCATTGAACCAGTGACCTGGATTTCTCTTCGTATGATTACAGTTTCGTGCGAGAGGCATTTGACGGATGGGGCTAATTCTTCACTCGTTCGACATTGCCCATACACAATATTAGAGGAGAGAGGGGAGTCCATTAGGGTAAGCCCCGCTATTAAGCTGCCCTCCTTCTATCAAGGTAGTTGTCGGAGTTATCAATGAAGCGATGAAGAATGTTGCGGTGTTCCTGGAAAACGGTCCCGATGAGACGTCATCATATTAGCTCATTGAAAATAGTTGGCTGAAACTGGGCGATTCCTCATCTGTTTCTTTAAAGGGTGAAGCTAAAGGTGATCCCGTATCCCTTTTGAGGCTGTAGGGTCAGTGGGTTGTTATCCACTGTGTCTTTGGCACTGTATTGGAAGGCAGAGGCAGTCCATCTCCTCCCACTGCCTTTTTCCTCCCCAACTGATGTCAGGTACCAATTTTTAAACCTGGATGGAGTGAGGTGGCATATCAGGCGATTGGGACACAGGATGTCTGGGTTCTTGGCCAAACAAGCTGACCGTCACGGCACGAAATGCATTAATGGCCTCGGAACCTGCCGAGAAATATACGGATCCGTTCAGATTCTTTCGGATCTTAGGTTCCGGATCACGTCAGGATACTTCAGGATGCGTCAGGATCAGAGGCCATTTCGTGCAGTGCACGCTTTGCTTTTTGTGTCGCAGCACCATTGATATGAAAATCTAGACGCCTTTACATCACGCCAGGGTACTCCAATACTATTTAACGATGGCCTTTTTTTTATCTGACATATTCTCAAACATAGCTAGTTGATCACCACGCACGCTGACGTGGTACGGGTCGATTAAACGGTGTTGGCAATTGTTCATAAAAGCGGAGGTCCCTTGCGTATTGTACAATTTTGTAAATTTGAAGTTACAGCACTATTATTGTGTAAACAAATTCAGACATGCCAACTTCCATATCATGTAGGAAAATGGTATCTTAGCAATGCAGAATAATCACAGCCAGCATATTAAAATTACAACATTCTGATTAACGGTCGATACAAGCTACCATGACAGGACTACATGTGTTCCATTGACTGCTGACGTTCATCATCTGCAGTCCTAAAAGACATCGTTCAACTAGAAATCACTCGGGCGCCAATTTTCATCGTCCGAAGGTTGGCGCTTAAGTACAACCAAACGCTTCCCATGCTGGCTGAGTTTCGACTACACCCCCGTAAAATAAGCTACCAATAGCCAGTAAAATCTACAACATGCATCTCTTTTACAGCCCAGCCTGAGTTTAGTATTCGTGTGATGGAATTTGGCATCTCGCCCCGGCGTGTGGCCTAATGAATAGGGATGTGTACGGCTCGCGATGTTACACATAATTCTAATGCACATCATTTAATCAAGGCTATAAGTCAGAGTACCGGGAGCGTGTAACAGGGGCGTACCCTCTAACACGATCATGAAATGTCGATATATATCCACGTACGTACACCGGTGCCGCATGTGTATGTCAATGTAGATATGTCGTTTTATTCAGCGATATTAAAGCTCAACATTGTAACGTCTAGACATATGATTCTTGTTGACGTAAGCAGACAAATACACAAGATAACAGTAATTAGCAGCGACTTAATAGCTTATGTGAACGGCTAGACGTTCCAGGAAGTATCCACTACCTATCCCTCAGTCTCTGACTGTGCATTATCGTCTGGATGTCTAACCTTCATCGACGTAAAAGTGATCAGACAACGATATACTGCAAGCGAAGGCAAACAATTATACAAGGCAGCAGTTACTCAAGCAACTGGATTTTGTAAACGATCTTGCGATTCAGGTAGCATTCACTACCATTCTCTCAGTCACTTACAGATGTGCATTATCATCTTGAATCGTCTTCTTGATGTCTAACCTTCATCGACGTAAAATCAAACAGACAACGATAGACTGCAACAGTTACACAAGCAACTGGATAGATTTTGTAAAGGATCATACGATTCAGGTATCATGAACTGCCTTTCTCTCAGTCACTGACGCGTGTATGTCATCATCTGTATGTCGACCCTTCATCGACGTAAATGTGATACAAACAGACAGCGATGAACTTACCTCCAGTCTCCGGCTTGTGGTGCATCTCCTCCCCGCCGGGCACCTCGTGCAGCACCTCGTGCGAGTGGTCGTCCTCCTCCTCCTCCTCTGCGCCGCCGCCGTCCGACTCCGTCGCGCCGACCAGTACCAGCACCGCGACGAACAGCAGTCCCGGCGCCACGTACAGCACGCTGATGGGCGCCATTCTGTTTCAGACGACACTTCAGTACAAGTCGTTCTAATGGATGCTGGATTCACGGGAGAATGTGAGATAACTGACTTGACGACGACTGGGTCATCGCACTGAGTTCTAGCCTACAGCGCACAGCCTCGTAGGGGTGACAACAAGACCTGGCGCCGGTCGAGATGGCTGAGCCGCAAAATTCGTTCTCCGATTCGCCCTTGTTTAAAAAGTAAAGCCGTTCGAACTGGGCTCATCTCCGATCGATCGGACTGAAGCCCTCCACGTGAAGACCGGCGGGCGTCTGATCGGGCAGCGTGCCAGCTGGTCCCTTTATAATGACGCGCGGATTTATGGACCGGCGCGATGGAGACACACCTTCTGAAGCACGTGGATCATCTCACAGATTACCGGCACGCACGCAACGCAATGGGAGGGACAGCAGGCTCCGTGGCCGGTGCATTTGGAGAGCTTATTACCTTCGCCAAGAAGATTTTTTGTATGTATGTGTGTGTCTGTCTGTCTGTCTGTTTGTTTGCTTGTTTGTTTGTTTGTTGCTTTGTTTGAGAACAGCATAACTCGAGAATGCGATGGAGCTTTATGATATTCAATGTGTTAGTAGGTGTTTGCAAAAAGTGTTAAGTTATTAGATTATGGGCCCCCTGGCGACTTTCCATGGTACTGCAACAGGACTTTCCGTTTTGATACTGATATCTGGTGTTCTTGACATGCTATGGTCATCATTTGTCAAAATTGAAGGTGAATATCTCTTGGGCTCTTGAGGAGGTGGCGTATAGGTTTTCGCCCCCGATTGATTTTGTACGAGACTTGTAAGGACACTCATTCAAAAAGAGTTTGACGGATCTTCATGACTTTTTGCATGTAGACAGCGAAGTGATGATTAGCGTACGGAGCCAGGCATGGACAGTGGGGATCTACTCGTGCCGCGGCAATGTCGAAGATGGGATGGTCATACCCATTGCCAGCACCTGATTGGCCCATGAAGAAATAAGCACGTCACTGCACACGTCATAAGAATGGACGTCATATTCCCAAGGTACGGTGATCTGGCCACTTGAAGAGAGTATTCTGATGTTTTCCAATGTATGTATGTAAAATCATTCTTTATTCGGAACTAAGAAAGGAATTAGGTCCCAAAGCCCAGGTCACGATGGTCATGTGATGACCATACGTGCAGGGACGGACACACATTGATTTACAGATAAAATACAAATACATATTTGTACCCCTCTACACGACAGAATATGTAAATTTTGTAATAACTCTTGTATTGAAGATGAAATGCATTTCTTACTAGACTGTGTATTGTATGAAGAAGAACGTCAGTCACTGTTCAAATTAATTCAGCTTGACAAGAGATGTAAAACAATATCAAAGCAAAATACTTTTAGACACTTGATGTCATGCAAAGATGTTAATGTGATGAACGAAGTATGTAATTATGTAGCCATATGTTTTAAAAAGAGAGAAGAAGCCACTAGAACCTAGATATACAGTAGGACATTTAGAATAGTGCTTAGTAGTATATTTAGACGTTAACGTCATTTTTATATTCTCTCAATTACCCTATGTATGGCCCCTGTGGCCCCATTTGCATTTATCCCCCCGGGGAACGAACATGCAATAAAGATTATTATTATTATTATTATTATTATTTACTTATAGAAAGATTACAGATTACATTGACTGCTAATTACACACCTTTCACTCGGCATGCAAAGTATAATTATCTCACTGAAATGATCAATACTGCACCACCACCACCCCCCCCCCCCGCCCTCAAAGAACAAACCGTGCCCTTTAGCGGCGAAGCCTTACAAATTGGATAACCCTCGTAATACATAAGCCGGTCATTAACAGAGCCGCCCTTTTTAGCAATAATCGCATCAAGACTTCCTAAGCAGAGAATCTATCAATATTACATGAGGCTTTAAATATTCCCGACAGGTCTTAATTTTTCTGCGGCAAGAATGCTGAGAAAGCGAATGGGTCTGTAAGTAAATTCGCGTGTGACCTCGTCATTTTCATAGAAAACGGGACAACCCTAAGCATTTTGGGTGCAAAGCACAATCTCAAAACGTATTGCTAACCTTTTCTGTATTGTGTAACTCGTACCGTGTGATGGCCTGGTGTCCAATCCAATCATAGGTCCAGAGCCTCTTCTGTCTTCTCCTCGGGAGTTATATTAGGTTTGGCTACCAGACTAATTAACCGAGTGAGTATTTTTCCTCAGTGCCATTGAGTGTGAAATAAATCAATATAATTTACATTGAGATCGATGTTTTCATGATCATCACGATAAGCTTAAAGAAAACCCGACCAACCAACAAAAGAAGATTTCTTCAGTACGAATAGGGTCGTTATCCTGCTTTATCCGTGTTTTCGGCAAAATCAAACTTCAAAAGCGACGATAGCGATGTTCCAGAGATTACCGTTTGTTGTCGCCTCCTGCGTGACGTGATAAGGTCCTCATTCCACCTGACGGCGATCGCGCTGAGACCACGCTGAGACGGATTTGTGTTACCCTTGACTTCATATTGGAATGTCATGCAAAATCAAAACGTCTATCTGATAGTCTATCAATCTAAAAGTATGACTGATATGAACTTGTCCCGTTGACGTTGTGCCCCTGGGAACGGCATTTTACACGACTTTCTTCACTTCGCTCGGGTGAAAATGAGTACCTAGATTCGATTAGGGCCGTCTCTCGGATAGGACGTTACATGGAGAGCCACACCTCGATCACGTAATATAGCCAACCACATTTATTGGAATGATTAGTGGTCCTTCCCCTTGTGAGTGGATCAAATAAATCTGTCCGGATATACAGTATGTACTCTTCAGTACAAACGTGGTGTGTTACGCCATGGGGTGGTTTACCGGGTATGCATTGCAAACAAATGACACACAAAGCGTAAAAAGATTCGTTTTTTTAATCTATGACATTCGTTTAGAGCTCGGTCGCAGCGTGGTCGCAAAGATGTCGCCGCGCTAGTGGAAAGGGGTGATAACCCAACATATCATCCCAGCACATTGATCTGCCGCAGTCCCGGTCAATAACCCGATGACGATCCGTTCCACATGAGTCATTCCTTTTCAGTGAGTTAACGAAAAAGCGTTATCTCCGATTCACGCACGATGAAGCGAGCTTTGTTGTGAGGAATTAGGGGCGATTTAGCTTTAGATCACTTTTACTCTTCATTGATGATATGCTTTATACTTTTATCAATACGTTCAGTACGTTAACGTACGTTGTTCCCATAGCAAAAGCAAAAACAAACTGAACTATCTTTAGAAGCCTATCTAGCAGTTATAGTTAAAGCCATGCTGTGAAGCAACTCAGATGTAAAGCAAAGCAATGCAACGTAATGCACACAAAACAGAAATGCTTCACTAGATGATGTGGCAATCGTATGCAATGGTTCGCCGCTTTGATTAAACAAGAAATAGGTTAAAAACAACATTAGACTCAAACAGGGTCAGTCCCACAATATAACTGTAATACCACTGATATAAATGACAGTATATATACACGTAACTTCATCTGTTAGTCATGTATTGATGATATCTAGGTGTGATTTTCAAAAAGCACTGGAGGATGTAAGGTAGGGTCTAAGGTGCGTCGTTATGTCACTAATGTCATCGTCTTTTCCACGAAGAAAAGGCAGAGCAACAATCCTCAACTAGGATGAAACATCGTGCTTCTCTAATTAAGTGGCTGATGGTACTGCAATGTGGCTTCACTACCGATCGTCTTTTTGGCCAAGCACACCGGGTCACCACTACTCCTCTTGTGTGTTGAGAAATTTGACGCTTGAGGCCAACAGGTCCCTCGTGCACGGGGCCGTCGGCTTTACGCCCCCCTCCGAAAGGACGATGCCGAACTCTTTCCTAGTCGTGTCCAGGTCGTGTGCGAACCCGGACCGGTGGCTCCACAGAATTTCACCACATGTGGCGATTAGCTGAGTGCGCAGAGTGTGATATACCCAGGTGACTGAAATCGACCATTTCCTTATCTCTGTGTAGACTACATCTATACCTCATTATAGCTTCCCCATGCTGACATCAGGTAGTTCCAATCACACAAAGCAAAGATATATAACTATTAGTTATTATCTCCATGAAAAATGGAGATATTGTTTTTGGCGTGTCTGTGTGTGTGTGTGTTTGTGTTGTGTTTCCGGACTCTTGTAGTCAGCATAACTCAAGAACCTCTCGATGGATTACAATGATATTTGGTATGTGGGCGGGTGTTGTGAAGCCGAAGGTCAGGGTCAATTTTGGGCCCCCTGGTATGTGACCTTGGTACTGCAGCAGAACTTCAATTTTTGTATCTTTTAACCTGGACGTGCTGTGGTCTTGATTTTTGGGTGGCAGATAGCTTGTGACGTAATGAAAAAGTAGTGTAGGTTTGGGCCCCCTAGCAGCTTGTGCTGGAGGTGTTGCGTAGCCAAAGCCGTTAGCTTATATATCCCAACTGCTTCAACATGCCACATGACAACATGAAATGGCATCATAAGAGTCAGTTGGGTTTTCTTGAGTAGGGATGTGTTTTCACTTACTTGGCGACAAGGATTTATGTGTTGCTGAGTGAGTGCCTTGTAAAGGTGTCTGAGTAGTCTGTGTAACGTTAATTCTGCTGCCCGATGCTGTAATGGCCCTACATGCGATGCAATCAGGCAAGCGTCTGTGGAAGTTCGCTCATTTCCTTCTTCATATTGGCTATAGTAAATAAAGGTTCTTTTTGCCCTCAGGTACATCACCAGGCAGGAACATTCGTCTTCACAGTACCTGGAGCTTCCCGCACAGGCGTCACGGCTAATCACTACTACTGGAGACGGAAAATTTGCACTTCATCCGTTATCTCTGCCGAGCAGCGGCGGGGGTTGTTTCTAAACGCCGCTGGCTCCGGGAGTTTTCAAAAGGTTGAACGCTTCATCATAACACAGGAGATAAAGGGTGGGTTTTACCCGCAAGTAGATAAGATTCCTGTATGTTAAACTAAGACAATAATGTACGAATCAGATACCAGTTCCTTAGAGGGAAGATTCTGTTTTGAGCGATAAGGGTTTGCAGTTTCCACAATAGATAAGTCATGCTAGGTATCCAATTAGAGAATCCTGGAGAGCAATTGGAGGCATGCATACTTTGAAGGTCTTTAAAGCTGCCATCTACAAGCCTGATAAAATACGTATAAAGGGGGTATTGATGGGCATTGTTTGAGTGTAATTTATAAAGGGGATACTGATGGGCATTGTTAGAGTATAATTTACAATGTCATAGCTATTCTTGGCAAATGCAGGTAGCATATGTCTATATAATAACGTCGATTGGCTTGCCTGATGGAGTGTTACTCTATTTCACTCCAAAGGCTCACGGGTTCAACATCTTGCCACTAGAGGCTTCAACCGCTGAGCGACAGATCACAGAACTAATTTCAAAGATGAAGGATGATTTTTGTAACAATTTGAGTATTTCATTGTCTATGAAATCACACTTTTACATTTTGCATCATATTCAAATTATGAAATTAAGGGTCACACAATTCCAATGTTGGTCGCTGTACAGTCGCTCAACGATTGCCGTCTCGTGAAAAGGGGCCTTACCGATAATGACAATGTCTCCCTTCAAATGATCTTTAGGGATGGCAATACAAAACGTGTAATATTATGACCTGAAAATCAAAATACGTATGGGTAGCAGTTGCAGGATCTTGAGATTCGTGAGTGTAGTTTGGAATAGAACCAAAACGTTATCAGAGCAGACCTGGGCGCTGCAAGAACCGTTACAGCGTGCTGCTGTATTTCACACACAATCTTCACGGTAATGGATCTCACGGGGATATCTTCATTCCGATACCCTGGTTTATGGCTAGTCAAGCTGCCCTTAAAGTGGGGTCGTGTTGGGTAACGGCAGGATGTTCGCTCCAGAACCTAGAGGTCCCGGGTTCGAATCCTCCTGACGCCACCGATGTTGTACCCCCTCGAAAGGCACTTTACACGACTTTCCCCACCCCGCCCAGATCTGGAAATGGATATATTGTTCTCTTGAAATACATTGTGAAAAACGTGAGTGCAGTGCCACGTCGTCCTTGTCTGTCCAAAAGCGAAGTAAAAAAAAATTTTCCTCTACGGCTAATCAGCTATGGGACTGTTGAAGGTAAGGGTCTAGGGCCGATCTAATATTGGAAGACACACATTGAGAATCGTTCTAAAGCCCCCCCCCCCTCTCACTGGACCTGCGACATGTTGACGACCTCGCTGCGTCCTACATTGGGTTTGTGTTACCCTTGACTTTATAATGGGGGTATCATGCAAAACGTGCAAGTAGGAATAAAAAGACAGCAAAACACACAAAGCGTTTTATCGATGAAATTCGTTGAGAACTCTGTCAAATCACTCGGTCGCAGCGAGGTCTCCAACATGTGGTGTGAGATAGGGGATCTACGAAACCGTAGAAGATCGCCATCGAGATCAAAAATGTATGATCAAATTTAAACAATCCATTTGCTGCACACACAGTATAACTCTTTTGTTTCAGACTGACAGCCACCAGCATCACATAACAAGCTGACAAATGTCTTCATTATCCACGAACAAAAGACATTATGCGCGAATAGATTCATCATGTCGGTGAATCACTGGGTATCATCTTAACGGTTCTTTGTTCACAACCGATAGAAATGGATTGAGGAAGGTAGCAAAAACACGTAGGCATGCAGGTGATTGTTTTTGGTTTTAGTACAAAGAACCTTCTTGCCAGAAAACATCTCATTCGTGTCAGATATAAATGAGGTAATCTACATGCCGTCCCAGTACCAACGCTATAATACATGGAGCAGTCCATAAAACGGACGATCAACCCCATTTTTGCATTCTTGGCTTTTGTTCAGTTCATATAAAATAGCTGATTGTGCTATATAACAGCCGATAACAAGATAGTTGCTCATCAAGATTAACGATTCATTTGTTGCTTCATGGCAATGACCTGTTAATGATGCCTGCAACGGTTTACAACCAAAGTTTCTGTTTCTGTTTTGTTTTTATCTGTGTCAATCTTCCCACAGCAACAGCAGGAGTCGCTGGAGACCCGGACACCGGTATTGATCGCAGGGGAATCATTGGCACTGAAGTCGCTGTCCATCCATAATTGCAGCCGTCTTGCCAGGTACGTTTACGAAGGTTTGACGTCCAGTTAAACCATATACAACTCAGTCCCAAAAACAAAATAAGACAGGTAGTCTGTTTCATAGGTGGACAAAGTTTTTGCCACATAACCAGCAATGTTTTCCACTTGTCGACGTTTCGGTGACCGTCTGTCGCCTTCCTCAAGGAAATACTCGCTGGTTCTAATTCCCATTGCAGCACTATTCACGCACGGAGCCTGTTTCACAGTTTAGATTTTAGATACGCGAAGATTGTATCAGAAAGAGATGTGACAGAAGATCGTGGACCGTCGTTGAGAAGACAATCTTCTAAGTAAAGGGCTTAGTGAGATTACTCGGCTAAAAGGAGCGAAATGAGCCCGAACGCTCAATCGACAAATGAAGACATCTGTACCAGTCAAGCACCAAAACTAATCAAAGAGACGGAGATAGGAAACTATCGCCGGATCTGGGGAAATTAACCTGGGGCAAAAAGCGATTGCCGCGAGATTACATCGGATTCCACGACACAGGCAATCGTTTGTAACATCGTTTACCTTTGTGTTGCAACCCGAGCTCGATGCGATAACTTTGTGCCTTGCCGCATCTGGGAGGTATTGATTCTCCAAAGTTATCGAGTTAGGCTCGACCTAATTCATCCTGGTAACAATTAGAACAGTGGGGGGCTTGTGTGTTCATTTTGCCTGCAAGGTTTTCAATAAGGTTTTCGTCATTATGATCGTTGCTTATTATATGTTATCTTCAAAGTGAAGGGATGTGTGCGTACTTTGACATGTAATTTCCCATGGTGAAAACGTTAACGCCCCTGTAATCTGATAAGTCAAAAAGGTCGAGGAATTATCATTATTGGAATTACCTTAAGTTGTGTCACACTTTGAGTAATCACCAAATCGGTGTTTTCGCAAAGATGTTCTATGCAATAGAAGCAATTGCGCTAACATAGCTCTCCAGGGATGGGCTACCGCACCCCATCAACTTGACACAGATGAATCTAGATTTTTTTCTCTCAATGGTCACAACGTCACAAGAACCGAAGGCGTCTCAAACTTTACGGGTTACGACTGGAATAGCATCTCTACAGAAACATTATGATTGAGACCAGCCCAACTGCTCACTAAGAGTGATGACTAGGATGACTTAACCGACCCAATAGGAGAAGCAGGGGTTTCAAAGGCTGCCTACCACATCAAACCGGGATGGTTTTGATCCACTTACACCGGGAAGGGTCTATACTCTTATATACTCTTATTGATAAGTGTGGTGGTTCTTTAACGTGCTTGAGGCGTGACTCTCCTCAAACACGGGATGTTGGTAAGATGGAATGCAAAGCCTTCTTTCCCCTGATACACTGGGTTCCTGGTGTTATTCACATGAAGGGAAAGATCCGTGTCCATACACCCGAATAAATGGTTAGTCCAAATCCCTCAAGTATGTCACAAATATGCCATGTTATCAGAAATGCGTACATCAATCGATAACTCCACTTACAGACCTGAAAGACGGCTAGCATGATGACATACGGTACGTCTTGTCGACGCTGATGTCCTGTGGCAATTAAAAATGTTCAATCCTTTCATCTCGGGCCCTGTAATTGGTACTTTGACTAAAAGGTGAGAGGTTCCGACCCCTCCAGCCTGAGCAATCTAACACACATCATTCTAATATCTTTCTGTCATGTGGCTGGTTCTCACCAGAAGGAAAATCGCTGTGTAGGACAACCACTGTATAGAAACCGCTGTGTAGGACAACTACTGTGTAGGAAAACCACTGTGTATAGGAAAACCGCAGTGTAAGAAAACTACTGTGTAGGAAAACTACTGTGTAGAAAAACTACTGTGTAGGAAAACTACTGTGTAGGAAAAATGCAGTGTAGGAAAACTATTGTGTAGGAAAACCACTGTGTAGGCGGGGCGCCAAACTGGAAGCAACTGGACCACAGGAGTCATTTGTGGTTCGGGCAAATATTGACCAGGTTTAATGATTCATGTTAATGTGCACTATTGTGCTCGTAAAAGTACGTTAGAATAACAAGACTACTGCAGATAGCAGTTGCGGGATATGAAGAAGTTGAGTGCAATTTGCAACAGATCATATTTCATAAAACGTTAACGTTACCAGACCGGAGTGCCATTGTGAGGGCATGGCGCCAAATGGAAAAGAGATACTTTAGTAAGGCCATTAGCCAACATGCAAGATTTGCAAGCGGCTAATCTTCATGGACATAAAACATACAACCAAAAGACATCAATACTACATAAAAATCAATACATCTAGTATCTACAAGCTTAGGGTAGACACATAGTGACGGTATGAAGACAAAATGGAGAAGGGTAGACGATAAGATATACATTGGGTTCTTAGCTGCACAACCAAAGGGATTTATCTGCCAATGTTTCGGTAACCTTTCAGCTACTTTCCTCGGGGACTAATTGAACTGTACTAGTCATTGCCGCATTGTGACTTATCCGTTAGTAGTAGTAAAGTTCATTAGGCCCTGAGGAAGGTTGCTGAAATGTTAACGAAGCGTCGGCAGATAAATTGCCGTCAGTTGTGTAACTAAGAAACCAGTATAAATGGAGTTACCCATCTGAACTATTTATGGAGATAAGGTTTATAGTGGCGCTGCTTTCTGCAGAGAAAGGTGCCCTGGTGGTATGATGGACGCTAAGATATATATCAGCAAAGAGCAATCAGTATTCCAATCCCTACATTACAGATAAAGATAATATAAATGAGTAGACGAAAAAATGATAAGTCTCTTTAGTTTAACGCTGTTTGTCATTGATGGATGAGCATTTCAATAACAGTTAAAGTTTGTGTCTCTCAAGATACATCATGTTTGTTTTGTGTGGCCATCCAGGGCCATCATATAACCACGGGTGATATATCCGGATTTACTCCATTACAGGTGTATGTCAAGAGACCCGTGTATTTTCTTTTAATTTCCTCTTTGCGCGATGCATCATCAGTCAGTCGAGGACATCCTTAAATGCCACCCAGTCAGTCGACGGGACATCTTCAGATTTCCTACTCTGGTACTGAACAACGCCCAGTTGGGGTAAAGCGATCAAGGGGTAGTAGTGTAAACTTATTGACGCTTCCTCTGGTGATTAGTGACTTCCACTCTGAACTTTACCAGATTTTGCTCTTGTGTTACGGGGTATGGTAAGGAGTTCCAATATGTGGCAGTTCTGGGGAAATAAGAGCTTTTGTAGCAGTCCTTGTGAAAAGGGATTGTTTTGAACGACTTCGGATGGTTGTGACGAGATCGGCGTTCGGGAAGCCTGCTGGATCCTTCTACATTCTTCTCTACTTTCCATCAGTGATCTTAGTTCTGCTGTATATGTACCACTCAGTCTGCTGAGCACACTGTCTCTCCAGGGTGTCTATGAGGGTAGTTCGCCGTCTGTCTGGATTTGGTTTGCCCTGGACTGGTTCCCACCTGATTAGCTCACTTTCCACCAGTTCTGCTGCACTGCTGAGTCTGCTTAGACCACTGTCTTTCCTGAGAGTTTCTATTAAGGTGCTTCGCCGTCTGTCTGGGTTTGGTTTGCCCTGGACTAGTTCCCACCTGATTAGCTCACTTGCCACCAGTTCAGATGCCATAAATCAGCTATAATAAATCAGGATTCACATGAATCCTCCTGAGGTCAAGGTGTCAGTCGATAGACTAATCCCCCGTGACGAATGTCTCCCGAAAGTGCATAGAATTGACAATTTGACGTGGTAGTCAATTAGAACAGACTGTGATGAATGGAAGCGATAATTTTCTTATTACCAGGTGCATGTACTTCAGAGGGACGTGTCATCAGTTTGAAAAGGCAACGATTAATGTAGGGCATGCAAGGATTTGTGAAGCAATATTGCTTTACTGCTGTGAGTTGAGAACTATGAATATTTTGCAGGCCAAGTCGGTACCTATAACTAACGCCAACATGTTGCGTGTTATATGCAAGAACCTTCAAGTTTGTAGAACTCCATAACAGACAAACATCTCTACGGCATCATTCTACAGAACATTCACTCTACAGAAGTGAAGAGTCGTCGGCTGAGTCACGTTACGCGCCATGGGGAACCAGCTGGTAAACTGCTCCTTTGGTCTTTAGAAGCCAAAGGGAGAAGAGGCCGCCCGTACTTTATGCCTGTGTTGTGAGGCCATTATATCACCGCGGGCGATATTTCTTGATTTACTCTGTTACATATGCGTATGCCAAGAAACCCGCGTCTTTTTAAAGAATACCCTCGGCGTTGCGTTTCAATGATACATCATCAGTCTGTACATTCTATTGTAAAACTTATCGAGTCTGAAACTTCAAAAGACCTGACTGACAAGATGTATGATAGTGAACAATTGATTTTGTAATGTACAGCAATGTTGATGTTGTTTTAGTGTGTGGGAGGGCAGCTTGTAAAGGTGCATATGCACCTGTTTTGCCTTCCCTTTCACGTTGTGATGAACTCAAATAAAGAAATACAAAAACTCTTTAATAGAGAAAGAAACATGATGAAGGTGGAGACGTAAGGATTCCAATTAATCAGCAAAAATCTATTCTAATTAGAAATATAGATAAAATGTTTATGCAATCCGAGATTTCCAGGGGTTCCTTAAAAATTCAAAAACTGTAACTTGCATTTTTGGCCTGTTTCGTACGCGTGATACCGTTCCCAGCACTCATGTGGCGCTTTACGAGTGACGGAGAACATGTCATAAATGTGACGATGTGACAATGAGATTGATAGTATGATAGCATTAGGCTATTGCTTCATAAAGTCGAATTTTGTTACCCAGACCCTATAAAATCAAATTGGTTTTATTCCCATAATCCCATTAATATCTATGTGAGACATAGATAGATGCCCATAGTAAATATACTCAATTTTCAACACGAAAACACACTCAGCTTGCACGATGACAATTCATGACTGCCCCAAAGGTGAATGTAGGCTGTCACATCATGGTGGGTGGTGATATTTCACTGTTGGTTGCATCTTGGGTTTCCCCAATATTTGTGCCATACCTGTCACATTTCTGTGGACGAAAGAAATAGCAAGACGATGCACTGCTGCCGTCTTTGATTTTACATTTTCTGTTAATTTCCCCTAACTTAAGGTTATTCTCTTACCTTCTGCTATTCATGCTATACGTGCGTTAATTTCCGTCTGATTTGCTCTCTTGTTCCCCGGATAGAAAATGTTTGAGGCTGCCGTAGAAACCACTTAGTCCCTGCGAACAACTGTTCTGTGATGATACGAACACCTAAAGCATTCTCCTTAGGCTGACGAAAGTAAAGTGGGTTCGGCGGCAGATCCTTTAAGACGTGCTTCCTCCTCTAAGACAGCTCCTGTCGTAACGGCAGACATCACAGCCAGCAGGGCTCCATTAGGCCAGCTAAATTGACGGGCTGATGTCTGCCGGTGCTCATCAAGGGAATTCATTGTCATGGTGACATGGAGGAAGAATAGAAGAGTAGTATTAAAAGAAGACCTGTCACAAAGTTTAAAAAAAAAAAGAATTGCCCCTGTAGCAATTTGTGACTGCGTTATGTTATGCAATAAATCTTTAAAAGAGATGCCGGCATAATATTCGGCCGGGTACGAACTGTGCAGTTCCAGTTGGGGCTGCTCTCCATCTGACAGACATCTCGGGGGGGGGGGGGGGGGGGCAATTTTTCATGTATTTTTCTAGTCTAGTGTTAAAGTTTTGTCATTCGGCGAGGTTACATCTTCGTCTGATAGATTTCTAGGCCAAGCAAGTTCACTGAAGAAATCTTATCAATATTGCCCACACATGTATTTGACCTGAAGTCTTGGGTGACTGGGAGTCATAGTGAATCTGCGATGATGTACCTCAAGTCTGCGATGATGTACTAGTTGCACGTAGCAAGCTGAGGGTTAATTCTAACATACATCTTACATCAGCGACCAGATTATGGGTTGAACATTTCGTGATATGACAGCAACTTTTAACCCATGCGTATTGACAGTTATTTCACAAGAAGCGTTACATAGCCAGCATTGTACATGTGTTAAAGCAGTTTGTAGATTTGTCGCTGAGTCAGTGCGATGGAAAGCAATCGGGTTTTTGAGGTTTTGAGTGCCTCCATGATTGTCATGAAGCAACAGGTCACTTTGGGTCGATTTCACTGACAGGGGTCGATAACTATTCGGGCGCACTAACGTTCACAAAGACACCGAATGCATATATTTGACAGGTATGATTAGGAATGTAGGTCGTTAAGTAAATGATTAGAGAAAGTAGGCCTCTAAGTTAGAAAATGTCGACGTCGTTACAGAGCATTACCACGGGGTCATAATCCGAAATCGAATTCTTCACCAAATGATAATTATAATATATTTGCATCACTACATTATGGTTTTATCTCTCTGTATAATTTCAATGTAGACTACACTAAACTTGCTACTTTAAACAAACTGTCTACTACTACCTTCATGGCGTTGCAGTTAACTTGTGTATGTACATATTATGGCTTCTTAAGATACCAACACATAGTATGCATATGTTTTTCTCATACGTTCTAATTCCAGGAAAATCTAAATCCTGGTGCCCATCTTATTCTAGCACCAGCCCGCTCCACTGATCGCTTCCTTGTCAAATGGTGGAGCGAAGCGGAGCTAAAATAGGCTGGATATATATATATACAAGCCAGGCTAAACTATCTCAGTACAGACGTTAAATTTAGTCTGTATCTTAGAACAGAAGGTGCACCCATTTTACACACGTGTGTTAACCTGTCCGCTGGACTCCGGTTTGGACGACTCCGCGGCAATCTTCGGCAGCAAGTGTTGTTTGTCGATAAGGTCCGTCTCCCGGCCCCCGCAGGCCAGGTCAACCCCCAATCATTGATTGCCGCCTCCTGTGATGTGCCGTGACTGCAGGTTAACCCCGAGGCACGCTCCTCGCTAACGCTTTGGAGATCAAACCTAGATTCTCTTTTGCCGGTGTCAAAAGTCACAAACTGCAACTAATCATAAATATGATAATCACTTGATCTCAGGCCCAAAGGATAAAAAGATAGAAAACACCTGGAAGGTCGACTGTCGTGCCTCCAAAGAACACTAACAGTCATTGGTTCTGCAGTCGGTGTTTGTTTTTAGTTACCAGCAACTGGCTTTAAACTAGTAATAAATGTGTATGTTCCAAAACAACCGTTCATGGTACAAACACTGAATAAAACATCCTTTATGCTGGTAAAAGTGACCTTAAAACATATTTACGAAAACTGAAAGGAGCGAACGTTCTTGCCGACCAAAAATCAAAGAAATTGTTTTGTCGGTAAACTTTAACTGAACAAAGTTAAACAGAACTCATACATAATCAATACAATGATTAGGACAAGTCGGTAAATTTGTTAAGGCAGCAAATAGGCTTTAGCCCAATAACCCATAACACGAGACTTTTCATTAATCAAAGCAGCCGATCATAGGCACATATTAACCCGAGGTGCCCTAACATCCGTTCCGCCCTGATTGTAGCCATGGTAAAAATCAAACATTGACAAACTTCATCAAAGGACCATCCATTATATTCTGAAATCAGATATCCCGGTTTTCCCAAAGCTGCATTAATGCGATTCGTTCGACAGAAGAAGAAAACCATAAAACCGATATCATCTCCCTGAGGTACGCTGACCGAGATTCCACCACCTCTCTAAGAAGCGGAAGAACAAAACAACTAAAGGAGGATTCGTTAGCGTGCAGTGCTCCTGGAGAAAGTCGATGGATGTAATAATCTTCCCTATTACACACCGACCATCTCCGATAACATGCCGTCGTATGGAAAAGGCTTCCATTAGACGCCATGTGCCATATATACCTGCAGTAATAGACCGATCGGTGTGACGTTCATAGCCAGAAACGTTTGTAAATGCTGATTCTATACAGCGTTCTATATCAAACTAAATGAAACGAAGTCATAAATAATTCTTGAACTAGACAATTTTTTATCTTACAAACTATACAATCACTGTCCTAAATATTGTCTTACATCCGTAAATGATTTCATCAGGTTGGCGAGTGACTGAATGGCAAACGAAGTTGTGAATAAAGAACTTTGCTATTCAGTCATTCACCAATCATTGCATCAGACCAAGCTGTACATTGCATGTGACTTGTACAAAAGTGTGTCAAACTGATGATCATGCACAAGCCTCATTATCCACACGAGGTCGCTGTAATTGAGAGGGATGCTGTCGGAGTGTCCTCCCGATCAGTATAGAGATTCTGTGCTCAAACAATGAAGACTAATGAATCCCTTTGGGCCCAGTCGTCGCTAATTACTCTGTAAAAATGCCGAAATAACGCTAGGGAACAGTCACAGTCCCCTACTACACACATATACATACCGTCCCTTAATGCCGTATGTTGCCCCCCTTCTGAAAATACCTCAGCGGCAGGAACGTCTAGAGTCCAAAGGGGGCTAAGTTAAGAACTAGGATAAGGACTCATTTGGAATACATTCTGGATAATAATGGTTTGATTACCACGGTTAATACCACCTATTCTAAATTGGTCAATCAAGAGACACTTTTGAATGCACGGCTATGGTGATTATTTTGACATCAAAGCGAGTGGCATACTCCATAGCGTCGTCTATCCTACTTTGAAAAGTCGTCGACCTAAAAAGCCTGCTCCTCTGAGATTTTACACTTCTTGTTAGGTAAACCAGAGCAGATGTTTAAATATTCCGTACCATGGAGATGGTATCATGATTGTCCTTTTCCATTAACTCTTTTCCATGTACACAAGGTTACCCAGTTTGGTTCTGGAAAGTTCACCGTACCACCTGGTGATTGCGCAGAACGACAACGACTAGTTTAGTTAATTAACGCTGGAGTGACCTTGCTGTTGGTGTCAGGGAAGGACGCAGGTGTCAGCTTATGCGCGTGACGAGTCATTATTGAGAGGATTTGGTGACTGCCGGAAGGTGACCCTCATACATGACTGCATTATGGCTGCATCATATATCCAACTGATCCAAACATTGAGCCAGTAATCATTAGACCGCATTCCGTGACCGCAAGGTATACATCCCTTTTGAGCCATGTTGGCCTTTCACAGACTACTCATCATATGTATATTGTTGGGTGTAAGGCTGTCCGTTCGGTTCTAAGATTTATGGCCCGTTGATGGCATCGCATACCGCAGTCAATTACACGTCATCATCATACACATATACAGTTGTGTCAGTCATTTTCTATGAACAAAGTTGGCGTTCGTGTGGAATTATTATTTAACCAATCACAGACGATGAGTGCACACCGGCCCTGTGCGTGCGAAAGCTGAGAATTTATTCGGTTGGACGACCGGCCTCGTGCGACCCAAATACTAGGACCAGGAATTAAGTGCCAATTAGTGCTTGGACACAGAATCAAATAAGCGAGGGCACTTACGCACGGAGATCAGCTCCCTGACCAAGCAGATGATACTCCCTCTCATTCAACCAGCTCATCCCCTGGTCAATATGGTATCTTGTGGAGCAATTATGATACCATCTGGCACGGAATATCCTGACACCTGCTCTGGTTTCTCTAACAAGAAGTGTAGAATCTCAGAGGACCAGGTTTTTAGGTCGACAACTTTTCAAAGTAGTATAGACGAAGCTTTGGAGCATGCCACTTACTTTGATTTCAAAATAATAACCATAGCCCTGCATTCAAAAGTGTTTATTGATTGGCCAATTTACAATGGGCTGTAATCAAAACATCACTATCTAGAATGTATTTCAATTGAGTCTTTATCCACGCTTTGATATTACCTCGACAGAAGTGGCTTGTAAGCAACTTTTGAACTATTGACGTTCTCTCCACTGAGCTATTTCCAGACCCGGCAACCTCAAAGGCTGCAGACGGAATGTTCTGGAATGATTTGATTATCTTTATTGATTGATTGGAAAATTTACAATAAGCTGTAATCAAACTATTACTCTCTGCAATGTTTTTCAATTGAGTCCATAATCATGCACGCTTTGATATTACACCATCGGATATGGCACATTACTACGGCGCCTATGATATGCATATGAATGTGAGCACCTTTTGGACTATCGACGTTATTGCCGCTGAGCTATTTCCAGACCTGGCACCTTCGAAGGTTGCTGATGGAATCTGCTGGAATGATTTGATTACTTGGTGGAAAGTTTTGTCCCATGGCAGTCTGTATTCCGCTTGGGCGCCGAAAGGGCCACTATATGTGCGGCCTGTGAAGTCAATGATTAACCAAATCTGGGTAATGTGATTATTGCCTCTGTGCTGTTGGGTTGCCAGTCATGTATAAACCAAAGCACAAAATCCTTCTTCACTGATGATCAATGCCAATAGGGTCGTAGGTGCGTGAATAACTATAGTTCTCGCTGCAGGGATCTCCATACCACTCGAAGAGAGTCTAAGTAATTCGATACACGTGTTTTACATACCTGTGTTGGCATATTGATGAATGTTCAAGGAGACATCAGGGTCTAGTAACGCCTTTGTAACAGGCTGCTTCTGCGGTCGTATATCCTCTAGATCCCTGCCTCATCATAGCCTTCCTTTGCTATACATATCCCTTTTGCTTCCTTTGCTATGCATATCCCTGTAAGCTTTATTACCATGTTCCCAAGTTTACTGTAAAGCTTTTTAAGTACAATTCAAAGACTTCACAGAGAGCCTACTCAGCATATCTTCCACGCCATGATTGCAGAAACCTGGTAAGGTCGTCACCATTCTCCTCAGCACACCCGGCCATAACGGATTCTTTGTGTGGTCGTGAAAGATATCTCCTAGGATCTAACGGCAGCAGTGGTCCTTTGAACGAAAGTCAACAGACCGTGAGAAGTGCGTAGGTACAGCTCTTAACTCGCCCACTGTAAAGACTTGAGGACGCACGGGGAGAACATAGTGACTGAATGGGCAATCTACACCACACAGAAATCAATTCGCAATGTGAACTCTTAGAACATAGGTTCAAGTGATCCGCAGACTTCCACTTAACCTCGTTTGACATGCTCGCTCTTCAAACGGCTTTCTCTGGTAAACACTGAACAATCTGATGATACAACTGTAAGACTTCCCCACAAATGCAAAGCCAGCAGATGATGATGAATGATCTAGAAAGTTGTACGTTTTTCTGTTTTGTGGGTTCCCTGGTACTTTGGTAGCTTTGGAGCTTTAGTTAAGTCGTTAAATGGTCAGATGGCTATTCACTAGTGTTAAATCTACCACGTTTAGACCGCCTTGGTGGATAATCATCAGCTTCGATGACGGGTTGTAGTTGCCAGCAATCATATATGACGTTTGATGTCTATTGTCTATGAAAATTCTATATAACCTGCTGTACGCGAGCAACATGCATATGATATCAGCATCATGCGTAAATAATCACCGGTGCCCTTGTACCATTGTACATTTAACAGACCTGATTTTGAAATGCAATGACCTTATGCATTTGAGTGCGCACTCATGCTCACCATTCGCGGAGCTGTATAAAATTGTTTACACTTGCCAGACTTCGTGCGCTCCCTCTCACAAAGGACTGACTGCCAGAAGTCACAAACTGATTCTCTGCCAGACGCAGGCGGCCTTGGCTGAAAAAAAAATTATGTATTCCAGACACTGTGTGTCTAGACATGGTCAGTACATAATGCTATATTCCAAGAAAGTCGATGTAATTGTCGTCATTTTCTTCTTGTTTTCCTACTTTCTTCAAACGAAGCACCCACACTTTAGTCCTTGTATAATGGAATGACGCATGAAGCGCTTCCAACCTAAGCATACGGATTCAGCACTTTGGACATTTGTTTCCAAGTCGATACGTCCCATGGCGTTCAAAGTTCGCAACTTCAAAGGCAAAGGGTCATCTATAAGGTTCATGAAAGACGCCGGTTACGCTGAAAGTCAGTATTCTACTGGTCGAATGCCAAGGAACTGTAAAGTTACATTGGATATATATTACTAGGGCGCCTTTGAAATCAACTGTGAGGACTAGAAGGTTATCAAATAAAGACTACGCGGATGTGGAAGAATGTCTTTCCTTTCATCCTTACAAATAGATATTGGCCTCTTTCTCGCCATTTCTGACACGTTTCCAATCAGTGACTAGCTCACACGAGAATGCCGACTGACAGCAAGTTCAAAGTGCTCTCAATTTGTGATTCATACCAATTCCCCTTGACATTGGACATGCTCAAAGGTCCCCTGCAATCGCAGAGTCTCTGGTCTTTGTGTCTCCACACATCGGCTCTGCATTTCTCAACTCGAAGTCACACCAAAGGGCATTAGACCTGCTATTGGATGAAGTGGTCACTATAGTGTTGCAAAAACTTGTACCTGCCATTGGGTGATGAAGTGGTCACTATAGTGTTGCAAAAACTTGTACCTGCCATTGGGTGATGAAGTGGTCACTATAGTGTTGCAAAAACTTGTACCTGCCATTGGGTGATGAAGTGGTCACTATAGTGTTGCAAAAACTTGTACCTGCCAATGGGTGATGAAGTGGTCACTATAGTGTTGCAAAAACTTGTACCTGCCATTTGGTGATGAAGTGGTCACTATAGTGTTGCAAAAACCTGTACCTGCCAATGGGTGATGAAGTGGTCACTATAGTGTTGCAAAAACTTGTAAATAGCACGCATTATGGATTGCTAAAGAAAATATGAGTTCAAGTTTTACAACAACTACAAAGATCACAGTGGCCTTTGTCCAACAGTCCAAGGCATGAGAAAACTAGCTAATACTTTCTCATACTGGTGCCTATTCACATTTCATGACATACAATGTTTATCAAAGTATTAATACTGTAGGCTTACAAGAGCTTGCAAAGAACCGGGAGATAGTCACCTGCCAAAGTTTCGGTAGTCCTTCTGCTACCTTTCTCCGGTAATACCGTGGCTCACGAGATCGAGCAGGGACGTTACATTGAATGATCACAATGTCACCGACATAGCCAGGTTACTCTTCAATGTCGTTCGCCGTTAGGGATCAATGTCAAGGTAACTTACAGGCAGCAGTCTAAATGATATCATCATGTGTCTCCCCAAAATAGGCTTTGGTTTTGGGGACAGCTTGGTTCTATTTCTTTGTTTTAGAGATGATTACTGTTGTATTGCGGATAAACGTTTGTTTTGAATACTATAGTAGATTTGGCGTTTAGCGTTTGTCATATGTGCTGCAATCCAAAGTAGACAATCCAAAGTAGACAATGCTTAGCGACATTCTTTAGAAGCATTAAATCGTGCTGCTGCTATGATACTGTAGCATGGCGTTCACATGTTTAAGTGTATTCATAGCAACTCAGAGTTTTGATGTGTCACGATCCTCTTGCATATAAAGGCTTTGTTCTGCTTCTTGCTAGAGGCGTGCCATGATGTGATACCATCCTAATTCAATAATGCGTATTGTGCTCACTGAGCATGTAATTTTGCTGTAATATCTGGTTTTAATCACGCAAGACTCCTAAGGCTTTGCCTATTTGCAACTTAATGGAAATGGTAATCCTCGTGCATAGAGTACACAATCTGCTTTTAATTACTTTTATCGATCCAATAACGTACTTGAGTTAGAAATTCCATGACAATGTGAATCACACAATGAAGTACATTGTGAACATAGTGCACAATCAAAGCATCCTATATGAATATTTCTATACATACACATGAGTAAAGATGAATAAAGAAGATCTTGCCAGGGAGAGAAGGTATGCGGACTATTCTCGGAGTGAAATTATACTATACCCTATATCCTTCTTGCAGCAACTGTCGTCCACGTGGACATATTTGATCTACCATGACAGCGTCATTGTGTCCAATAATAACTTTAACTACACTGATGTATCATCGCCCGGGCCAGTAACTGATGACTTTGACTTTGTAGCTGGACAACTAGCTTCCTGCTGGACCCTGCAGACTTTTCATACCCGCATTTGAGGTGCATAAATCAGGACCCTAGCTACCCTACTGCGTAACTCATCCTAAACGATCTGATATTTAGTCGATAATAATTTCACAGCGAATGGCCGTAAAACACGACGCTGTCAAATTACTGTGGCCTGATCAGTGTGAAATCAATATGTGCATTATATATCATATCTACCGGGTTAGTAGGACACGTCTTTTTTGGCCTTTCTATCTACCTGCAGTTCGTCATATCTTCTCTTCAGAGTTTTGTTACTCGTGAAATATTTAAACACAACTAGTCTTCCTGACACACCTAGGCGATTGTTGTATAACTTAACCAAATTTACACACTTATACCTTCATGGATGATCTTCAAGTGCTTTTCATCTAGTTGGTTTATTTTCAACCATGTCCTCTGCTTACTCATGCCATCGCATGGGGAACATGTCAGCTTCCCTAGTGGCGGTTGGCTCCTTTACGTCTGAGTCTACACGGACAAAGTACAGATAAAGCGATGGAACAACTCACAACCGGCTTAGTGATCTCTAATGGAGTTCTATCTGTAGGGACGCCCATGCGTGTTAGCGTTCTTATCATTCGAGGTATCTAAATCCAGTTTAATGGGAGTGAAATTGTGATGCAGTCGAAATCCATTCCATGTCGGTGGAGTAATTTCCTGTAGACTCGGACTCATCTAAAATGGTTTATGAATCAGTGAAATTAAATTCTCTTGTGGTGCGTACGTTTTATTTGAGCAAAATGATGATGGGAGACCTTAGGACCTTATCATTACTCCCACTGCTGCAAGTGTATTAGCTGTATATTGTCATACGTCTGATGTCGTTGTTGTCACCTTAGTAATCCCAGAAGTATTCAACCTCTTAGTATTCCACATACATGTTTAGCTGCTCAGTTCCTAGCTTGTTGATAGGTAGAAGCAGCATTGTAACCATCTATTCACACTGTTGTTGTGATATATATATATATATATATATATATATAAACTTTCGGATGTATTCAAAATATTGCTACGGTTTAGATGTCAATGATTTTAGACCATTCAGTGATCGTATCTTTTGGGCTTTAACTTTGTGGCGGCCATTTTGGTACCCATGAGATCACGTTAATACTGCATGTGTGAAGTGCTGTTTTAGAAATCGTGTTTTAATCAAGTATTATCGTTGAGATTTTTATAATGCAATGTCTTGGTATGTCACCAAAGGCGATTGTGATGTGTAATAATGTTTCTTTTACCAACTCGGTGTTGTATACATGTAAACAGCCTCGTAATTCAGCCTCCGCAGGGGCTGCCAGGAGGTTTGTAAGTTTTACTGTTTCTGAATAAACCAGTCTACTACTTATACTACTACTATTACAACCATCAGACCACTGTATGTTCCTTCGACCTAAATCAAGCATCATTGAACAATCCCGATAGAAGTCGCAAGGAGCGTTATTCATATAAGAGATCGTTGCTGAAGTGTTGGTAACACTTTATTGGATGGACTTCTTTACTTCCTATGGTTATTACTATGGAGACCTATCTTCTTGTTTAAGTCATCCAACACGTTAATCTACCGAAACATTGGACAGCTCATCTCCCATTGTATACAGAAAAAAGCTAAACCCTTTATAAGGCTCACGTGGAAATGGATTTAGAATATCTGTCATTACAAATTCAGCCTGCTAGGGTAGCTTTGAATACCGAATTTGTATTGGTTACTGCGTTAGGCAGCAGGGAAAAGGTTAATGTATTCATGTCTTTCATTCTTGTGTAACATTGATTTGCTTTGTTTTTAATTAGCCCACGGACATGAATTTGCTATAAAGCAACCTATAAGATCATACCCATTGTATCTTGCTATTGTTTGCTTGTTTGTTCTTTTGTTTGTTTCTTTCATTCTTTCTTTCTTTAAACTTTCTCAAATGTAGTTTTCAAACATATGTTATCGCTCTAACAGGTTAATTTGCAAGCATGGTACACTATCTTGGATAGACAATAACTAATTGATTAGCTGAAACAGTACCGAATTCGTATCACCGTGCACGTGCCACCTGGCAGTAGTCCAGCGCCTGGCCAGGGCACGTAGGTTTGTCTGCCCTGGTTTGTAAATTTCTAGGGTATTTGCTTTCAAGTATTCTGCTGTGTCAGGGATAAGGAAATTGCCAATGGATCATCTGCTTCTGGTGCCTTTCTTTAATGTACAAAAGAAATGTATAGCTACAGAACTTTTGTTCGAACTTCTAAGCATCATTCTGGCTATCCAAGTATCACTGATCCCAAGCAGTTTCCTTAAAATATTAATTTCTGTAGTTTTTTGGACCATGGCCAACTCTGAAATTTAATAAACATCCTTGACGGTCACTAAGTTTAGGATGCACCTTATATTAATGCAGTTATTCTTCATCTAGCTTTACCTCGTGCACATCCCTTTGGAACCTGACCCCTTCCGAACCTTACCACCATAGACGTATAAAAAATTCATACATGGTCTTGGTCTATCCCTGAGGCAGCGTCATTGTTTGAATTTGTACATGACCTTGTAGCGGCCCATCTGTCATGCGTGAAGTTCAGTGGAATGCTGGAGGTGTTCCCCGCCATATTACAAACGTGTCCCATGGCTAACCTCGACGTGTCGTCTGCACTGCAGCAATGCAGCTGCTTGTCAGTGACTGATTACTGCCATCTTGGTGTCATGAAAGAAGTCAACCAAGCCTAATTAGCTCGTTATTACAATCATTGAACCTCTTTGTTCGTTCCAAGATCGGTCATTAAGAATCTGTTCGTGTCTGTTTACATTTTTGACAGGAACATCACGTATACAAGGGTATTAAGTATCGTTGACAATCTGTAAGTTCCTCTTGCGGAACCACTTGATGTACGGCATCAGCATGATAAACATTTAACTAATGACGAGGCGGTAGAAATAAAACAGTGCATAGAATTTCTAATTCCCTCTCGAAAAGATCTTCCGGCAATATTCACTTGATCGGTTTTCTAATGAATTTCTATTGATGTACACTGCCCTCCACTAATCTAGAGGATAGAGACCCATTTGCCTTTGGGTCAAATGGTCTACACGGGATACTGGTACATGCACATTTTCAGTCATTAAATCAAAGGAATGTGTTCACTTGAGATGTATCCATATATACTACAGCTTTGTGGGTCAAGTAGAATCATGGCAAGTGGCTGGCCGTTGCGGAAAGAAATGGCAGACAGAAAGAGAAAACGAGAGAATGCGAGAGGAAGGAGATGGAGAACGAATGGAGCTAGTAAGAGAACAGCATATAAAATATTTAGGCCATAAACGTACAAATCCTAGCTCAGGGCATAAGTATGACTGTACTTGAACAAGATGAAGGGATTTCCTGTTTGGGATCACGAGGATACGTTAATGTAGTTATTTCTGTCTTTTCCGTGACTTGAATTCAACCTGCCGTGGTTCTCAACGCGGGCCTTTATTTGATATACAATGAGAGATCAAGTAAGAGCACGTATTATGTCTTAAACAATCATTGGGCAGCATTCAGTCGGTTTACTGCCTTTTTCAGTTCTTACTCTTCGCTACAAACTAGGAGGTCTCTTCTCTACTTTGCAGATCCGCAAACGCAGTCTGTGTTTCTGAGTGATATCTATAATGGACTAATCTTCTGTAGGATGTAATCAGTTGTTTAAGAAATATTTCCTGATTTCATAATGTATAACACACAGACACAACTCTAGATATAGCGTCATATGGTGCCATCCAAGGTAAATTATTGAGTTGTGGCACGGGAAGGTTGACACCAATATCCTTCATAAAGCCATGTTCGCCCTGCCGGCATGCCCGGGGGACACGCGCGATCCGGTGGGAGCGGGACCGTTCATAAGGCGGGCCGTGTCGTTCCTGCACAGCCGCAGCTTTTAGGCCGAGATTGATGGGAGCATCGATCGAAGATGAGACGTGAGATAAGATGAAAGGCGCTACAGAGAATTACCAAGGAGGTAATCAACGTACAAAAAAGGATCTCTAATTAGAACTCTACGTACGTAAATTAGGGAACCGTCATCGAGTTCCAGGGCTGATAATCTTAAAACCTAACTTTATTGAAGAGCTGTCACTTTTCATGCTCATAGACACCATCCTTTGGTGTTGCCAGTTCTGTGCGTTACGCCTGTGTGACCGAGAGTGACCTATGGCAACACATCAAACTCAGATCAACGAATTGCCCATACTGTATCAACCTGACCATCAAATGAAGGACATTGTTTTTTTATATGTTATCTCAATGTTTGGCTCACATTCTGTTAGACCTTAATTATGCTGTTCTACATAGTGTTACTGGTAGGCAGCTATGTTTGAGTGAGTTTTTTTAAACCTCGTCCCTGAGCCATGTAGTCTAGATAACGTTGATTAGATTGTTGCTGACACTTTTAACTAATGGCTCATATTCCGTTCCACATGGACACGGCATTATTGTTCGTGTTAGCAATTATCTACAGATCAAATATCAAGTCAGCACATGTTGGTAGATTAATCAGGTGGGCCACATTTGATCTATCGTTTACCATTCAAACCTAATGTACGGCCGGGACATTTGTCAGTGATTTTTATAGGACGGACCATCAATTTTTCCCTTAGATATTGCAGCGGTAATGAGACTGGAAACATGATTAACGTGTTGAACAAGAGCCGCAAAATATATATGTCAGGAACATGTATCAACGTCGGACACATCTGAAGGCGTATTCCACTGAGGATGCGGCGACCTAATTCGCCCTACTTCTTGGAAACGACAATCGTGCCTGAAGCCCCTCACTGGACTGCGGCACGTTGGCGACGTCGCTGCGTCCTAAACTGGATCTGCGTTACCATTGATTTATAATGTCATGCAAAACGTCTTGTTGACCAAAAAGACAACAAGACACACAATGCGTAAAAGAACTAGACAGTTTTTATCGATGAAATTCGTTAAGCGCGCTGTCAAACAACTCGGTCGCAGCGAAGTCGCCAACGTGTCGCGGGTCCAGTGAGATAGGGGCTTAACCACGCATTCACTCAGACACTCGGCGTCGCTCAGTACACTATACGATTAGTATAGGCTTTATCAGTTGGTGACTTTCTACAGGAATGTGGCATCGGTGATTGAAACCCAACGGCCAAGATTGAGGCAGAATTGGTTACTTTGTTTTCTGCGGGTATCTCGTGCTATAACAGCACGGGAAGGCGTCCGTTTATCACAGTGGCCCAGATTTCCCAGTCTAAAGAAAAGGATCCATGTTTGAAGACGCCTTCCTTGTAAAATCGATATCCTATCAGAGCGGGGAACGGGCGGCGTCTCCTCCTTCCACTTTCAACAAATTGAATTTCTAGGATCAAATGTACCTTCAAATCGACTCGTATCTGTTCATTTTGTAATATAGTATAAATTGACACAAACGCAAACGCTTATTTTTGGAGCACCGCCTAAACATGAATAAGTTAAGGTATAGCTGAGATTGGGTCTTTATTCTGTTATTCCACAATATAAAAAATAAAACATACCTTTCTCAGTATCGTGTAACATGTAAACTGAACAGAGAGTTTTAGATACATTGGACGCTGCGCACATGTACATGACCAATGTCAACAGCATAAAATTGCTGTACATGCACATGACCAATGTCAACAGCATAAAATTGCTGTACATGCACATGACCAATGTTAATAGCATTATGAAATTGCTGTTTATGTATAATGCCAACGTTAATAGCTTCTGTATAACCACAACGATTTGACTTCAGCCTAAGAACGGTCCATGACGCACTTTGTCTATTGAGAAATGACCTTCAATCACCTCGGTCAGATAGATGATTACGGAACCTCAATATTTAATTTCGGCCTGTACTTGACCGCACACCTCCATAATGTTTGCCGATACTTGTCCATTCCCTGTCAGAATTATACTATGATGCTCTCATTACAGAACAGTGGCATTGGTGTCCAATGAGTAGTGGTGTCCAATGAGCTCCGCCTGGTTAACGTTCCATTTATTATATTGTACTTGTGGCTTTGGTTATTGGTCATCGGGTGACGGAAGAGAAGATATGATTCTGTAGTCTCAAAGCAGACCCAACGGCTGCAAAGACCGTATCCAACTGGTCGAAGGAGTTTTTATGCCGACGGTGCCTGACAACTTCTCTGGCTGACTGGAGCTTCTCTAGCTAGCTTTTACAATTTTGGCACCGTGGGGATGTGCTTGGAGATTAATGATTCTGTAATACTCCTCAAGAACATGGCCAAGCACACTGGATCACTTCTATTCTTATCGATAAGTGTGGTGGATTCTTTAACGCACGTGCAGAGGTTTGACGCCTGTACTTATATACATGACCAATACTAACAGCATGACATTTCTGTATACATATATATACATGACCAATGTTAACAGCATGACGCCTGAAACTCCACCATACACGGAACAGATTGCTTGACGTCTCCTCTGCCGGACGGTCCACTCTTTTAGTATTCCAGCGGTTCCTCCGGAGCCGTCTGGCAGACTACCAAAAACCATTATCCGCTTGAACCCTGGATTTACCGTTAAGTAAAAGTCCCAGACTTTTATAAAACGGCCCATCAAACATGGGGGTTTCTATAGAATCCCTCAGCAGGGACGCTCTATCTTCGACAAGTTCAAAGTGACCTGACCTCAATGTGACATTGAACCTACTTTCGACCCTTATAAAATCAATACTGACGTTAGATGTGCTACACAAGTCCTTGGCCAATTGCGCGGTCATTTCGTAGTTTTCATTCATGAATACCAGGTCTACTTAGCCTTGGATGATTGAAGAAAGCAGACAATCTAAACGTATTAACTGGATTGGTCGAAGGACCCTCCGGTCATTTTACCGGAATCTGGGAAAATGCGAAAGGATGATACCAAATGACATTGCCGCTGCAGACCATTCAGTCGGCCCAACTGCGCTTAAATTAAACTATTCTGACGTGGAAGCTCTTGCCAGTCATTAAGATATTCACATTCTGAATTTGACGTCTGGGCTCAGGTTTTGTTGGCCTTTATAATATATTATCTGCACAATTTGTAGCAGCGATACAACGCTTCCCACACTTTTCTTCCTGACATCTGTTGACATGATCTGTTGGCAAATTATCAGGCCGGAATAGCACGATGAAACATAATTCTTTGCTCAAACTCACTCACTCAGTTTGCCCCATTTTCGTACAAAACCAAAGGTAACGTGACCACATGTGACGACAGGAATTACATATTTGCCACGCTTGGGGACCACCTGGGACAGTGTTCAATACTTTCCACGGTCCTCAGGCGGGTGTATCAATCTTCTCCTCCATGTAGCCTCGATACTACTCTCCAAGCAGAGGCTAGGATTCGGCTTGTTTTTGACGTCTTTTATTTTGCCATGATGATGATGATTTTGTCACTGTTTCGTTATATCGTCAACCCCAATGTGTTGAAGTGATTAGGTTTATAACTCATCGAAGCTTCCGTCTGCCTGCAGAGGTTGGGGATGGCGACATACCTGTAGAAACGGTGACAAAACAGCTAGAAAGCCCGACAAAACGCCTAACAAGACGTCAAAAACAAACCGAACCCCAAACTCTGCTTTTCGAGTCAGAGTACCTCGATATCACCTGATGATGATTCTGCACACCGTGAGCCACTGATCGTTGTGGCTGTCTCACCGCAGCCAGGTCGCCATGCAGGAAAGCAGCCCACTCTAAGTGGGATTTAGAGTGGGATCTACGGGATGACCTGATAAGCCTTATATACGGCATCGTCATGTTAGGATCGCCTCTGAATCGGAGGTAAAGCTTTACGTACACACCCGAACACAACTGTGAATACCGCCAGGCTGAAATCCCCTTATACTTTGGTTCCAATTGCGAAGTCACAAAATTGTCCCGGTGGACTGCCGGGTACGGTGGAGGGGGGTATGGTTCACGGCGTCTTTTTGTTACCGGGTCCCGCGTTCAATTTAAGTTGAAATGATTCGGGGTTCCGGCCTGATCTACGGGATGACCTGTTGACCCTTATATACGGCATCGTCATGTTAGGATTGCGTCTGAATCGGAGGTAAACCTTTACGTACGCGCTCCAACACAACTGTGAATAATGTCCGGTTAGGCGACAGAAGCGTAATCCACGCAGAGTCAGAAGGCCAACTTTTAGCCCATGGAAATAGGTTTGGTACCCTTGGTAAAAGTAGCTGTAAAGGGTTTTTTTCTAGGATATGTGGATTTTCTAGGGGGCTTTGGTGGAAGGTTTACCTCCCGATGCTCGCACGATTAACTCATGGCGTCTGTTTGAGGTAAATCTTTACGTACACGCTGGAACAACCTGAGTAACGTCGTCAGGATGAGAACCTCTCGGCAGGGTTGATGCCTGTAGATGCTAGCCAATAAAAGTCACGCGAGGAACAACGGGCTCTATTGTGCTCTAGCATGTCTAGGGTCAGCCATTGTTACCCACAAATGACAATTTAGTGTTCCATTAATATTTGATTCTTATATATGACAGCAGCCATTTTGGAGTTTTCCTTTCTGAAATGTGATTACACCTGCATGAGATAAAATATAAGGTACATGCTTCCAACTCATTGGCTAAATCAGTCGAGAGTGTAGATACATGTATTGTATAAATGCTGTGCTTGGAACAGTCAAATGACCCCTGTGAATTTCATGGGACTTTCCTCAAGAACAAAAGGATCTACAGGCAAGCTTGCGGTGCGACCATAGTGATCTCTATTGGTTGATTATAACACAAATTGTGGTTGATTTTGACGATAATCGTTTTGAATTTCAAGCTGTGTTTCTAATTGGAGATTTAATGTGCAATAATGTAACGTAATGTGATAATAATACATTCACATGATTGAATTTTTCTTCCATTCCACTTGTTGCAAGATCAATACCTACAAAATGGGCATAACAAAAGACAGTCACGGGGGATTTGACGGATGTCCTTGTTTAAGGCGCCGTGCCCATTGGTACCGACCGATGGGAACACTGTGTTCTGATGCTGTATAGCCCCATTTTGCATTTTATGTAGCCTGCGGTGAACCAGTTGGTTTTCGGACGTTCATCTTAACCTATAGCTACGCCCATCACTGGTATCTAATGAAGACGGAGGGGTGAATTACACTGGATCTGTGCTGCATTAAAAAATGCACCCATAAGGTTTTATGGTTACGTCCAAATATGGATTGAGCGACGGCCATCAAGATCTCATCAGTGCGCCTGTTCGGAAAATATCGCAACGTTTCGGTCTTGTTCGTCGTTCGTTCGCCGGCCGCAGCTGCACGTGACTAAAGACGATGGTATAAGGAGGAGTCGTTTTCTGTATTCACATAAGAGGCTGGAATTCAGAACAGAAGGTTGAGAGACTTTGACAGTAGTTTCGTCATGTGGGCGCCGGGAAAAGATGTCTTCGTCCTGTTATCACTGGTGTCGGCCCTCCGGTGCGGTGCGGACACGATAAGTGAATTTGCGGAAGACGACGATGATGACCACAACCACGAAATTCTACGAGTTCTTCCAAATACTTACAACTGGACTCACAGACCTAGGATTCGAGGTAAGTTATCAGTGTCTCTATTTAGCGTGTTCAGTTGCTTTGTTTGCTCCTAACACTATGATCACAGTATGGGTACTGGGACGGGACAACTACTTTTCGTTCTGTATGGGGAACAGTATCTATCTCATCACGGTGATCTTATCCAGTTCGTGTAGAAGCGTGGTTTTATGTATCACAAGGCACGTATCTGCCTAGGAAGCAGTACTAGCTAATGCTAGCTATGCAGTCGAAGTGGACGAGCAACGTTTGGAACGGAAACAGACAGGATCGATTTCTTACATTAGCTTCACCTTCTACATCAGCTGCACATTCAACGTAGCGAGGACCATTTCCTCTCCGAGTCCCACTTAAGAACCATAATGACAGTTTTGTGTGCTATCTTAAATCTGCTCCGCCTCTTGTGAAGCAGTCAGCAGTGTCGGGATACTTACTATCGACTTTGACGTTATGTCGTTCACGGTGATTCACTTCAATATGTCATAGCGGGCTAATGCTTTGTTAACCTGAAAATGTTCTCAGTATAATTGCTTCTGTACCGTCTTGCAAGGCTGGCACATTTGTTAGTTGATCGATAAAGTTTGAAACAGTGCTAGTGTTCCAATGTACCGGAATGGTATTTACTTGTAAGTTATTTATTCATATTTTAACCTAGATAGAAAATGTGCTGTTACCTGTACTGCCTTTGTTTCAAGTTCTTTTGTGTAATCGTAATTAATCAGCTGCAATGGTAACTGTTTCGTACATATCTAAGCAAAACGTAGGGACCACAAATATTCTGGCTCGAAACAGTGGCTATACGCATGCCAGTGCAGAAAGAACGCGATCTCCAATGTGTAGAACTGTAGCAGTCGTACGTTGGTAACATGATTAAGATGTAGGAAACGATGTTTATCACAATGGTTATTCTATAGCTCTCGGGACATTACTACTAATGCGTTATCAAAACCCGCGGTTATCTGATTGTACTTAAGCAGCAAAGTACTTTCATACAGGACAGTCAGTCTGCCTGTAAGTTGATAAAAATCATGCGCCAAATGAAAGTCCAGCATTCTGTATGCCCTCCTATGAGCAATACGTGGGAGCGACCTAATGATACACTGATATTCTTTACGCATCATATATCACTATCGATTCGGCTTCCACAATCCTGGCCACGTTTGCAAAATTCGTTACTCGCCGATGTGGAAATGAATAAAACTCTATAAACTGATTATGTGGTTCAAAAGTGCAGAGGACTGTCCCAGTCCATAAAGCTCTACGGGGAGATGGCCATATGCCAAGATATCATATCTGATGATCTGTCCTTAAAGTGAGAGCAATTGAGTTAAGGGCTCATGGATCCCACAAAAGTTATCAAGAAAGTGCTCGACAAGGGAAATCTCTAGTCTCCACTAGGACATCCTACGGGTGAATGGATCATAGAATTTGGCAGCAAAAGGAAGAATAAGCCAGTAGAGTCAGTCCACGGTGAAGATCACATTTTGCGGAGCCTTCCAAACCCTCCACTGTTTCATTTATTACATGATCTTCCCAGGGGATATTCCTCCGTGGAAGCGATCATTATCTAGAAAATGCCCAACTGATCTCCTGATGAATGCTGCTCGTGGTGCTAACGATAACGGGAGGCAGCCTTCATACTTGACCATTGGCAGCAGGGTGCTTCAGACTATCCTATGAAATCACCTTTTGATCAGCTATTTATTTATTGGTTTGGCTGTTCAGAAATCACAGCAAGGGCTGCCCGACTAGCCTGTGGCTATTACAAATGGCAAGCCCTGCTCACAAGGACAAGACAGTACATTGGAATTTTGACATGGACAGTATAACAAGCTATAACAATATTCTAAGTACATTTACGTAAAAACTATAGTATATAGATGATTATAAAATGATGTCTATAATGGTATCTACATCGAAAAGGCAGGATCAGTACGTATACATATGTGGGTCGCCTAGACAGTCCCAGAGTTTCCTTTTGATCATTGTTATGCATTACGTGTTCCCATTCCAATCAAGAGCACAAGAGTCAAATAAACCCGTATAACACCTCTTTCATCAATGCAAGTGTAGATTCTTTAGTGCGATGACTTGACTGATGAGTGTCTACTGAAAATCTACATTCACCTTTATACCTTCATAAAAATAACCTTCAGACATTTGATGCTATTGGTTTGAAGAATACGTGTCCCCTGTCCCCCTGTGGTATAAAGAGCAAGGACTTGGATTATCTACCGTTGAATTGTGAGGCACGACCAGAGCTAACACCATCTAAAGCACCATGTCATTATACAAATCTCACCTAGCAAGGCGTGTTAATCTTTTATACGTTCAAGTGCGCAATTTAACCCTTAGAATCTTCTGCCATCAGTCGACCCAACCACCTGCGGCGTGGTCCTCTGTCCCTTGGGTATCTGAGAATGAATATTGAAGAATAGCCTTTAACTTACAAGACCTGTGCGGAGCAACTGCTGGAGGGATATCTGTTGGCCATCTGTGAATCATTCATGAGAGAGAGTTTTGAAGGTCATGCGTGCTCCCTTCATCAGTGTTCCGAATAGTGATAAGGAAAGTTTTTATAAAACAACCTCACCAGTGTAAAGTCAATTTACACAGCAGCTTTTGGACTCGGGCTTTCAGATAGCCGTCTTCATCACGGTGTTACTGTGGTCGCGCTGAAAGAGGCTATTCACGGAAGTAATATGATACAACTTAGTGAAACTTCATTTCATTCTAGCCTTTCTATTAACGCTTGTTACTCCACACCCAATCTTCAATTTCGACACCCGGGAACATAATCAAGACCGTGCATAGACGTGCGTAGAATATAGCGGTTTAAAAGTGGGGCAACGCCTGGCTGTCTGTAATGACTGGGTTAGTTGAACACCTGTGTACCTTCTGCTTAGAGACATGATAGTGACATTAGCAAACCCGTGAATGGGGGAATATCTCAGGTACAGATGGTCATCCGTTAATCAACATAGGTTTTATCTATGACCATTACCGGGATCTGTATTGGTTCAGGTCTTTCAGCTCGATGCCATGCAAGAACTGTTGACAATAACCGACTCAGCAGACCGATGGGAACACTGTGTTCTGATGCTGTATAGCCCCATTTTGCATTTTATGTAGCCTGCGGTGAACCAGTTGGTTTTCGGACGTTCATCTTAACCTATAGCTATGCCCATCAATGTGGCAATTGTGAAGACATATGGGTGAATTACATTGGATCTGTGCTACATTAAAAAATGCATCCATAAGGTTTGATGGTTACGTCCAAATGTGGATTGAGCGACGCCCATCAAGATCTCATCAGTACGCCTGTTCGGAAAATATCGCAACGTTTCGGTCTTGTTCGTCGTCCGTTCGCCGCCAGCGGCTGCACGTGACTAAAGACGATGGTAAAAGGAGGAGTCGTTTTCTGTATTCACATAAGAGGCTGGAATTCAGGACAGAAGGTTGAGAGACTTTACCAGTAGTTTCGTCATGTGGGCGCCGGGAAAAGATGTCTTCGTCCTGTTATCACTGGTGTTGGCCCTCCGGTGCCGGGCGGACACGATAAGTGAGTTTGCGGAGGACGACGATGATGACCACAACCACGAAATTCTACGAGTTCTTCCAAATACTTACAACTGGACTCACAGACCTAGGATTCGAGGTATGTTGTCATTTTCTCTCTCTAGTGCGTTCAGTTTCTTTGTTTGCTCCTAACACTATGACCACACTATGGATACTGGGACGGGACAACTACTTTTCGTTCCGTATGGGGCACAGTATCTATCTTATCTAGTTCGTGTAGAAGCGTGGTTTTATGTATCACAAGGCACGTACCTGCCTAGGAGGCAGTACTAGCTAATGCTAGCTATGCAGTCGAAGTGGACGAGCAACGTTTGGAACGGAAACAGACAGGATCGATTTCTTACATTAGCTTCACCTTCTACATCAGCTGCACATTCAACATAGCGAGGACCATTTCCTCTCCGAGTCCCACTTAAGAACCACAATTACAGTTACGTGTGCTATCTTAAATCTGCCCCGCCTCTTGTGAAGCAGTCAGCAGTGTCGGGATACTTAATATCGACTTTGACGTTATGTCGTTCACGGTGATTCACTTCAATATGTCAAAGCGGGTTAATTCTTTGTTAACCTGAAAATGTTCTCAGTATAATTGCTTTATATACCGTCTTGCAAGGTTGGCACATTTGTTAGTAGATCGATAAAGATTGAAACAGTGTTTGTGCTGCAATATACCGGAAGTGTATTTACTTGCAAGCCATTCCAGTGCAGATAGAACGCGATCCCTCATGTGTAGAACTGTAGCAGTCGTACGTTGGTAACATGATTAACATGTAGGAAACGATGTTTATCACAATGGTTATTCTATAGCTCTCGGGACATTACTACTAATGCGTCATCAAAACCCGCGGTTATCTGATTGTACCTAAGCAGCAAAGTACTTTCATACAGGACAGTGAGTTAATAAAAATCATGCACCAAAGGAAAGTCCAGCATTCTATATGACCTCCTATGAGTAATACGTGGAACCGACCTAATAATACACTGATATTCTTTACGCATCATCTATCACTATCGATCTGGCTTCCACAATCCTGGCTACGTTTGCAAAATTCGTTACTCGCCGATGTGGAAATGAATAAAACTCTATAAACTGATTATGTGGTTCAAAAGTGCAGAGGACTGTCCCAGTCCATAAAGCTCTACGGGGAGATGGCCATATGCCAAGATATCATATCTGATGATCTGTCCTTAAAGTGAGAGCAATTGAGTTAAGGGCTCATGGATCCCACAAAAGTTATCAAGAAAGTGCTCGACAAGGGAAATCTCTAGTCTCCACTAGGACATCCTACGGGTGAATGGATCATAGAATTTGGCAGCAAAAGGAAGAATAAGCCAGTAGAGTCAGTCCACGGTGAAGATCACATTTTGCGGAGCCTTCCAAACCCTCCACTGTTTCATTTATTACATGATCTTCCCAGGGGATATTCCTCCGTGGAAGCGATCATTATCTAGAAAATGCCCAACTGATCTCCTGATGAATGCTGCTCGTGGTGCTAACGATAACGGGAGGCAGCCTTCATACTTGACCATTGGCAGCAGGGTGCTTCAGACTATCCTATGAAATCACCTTTTGATCAGCTATTTATTTATTGGTTTGGCTGTTCAGAAATCACAGCAAGGGCTGCCCGACTAGCCTGTGGCTATTACAAATGGCAAGCCCTGCTCACAAGGACAAGACAGTACATTGGAATTTTGACATGGACAGTATAACAAGCTATAACAATATTCTAAGTACATTTACGTAAAAACTATAGTATATAGATGATTATAAAATGATGTCTATAATGGTATCTACATCGAAAAGGCAGGATCAGTACGTATACATATGTGGGTCGCCTAGACAGTCCCAGAGTTTCCTTTTGATCATTGTTATGCATTACGTGTTCCCATTCCAATCAAGAGCACAAGAGTCAAATAAACCCGTATAACACCTCTTTCATCAATGCAAGTGTAGATTCTTTAGTGCGATGACTTGACTGATGAGTGTCTACTGAAAATCTACATTCACCTTTATACCTTCATAAAAATAACCTTCAGACATTTGATGCTATTGGTTTGAAGAATACGTGTCCCCTGTCCCCCTGTGGTATAAAGAGCAAGGACTTGGATTATCTACCGTTGAATTGTGAGGCACGACCAGAGCTAACACCATCTAAAGCACCATGTCATTATACAAATCTCACCTAGCAAAGCGTGTTAATCTTTTATACGTTCAAGTGCGCAATTTAACCCTTAGAATCTTCTGCCATCAGTCGACCCAACCACCTGCGGCGTGGTCCTCTGTCCCTTGGGTATCTGAGAATGAATATTGAAGAATAGCCTTTAACTTACAAGACCTGTGCGGAGCAACTGCTGGAGGGATATCTGTTGGCCATCTGTGAATCATTCATGAGAGAGAGTTTTGAAGGTCATGCGTGCTCCCTTCATCAGTGTTCCGAATAGTGATAAGGAAAGTTTTTATAAAACAACCTCACCAGTGTAAAGTCAATTTACACAGCAGCTTTTGGACTCGGGCTTTCAGATAGCCGTCTTCATCACGGTGTTACTGTGGTCGCGCTGAAAGAGGCTATTCACGGAAGTAATATGATACAACTTAGTGAAACTTCATTTCATTCTAGCCTTTCTATTAACGCTTGTTACTCCACACCCAATCTTCAATTTCGACACCCGGGAACATAATCAAGACCGTGCATAGACGTGCGTAGAATATAGCGGTTTAAAAGTGGGGCAACGCCTGGCTGTCTGTAATGACTGGGTTAGTTGAACACCTGTGTACCTTCTGCTTAGAGACATGATAGTGACATTAGCAAACCCGTGAATGGGGGAATATCTCAGGTACAGATGGTCATCCGTTAATCAACATAGGTTTTATCTATGACCATTACCGGGATCTGTATTGGTTCAGGTCTTTCAGCTCGATGCCATGCAAGAACTGTTGACAATAACCGACTCAGCAGCCATGTTAGACTTGTTAACGGTGATGTTGAAATGCATGTTAGCGGAAAATTTTCCTTTAAGACAATTTTCCACTGACATGCGTATTAAAATACGCAGAACGATTTTGTACTTTCCGCAAGGCACATGATCAATTACACTTTGGAACTGCTCCCACAGCTAGCCATTGACGTCAAGGCAAACCTGCAATCAACGATTTTTTTTCTTCAATAATCCCTTTGTGTTTGTCAGATCCACATCACTCATCCAGCTTTTCTGGTCAGTTATGGTGTTTATTCATACCTCATTAGGTATTGGGGAAGCATTACGAAGTGCAAACGAAATTTAACGCATCTTCACGTACGTGTATGTTATTGCATCTAACATTGGATTTCACAGACTTTCCCAGAAGGGGCAATTTGAAATACTATGTGTTTCGTCTTCCATTACAAGAATGGTCCCACAAGCTAGAGGAATGAGCGAGCAAACGAAGCATGTCGCGGATTGATCGTTATGCCACTTGATCAACTGGCTGCACCAGCGAGATGCCTGGCGGGTAATTGCCTGATCATTCGCCTGTGTCCTACAGTCACACGTTGATGAACAGTAGAGCTTATCATTGTAAACCATCTTCCTCTTTTTCCTCAACCCACAGGACGCTGGCTGGACGTGACGTGTGCGGCACACATACTGAACTTCGGAGCTGTGTCTGAACAAACTATGGTAAGTCCTGCCGTGACAGTAAGTGGCGGAAGAAGAGCTCCTATAAGTAGATAACGGACTAAGGGTTTATCCTCCGATCCAGGCCATTGTTCCCACTCTGCCTCGCTGTCTGCAGATGGCAGGCGTGATCGATGACCGGGTAATACAGCTTAGGGCCCTGTCACACTTGTGCGTATGTTTAAGGGCGCGTGAGTTGCGCATTAACATTTTTTTGGTTTGAGTGAGGTTTGCGGAGAAAAATTTGTTTTCTACTTTGACCCACCGTTGTACAGGCTAGTGATCGAACCTAAGAAATCACTTATTCGGCTGCAAACTTAACCAAAACCAGAAACATGTTAATACGCAACTCATGCGGACTTGTATATACGCACAAGTGTGACAGGGGCTTAACACACCCTATCTACAAGGGCGGAGACCTCGCTGCGATCGCGCTGCGACCTATAATTTGACAGATCGCTCAAGGAATTTCATAGATAAAAAAGGAAATGATTACGCTTTATACTTTTTGTTACCTTTTCAGTCATACTTTTACATTGCTCATGATATTGCAGTTATGGAAAACAAGGGTTTACACAATTCCCATTTAGGTCGCAGCGAGGTCACAGCGCAATCGCCGTCTAGTGGAATGGGGGCCTCAGTGAGCCTCGCATCCTCCACCAGGAATTACTTTTTAAGCTGGCGGTGCGAGGTCACGATTTTACGGCATTTGTTTCGTCCGGTACCGTTTCTGATCGATACGTTAGGATTGCTCCGAGGTTTTTTACGGATCAGGTCGTCGTTGTGGTGTTGGCATCTGGCTATACGTTACGTTTGCCCTACTTTACGGGGTAAAGCTGGGGGTGTTATTAGACCTGCGGTGACTAATGGATTTTCTTCAATGAAGCCTCATGACCATGGTCACAGGTCGTTCTGCTGATTCTGAATAGAGGGCAATGTCTGTGATTAACAGTTTACAGCTTCATTAGTCTTTAAGCGGGTGCTGGGATAGAAATTAAAAACTTTACTGGCTGCCAGGTCATTCTGACGAACAGCAATTCCAAACGAACCACGGCGCCGCCAGATTTTCAATCGCAGCATCTGTAACCTCGTTGAATGTGGCAATGATGTTCCTGATAAGCCAAAAAATGTTCATCAAAGCTCGTTTCAAATTATCGCGATGAATCTCAATGGAAATCTGATAAACATCAGTCGTGAACTTTCCTACCGTTTCCTGTTCATTAGCACACAGTCAATGGACTTGGGAAGAAAACTTAAGTAGCTGCAGATAGTTTAAGATACCACCATACTTCAAGAATGGGAGTGGAGAGTGATGAAATAGGCATCTCTGCAAAGTAAAAGTTTCAATCATTGTCCAAAGTCGTTAGAATCCATTTAGAAACCTCTGGAAACGTTTTGGCTTCATCTCAATGGGATTATGGCGGCATGCTGAACGTGTTAATGAGAAGATTCTGGTGTTAGAACTGCGGGTAGGGAAACCTGTCTTAGTCTTAGTCTTAATCTTAATCTTAGTCTTAGTTAGTGTTAGTTAGTGTTAGTTAGTGTTAGTTAGTCTTAGTTAGTCTTAGTTAGTCTTAGCGAGTCTTAGTTAGCCTTAGTCTTAGTTTAAGTCTTAGTCTTAGTCTTACTCTTAATTAGTCTTAATTAGTCTTAGTCTTAGTCTTAATCTAGAAAAATAAAGATAAAAGTGCTGGCCGACTTAGCAAAGGTCTTGGATTACTGGGATATGCACGGGAAGCCCCATGTGGTGGGCCAATCCCGACCTGAACTTCAGTAAACCAATAAAGGGCCTCCAGACTGATACGAATCGTCCCTGATGCGATCCCCAATAGACGATCAGTACGCCAAGGTCACCTAACGTGGGAAATCCGTGACTGATTGGCGTAACGTTATTTCTTTTATTGTTCAATCTCCGACGATCAATGGTTACCTAACCGTGGAATTGTGTGTCACCTATTTGTGAGTCTAATTAGTGCCAGTACCGGTGGGAACGTTTTTAACCAGAGTACAGTAACAGCCTGGATCCTATTCTAGGCATACAAGTCATTGTTATTTACAAGAAAAGAAGACAATAACTTGTGCAATAGCGACACTTACGCCAATAGCAAGCGAGGAAACGTTTCCTTTTTAGCTCAGGTTTCTCCTACAGTTTATGTTGCTACGCGTGATGCTTCTGTCCCATTTCCAATCCGGGGCCCGGAGTAATTTTGTTCTTGTGTCTTATGTTGTCTTTTAAATCACATATTTCGTTCCAACAGGCTGTCCGGTCGTTATGTAATCCAATATGAAGAATCAAATTGTTCTCCAACTAAATCTTTAAAAAAACGTAGTCAGCGGAATTTTTGACAGCCGGGGTTCTCCTTTGACCCAATGTTAATGTCAGACTTGACTAAAACTCACGCAGATCATGGGATCAGAAAGGTAAGGAAGACTTGAAGAACCAAACTAAAATTCCGTCGACTACGTTTTTAGGTACAGAATAGTTCAATTCTTCACTATGTATCTTACCAAGTCAACTTTCCTGCTAATGTGATCCGTTGTTTAATGATTGTTGTGAAGGCTGGGGCTGGCTAACGTTCAAGAATAAATGCTGGGTGATGGCTTATTCTTCCTAATTGGACTCAGAGGTCCCTTGTCATATTTGCTCGATCCGCGGACCGAATGGATAGTTGAATAAATTACGTGCTTCGGCGGAGCCTAATGCGGTTAACACTTGATTAAGATACTCCAGTGGCGTTGCTGTCACACCGACGTCTCGCTTAAAACCCAACGACCCACAGCCGCCGATACAGCCACAAGGGACGGACGGCAACGCTTGCGTTAATACTTCGGTCACATTCCCAATCCGGGGACCGGCCGGGCTGTTTGCGAAAAGTAAATAAAAATAAAAAATCCGTATTGAGAAATTGCACAATATATAGTTATGAGTATTTTTTTACGTTTTGTGTATTTTGTTGTCTTTCATATCGTATTTATCGTTCCCACAACCTGCCCGGCCGGGCCCCGGATTAGAAATGGGACCGTAGCATAACCAGGCACTGCGGTGGCTAATGACATAGTCGAAACTTAAACAACATCGTAGCCATCGATGTCTCGACTTTCAAACTATTACAATTAGGTAAAGATCAGAATCGAAACACTGTCCAAGTGAGGCAAAGGCTATGGCATTAACAGAGCATCTACTAGTGCCCATAAATTGTTCCCTTATTACAGATAATGTGATAGATACATTAAAGTGACTTTAAAAGCAATTATCAAGAATCATTAAACAGTTTACCGCAGACCACAATTTGAGATGATTGCGAGGTACCATATACTTTTGACAAATTGTTTCCCCTATACAACCGGCGCCAGATAAATGTAATTATGCACCCCAAGTGAGTTTCTATCGTTATGAGCCGACGCAGTGATCCTCGTATAATGCAGAGTATGCTCTTTTATACAATTGGCCCGTATGTGCTGTCACGAACGGGGAATATAAAAGTGTCATACAGGCTTCTCGCTCTTTAATGGAATATCGCAACATCATACTACATCATTTTACCCCGTGTAATCTTATAGTATGTAATGTGAAGTCGGTACGAAGTATAAACATCAAAGGAGATGAGGCTAGATAGCGGCATCATAAATGATATGAACATCATCATTAAAGGTTATTTTGTTATGTGAAATGGCTCAAAGCGATCAATGAGGGAGTGGCATGCGAACAAAAGTGTCAGTCCTTATGCAATGTGACTCTTTACAAAGTAGCATGAAAAGCAGCAATAATAGGCTGTACTTAAAAGTATGACATCTGACTAAAGTTAACTTCATTGCCAACAGCTTGCGATGTGAAACGCGCAATATAACAAGCAATCTAATTCTGCTTGCTTTACATTTATTTACCTGTTGGTATGTCAGAGCCAGTATTTTCGATGTATGACACGAATCAAGCACTTCGAAACACATGGGTGTCATATCCTATCCTAATAGGTCTAATAAAAACCCGTTAAGGCGGTGAATCCGTCTTCGTTTAACCTTACGTTCTTGGTCGTGCTGACCTTTGGTCTTAATTGGGATATTTCCAACCCCCTCGTGACGTGTAATGGTGACCCTTTTCCTGCAGAAAACTCATAATAATCCGTCATTGTCCAAACCGATCAGACAACAGCAATGGACACAGCAGGCTTTTGTCCACATAAAAACGGGTCACCTTCACTTGCTAGTAGGTGGTCAATTTCAAATGCAGAGAGACTAAAGACCTTAATCCTTTTAATAGACCGTTTATCTTACTGATGCCCATTAGCAGTAATGGCTTTCCCCCTTGGGTCTGCTAAAGAGGCTTACTATCAACCTCCACATTAGCTTATCGTCACCTCCAGTGATCCACTGTAATACAAGTGCACAGATGGTAGTGTGGTTTGTTGCGGTCACTGTACCTTAATTTGTGATGAATCATTATGAGCACCAGGCGATGTACTTAGACATTCAGAACTACCAGAGTGAACCTTTTACCCGTGTTTTTAACATTTCCGTTTGCTCTGTCATGCTGGGAAGCACGCACTAGTCATCTTGTAAATGCACACGAAATTTAGATTTGGTACGAGAAAGTTAAGTTAAAGTAAAGTCATCAACTTGAAAGTAGGTAAAAAATATCTCCGAGTGTGTTCCTTCGATTATTCCATTAGGTCACACTACGATTTATAATAGTCCAGTGTTTATATCCACAATAGGAAGTATGTCAATCATTGAAAGCACACGGGTGCTCTCCTCTCTGATGGACATAACATAAAGAGGTTAGTGGAGACTGCATTCAATTCAATGAATTGAATTGAATGCAATCGACATGTTGCCATGGGTATTATTGTTCTTGATTAACAATTGACCATCGTCTAGATATTCATAATTGCATTCACATTATGAACCAGGCCAATCTTTGAAAACATGGGCCTTCACTTGTCTGTAATGGATAAGGCGTCAGACGGTAATAATGTATAATACGTTACGGCCGAAAGTATCATTGATTCGTTGAGAAGACTAAATGTCCATCTTTGTGCATACCATTGGCACAACGTCGATGAGAAAAATCTCATCAAGCATCCTTTTGGATATAATTGACACAAAGTCGATGAAAACAATCTCATCAAGCATCTGACGACTTTAAATCAATAGTTTTTGTATGTATCATCTCGTAAGACACCTCATAGGAGTGACTAGACTCTTAGACTTAGTTCCTCCATTCAGCTCTTGTTAGATATTTATGATATAAAGATTTCACACGTTATTTCCGAATACAAATAGAGCGCTCACCAACAAGCTTTTGATCAGTCGTCTGACCCTTCTCAAGTTGAAATGACCCGAAGCCTGTTTCACGTGACCTGAGGAGGATTGATCGAAAGCTTGTCGGTTAGGGATTTACTCTGCGTATTAATGAGTTGTTTAAAGATGCCACCATTTTCCATCCTAATTTCTCCAGGTTTTCAGAAGAAGAGAAAACTACTCTCCTTTTAACATCACAAAACCCACACATTACAGAAAAAGTGGGATCATTCGTCTTCCACTATCTCGCAAAACGTCTTCCACTATCTCGCAAAAAGAAGCCGAACCCAATCAGTTAGAACTATTGTTCATCATTATCTGTCCGTCCATTCTGTGTTACATGTATTTGGACATGTACATGTACTTGGCCTACGGGCCGGAATTTGCAATAAACTTTCACATTAATATACGGTGTGAAAACTTTATGATATCACCTTAAGTCAAGGAACAACTTTCATACAAAGGTGTATTCGTGAAGGTGACTTGTAGATACTTTCGGAGCAAAGTTTTACATCTTTGAAGTCCTTAGAAAAATTGAAGACATCCGATTGAATGACTTCATCTCAAACGAAACAGTCCGTCGCAGAACTAACCTACTGCTGGTTAGCTGTAAAATCGCCAAGCAACAGATGATCTTCCTGGGTAACGTCTCCAGGGCGGTTCCTACTCAGGACGTCATCAAACTAATTTCATCGGAACCCAACCCGGCATGGAAACGCCCAAGAGGTCGCCCTAGAGGAAGATGGGAAGACCAGATCTTCCACACACTCCAAGGGCTGGGATCACCAGAACAGCATGGAGGTTCAACGCCGAGAGCAGACAAACATGGCGTGACCTAGCTAGCATGTCTGTAGCAGCATGCATCAGTTCCTGATGCTCGCGAATGATGATAGTGATGAAGTCCTTAGTCAGCATGCATGACGATCATCAAGTACATTCAATAGTAAGCGTTTGATGACAAAGTATACTAGCACTAACGGGGTAGCGAGGTGCTACTTTTTTAATAACGACAGCTACCTTGAATCTTGAACGAGGACATAAATATAAACGATGCCAACACGGAGAACAATGGCTATTTCTACATTTGGCACAGTCCTCCATCAATGAATGAAGTTCTGCTGTGGTGATGTTGCTGTGTCCAGCATCCCTTCAGCTACACACGAATACTTACGCAATGTTATTCCATTTAGGATTTCGAGGTTAGCCTTCAAGTTGCCCAGGAGTGGAGAGACCACCGCCTGGCCAACCTGACGCGGAACGCGTGGCTCCCCGTGGACGCTAGCGTACAGATGTGGAAACCTCACGTCGACTTCGCCAACACCAAGTCTCTGGACATCGCCACCGCCGAGGAGGAGACCACCATGTGGGTGTCACAGGAAGGCATCGTCAACCTGATTGTCAGGTAAAGTTGGAGAATCATCAAAGGAGCTGCCAATAGAGCAGCGTGTAGTACATTAATATGGGTGTCACAGGAAGGCATCGTCAACCTGATTGTCAGGTAAAGTTGGAGAATCATCAAAGGAGCTGCCAATAGAGCAGCGTGTAGTACATTAATATGGGTGTCACAGGAAGGCATCGTCAACCTGATTGTCAGGTGAGGTTGGAGAATCATCAAAGGAGCTGCCAATAGAGCCGTGTGTAGTACATTAATATGGGTGTTACAGGAAGGCATCGTCAACCTTATTGTCAGGTAAGGTTGTAGAGTTTCTGAAGGAGTTATGTGGTCAGTAGTATAGTGTTCAGCACATTTTCGTCATATCCAATTTCGTACAAGAATCACCAATGATTTGAGAATCACCAAAGGATATACTGTACTGTATTAGTTTTACAATAGCATGGTGTGCAGCACACGAATGTCGATTCTCGTTTTGAAGAATTACCAAAGATGTGAGACTCAACAAAGGATCCATATTTCCATAGCTCAGTGTTCAGAAGCAGAACATTACTATCTCTGGCAAGTTCTTTTTGTGGAGTCGCCAGTGCTTTGGGAATCCCCAAAGGATCTATACTGTCAATAGCACAGTCTTCAGCATATGAATATCCATGTTCGTTCGGAATGATCACAAATTTTTGACAATGTTCTCTTGGAAGAATTACCAAAGATTCTCAAGAATCACCAAATGATCTATGCTGTCACGTTGATTGTCTTAACCTCATTAACATATCTATTCAGAGTTTTGGTTAAACCTGGTGCTCTCAGTCCTATCGTTAGTCACTGACGAAAGATAGCGGATGCTGTCTGAAACGTCTGACTGTTTCAAAAATTTTATCCAGTTGCCTGAGTAATTATCTTTGGCGATCTATGCTGTCTATTTTCGTTCAGAATACATTGTTTCAGAAATGTGTATCCTTTCTAGGTATGACATCAAAGCCTCCTGTCAGATGACCCTTCACGCCTTTCCGATGGATCAGCAGATATGCCACATCAGGCTGGACGGATGTATGTACATTCTCTGTCTCTTATAATCACTTCCATTCTGCGTCTGTATCTGTTTCACTATTTGTGTAGCAGGTACAACTGCCCTTCGGCGTAACACACCAGCTTCTGTATTTGTGTGGCTGGTATAACCGCCCTTCGGCGTAACACACCAGCTCCATTGACTACTTACCTGACGTACTGATGGATCGGTAGGATTAACCTGACATCGTCTCATTGTCTACGTAAAATGAAACGTACATGTATCGAAGAAAATGACCTAGATAGTTGGCGAGTTGTGTCGAAACGTGGAGGGTTAGATCCTCTTCATACAATCTTTAATGACGTTTTTTAACGAAGCGTGTTGTGTCGACCGAAATATTACACTACAAGGAAATTCACACAAAGGTCGGTAGTAATTGGTATCTCCTGGTGGAACATACATTCTAAATTCTAGGACACAGCGAACAGTAACGTTAACAACGTGGATAAGATACTCTGACCTGGACTTAAAGTTTTGCTGGAACAGTTTTTACAAGTCCCTGCTTCAACTCCCACCAGAGCACTGATCCTGACATGCTTAGATTTAATTTTTCACGCTTTATTCATAATCAATTGCGCCCGATCCCTTAAAGCAAGTAATTAGTTTTCGTCACTTCAGGCACCCAATAACGTTAATGGTCCGTGATTGTCAGGAGATGTTAAGGTTTTTGGCAGCCTTCAGCGAACGCCCTTCTATGAATTTGAAGTAATATTCAATTTGATAAAGGGCTTTGGAAGATTACTGTCCGAAATATATGGTAGAACGTATCTTCCCTCAGACTTCAAGGGCTCAAGAGAATTCATGGTTCATCCCAACGGATCCATACCAATTGTGATGATCAACTAGTTCGATTAGCACGCCTGATCAATGCGATGGGCCATCTGTTTTCAATTTAACCACTTACAATAAGTGACTCTCAAACTAGAGTACAGAACCATGTCGATTGCATACTTTCAAATATCTTGCATTCGAAAGCAACAACGCAAGTTCAATGAAAGCTTCATATGATATTAATTTCATACACACAAACGCCAGCGAAAGTATGTTGACAGCATCTTTGTACCTATACACGGTCCTTGTATGATATTGAACATGACACACCTGTGAAATTTCTCTGAGAGTTCTTAATGCCTTGGCAATAACATGATTATGTAACAAATCACTTGTTAATTATTGTATGTGGCTATAAAGTGCGCCTACATTGTGAGTGTAACGTCAGAAAATCTTGTTATCTTTGTTGAAAGTTCATGTCTCTGCCATCCCTACCTGCAGTTGATGACATTCGTCTCGAGTGGGGTTTTCCATCACTAATGACGATGAACACAGTACCAGTCATATCTGATGCAACTGCCTTCCACTCCCAGTTTAAGTTAACGGGAATAACCGCCAAATCCTACGTCACTTCGTTTCTACCATCGGTTCCTGGTAAGCCTAATATTGCCTAATGATACTTTGACCTAGTTCCTTCAGTTCCTGGCAAAGTTACTTCAGTTACTGGAAAAGGTCCTCCGGTTCCTGGGAAATTTCTCCCGTTCCTGGAAAATGTCCTTCAGTTCCTGGAAAAGCTCCTACAACCAGTTCCTTCTTCAGATCCTGGACTAGCTCCCCTAGTTCCGAAAATGTTCCTCCAGTTCCTGGAAAATTTCCTTCAGTTCCTGGAAAAATTCCTTCAGTTCCTGGAAAAGTTGTTTTATTTGCTGGAAAATTTCTTCAAGTGCCTGAAAAAGTTCTTCAATTTGCTGGAAAATTTCTTACAGTTTCTCGAAAAGTTCCTCCAATTCTTGGAAAAGTTCCTTCAGTTCCTGGAAAACTGCGAGAAATAGCATCTCTCCATGCCAAGGAAGAGATGCCTACTACCATACATATGCTTGTTAACCTCATTAAAGATAATGCGAGGCATAATAGGCTCGCAATGCTGTAGACGGTACTTATCACAACGTAATGGAACAAAGTGAAGTATCTGGGGTAAAGATCGCCAAAAAGGTCACCAATTAGTGGACCAGGTCTTGAGCAGACGCTTTCGGGCACTCACCTGATTAGCGTACGAATTACTAGTGATCAGTCGTTAATGAGCTTTGCGGTGGAAACCAGCATAGAAAATTAAATGTTAATTATGTGACGAGACAAACATTTATCGTCTGTTCGTCTGTAATGAACTGCCCTAACTTTGATAATAGCGGCTACTTAGACTTACTGCAAAAGACGAATTTTAACCGCATATTCTAATATAAAGTGGGTACATTATTGCCGTTATGTTGCATCATACGTGATGATATGTTCTACTGTCAGTCAATTCAAATGCAATACATGCTTGAATGTTGCAGGAAAAGGTTGTACGTTCTCCGAACACACTTGTGACTACGCCGACTCGGATGTCTGCCAAACTAGCACGAAACTGTGCGCCGAGGAGGCAGGGTCAGAGGAGTGTGACAAGTGCGTGTTCTACACAGGAATCTGCACGAACACCACCAAACACTGCGAGCTATTGGACACAGGTTAGCTGTATTAATGTTTCGGATTACATTGTTCCTTGTTTGGTTGGTTGTTTGGCTGTTTGGTTGTTTGGTTGGTTGTTTCGTTGGTTGGTTGGTTGGTTGGTTGGTTGGTTGGTTGGTTGGTTGGTTGGTTCCTTTTGAACAACTATTGTAGACGAGCAAAGCTCAAGATATCTTTCGCTTTCTTTTGGTACAAACATTGGTATTGTACCTAGAGCTAGTGCCATTAGCTCAATTCAAATCCAAGATCAAGGAAGTAGCACCGATTTTGTTCTGATTGGAAAGCAAAAGCCAACGCCACTCACGTACTGCGTACTAACATCCATTGTATATCTGAAATGATGTTTTCTTGGCAATACTTTCTAATTGTCTCACATAACAATACATCTCACAGGTGATAAGAGTACGTACACGTCACTAGAGATCCAGTTCCACCTGTCGAGGCGGTTCGCCTACCACCTTATGCAGATGTACGTTCCCTCCACCTTCATCGTCATCATGTCATGGATCTCCTTCTGGATTGAGATCGGTAAGTTTTATTATAAATATTATGCTTAATTTCAATAGAAATCAAAAAGATTATTTTCTCAATTAGAGTAACAAAAATCAAAGTGAGATGATTGTCACATACCTGATTCGATTGTTGATACATTGGAATGAGTTTGGAGTGCATAATCTGGTAATGGCAAGATATAGACATAGTTTTAACCATAGACCTATTACGCTATGTTGCGTTTTACATGGATGATTACATGAGCACAGTGAAAGATATGTTGATGAATGTTGTTCCTGTCGATCAGAAACCATGGGAAAAAAGCAATACTTTCTCTTCGCTACCAGAAATACATAGATAGAAAATATTTGTCCTCTTCGTACCAGGCGCAGTTCCGGCTCGAGTCTGCTTGGGCGTCCTGACAGTACTGACCATGACCACGCAGAGTTCACGCAGCCATGCCATGCAGGAGGTCTCGTACGTCCGAGCTATCGACATCTGGATTGTCGCCTGTCAGCTCTTCGTCTTCACCGCCTTAGTGGAATACTCGGTAACATACAGATATTGGCTTGCCCAGAAGAACGACAGGAGTGCCATTATAGACATGGTTTGTAATGATTTTTTTTTTTTACATTTTTCTAGAATTATCGTAAAAGTGGAACTCATTATCACCAAATACAGAAGGGGCATCTTAATCAGATAGTAACATACAGATATTGGCTTGCCCAGAAGAACGACAGGAGTGCCATTATAGACATGGTTTGTAACGACTAATTTATCACTTTTCCCTAGAATTATCGTAAAAGTGGAACTCATTATCACCATATACGGAAGGGGCATCTTGATTAGATACCTTTAAACAACGCCTAGAATTGAAATGTAAAGATGAGATGTGACAGACCTTTCTACGTGTCACAATCAGCTGTTGTATGTCTGCAAAGCTGGTATGTACGCCATAGCGTGGTCACACAGGCTATACAATATGAATCTCCATGTTTGCATCTACGTTGACCAATGTTTCACAGGAACAATACATGGACCGTTTTCCAAATACATTTGATTCTCCATTTTCTCGGCACTGATACTGAATCTTCTGCTCACAAATAGAGCTACTCAGTATCTGTTATATGTTATCCATGATTTATGATCTTCCCATTCAAATCCTCCTTTTCCTTCATTCAAATCTTTCACGTAACATACTGTTGTAATTTCCAGGAAGTCAAACTGACGGAAAACGGTACGTCACCAGACCATCGGCCAATAGAAATGAACGGTGGACATGACAAGCGCAATAACTGCAAATTCGTTCCGACCGCTGCCCAGAACATCGACCGAGTTTGCAGGATGGCGTTCCCTACAATGTTCGTCCTATTCAACATAACCTATTGGACTGTCTATCTGTCTGACGGTGTTTAGCCATCGCCACCCAGGAGCACGTGGTGCCTAGGAAGAAATCAAGAGTGTTGAATACATCATCAAATAAGTCTTCGGTATATTCGTCGTCGTCGACGATGAGAGTTGTTGGATGACTGAGCCTCATCTCTAGAGGAGTGAACTCAATCATAGGTACTCGAAGTGGGCAACAGGTGAAACAGAACTACGTTTAAGCGCCGGAACAGTTATCCTATGACATTAATATAAAGCTTGCTAAGGCACACAAGCCTTTTCGAGTTGATTGATGACTGAACTTCATTGCTAGATGAATGAACTTCATCATAGGTACGAGAGGCGTGCAACAGGTGAAACAGAAATGCTTTTAAGCGCCGACTGAGTGGGTTGTGGAACAGTTATCCTCTGACATCAAATCTAGCTAAGCTACACAAGCCTTTTCGGGTTGACTGATGACTGAACTTCATCGCTAGATGAATGAACTTCATCAGAGGTTAGAGAGGTGGGAAGCGGTAGGATAGTAGTCGTTTGATTGAGTTGTGGAACAGTTTTGAAACCCCGAAAAAAATCATCTGACATCAAGACGTGCTAACGCACATAAGCCTTTCAAAGATTCTTGATGACTGAACTTCATCGCTAGATGAATGAACTTCATCAAAGGTTCAAAAGGTGGGCATCGATAGGACAGTAGCCGCTTGATTGCATTATGAAACCCGAATAAAAACTCAGTTTTCATCTGACATTAAGACGCGCTGACGTACACAAGCCTTTCAGAGGTCGATGTCTGCACCAAGGGGTCAGAGGTCGGATGATCAATCAGCATAACATGGAGGGCAAACTCGTTATGATCGTTTTCGTGCCTATGATACTAAGCTGAAGAACTGACATGATTCTTGGATACTTTGTACTTTTTTACGGAAGATGAGCTCAACGTCAACAGGGAGAGACATGTGAGCAAAACCAATATCCAAGGAAGATAGACTTGTGACGTAATCTTTGGTAATAACTCATTAGATCAATCCAAACGATATTTGGTAATAAAAATGCCTTGAAGTCGTTTCCCCTAGGTGTATGATCTGCATGACGTAACGCACAAAGATATAGTTAGAATCTCTTGTCATAATCCAGTTGCAATGAATGTAACACCACATAACGTCCAACATTACAAGCGTTGTAGAACGTACAAATATATGATGCGTTTCAAAGCTATATGATACTTTTTCTACTGCACATCACAAACCTTTAATCAAGGATTTAAAAATCGTACAAAGTCTAGAATACATGGAATGCATCTCTCACTATAGCCTCGATCTCCCGTACCAGTAACGTGCACATACACATGTTATCAAATGTCAAAAAATGTGATTCATACTATCTCTATAAAATCCATGTACAGTTACTATCACAAAGCCTACTACTTCATACGTCAACCATACATACCTTCTTAGTCAACATTTTGTTCTATACCATGGTGTTGAAACTGATTAAAGTTTTACTAAACTTTACATGTCCATGACATTGTCTTTGATTGAGAAGGGATAGTGGCAGCTTAAGCTTTAGTACGCATACGAGCTACGCAAATCTCCATTGATGACATGGCAGTAATGATAAGAAAATAGAAACTGAAAGCATATGCGGGTGAACATCATTAGAGAGAGAGAGGAAAACGAAAGAGAGGAAGAGAGGGGGAGGAAGAGAGAAAGAGAAGCTTAAGAGAGAGTAAGAGAGAAGTGAGAAGTGAAAGAGAGACCTTATCCTGGATGACATCAAGTCATCAAACCTTCAAATCTTCCTTCACCTACAGCATAGAATATGTCCTACCTTGTCCTAGGTGAAAATAATCATCAACCCTTCAGAGTCATCTCGCAATAACATAATCGTGCTTGTATGAGAACAGGAGGACCCCATGCGTTACTCACATGTCATTCCTCAATGGAGTTCATTGTTCATCTGGAGAGTCAAGGGGTCTGCTGTATGACGCTCATGCAACATCACGACTTTAGAACAACTCGTCTTCTCCCCAGGAGGGAACTGCAGCCGTCCCACGCTACGAGCCATGCTGACCGCCAGGAATTCGAAACAGAAATTATTTGTTAGAAATTCCGACGTCATAAAGCACTGCATGACATAGATTCAACTTCAAAGCCATGAAGTGATCTGCAGTATTCCTGCTTATTGTATTCAGAAGAAGGCATTTTGATTGAAAAGAGATCTGGTAGACTTTTCTTGTTCTCTGATGTTGAAATGCACACGGCGGAAATGATGGATGTGACCATGGGTAGTCTCCACCCTGTGTTCGCAGCGTCATTGTCACTTTTAATTGCCTTTTGATGGATGTTAGCTTCTACTGCCGACCGGGTTATATCCTTCAGCGCCTGCAAACTGTCAGGGGAACATCAATGTTCATACAGGCATCCATCTGGGGATCTGTGGTGTGACAGAACTAATTGCTGCAGTTGTCACGTGGCCTACCGTTACGGTGACTTCTCCAACTACTAAACTTTACAATATCCTTTAATGTATCACCTCCATTTCGTCGGAATGAAACGGGATCTAGTGAGTCTACAATGCCACTGACCTTTTACAAAATATATACAGTGTGTGGTTCAGCCTGCTTTTGTCTCAAGTTATTCCCCCATCCTTCTTTCTTTCTGTGACAGCTTACACCGCTCGGGAATGAATTGAAGCAGTCTCTTCAATCACGCAGCACATCATTAAAGGAACGTGTCTATAAATCTCGAGGTAGCACCAACTGATTAAAGACGTCTAAACTCGCCTTGTATGTTCACCAATACAACGGGAGTCTGCCTCCAACATCTCCATCCATCTGAGTCGCTGGAATGTCGATACTTCAGAGACCCTGCCAGATGGATTGCACGCCATAACTGCGTAATATCCATCCCCGACCCATTTTTCTTCCATATTGCTTGACAGCAATATAGCCCTGTGAGCTCAAGTCAGTAATAAAAACTTTTCAGAGGTAACTCATGGGAGTACCTGTATTGAGTGCCGGGGATAAACATCAATCCTACTTTGATTGACCACAATTTCGGCCGACCAAATGCTGACTGATTAACCACGTTATGTATATATATGTACATTTCTTAACAATAATTATATAGAAAATGAAGTGCATTTTGTGTTCATTATGCCCAAGGATGGGCGACAGGCCCAAGTAAGTAAGTATGCAAAGACGTGCAATTTTCTCGTAAGTGTCTTGCATCTAGACCAGAAATGTTCACGTACATATCATGTCATCTAGATACTACAATGCAATTGTCTACACATGTTTTAAAAAGAGGGAAGAGACTTTAAAGATATAGATGGAATATAGGATATTCATTCTCTTCTTATATTTCAGTTATCTAACTGAATGCATTATCCTATGTTAGGCATGAATAAAGTAATAAAGTTCATTGTCTTTATATCGAAATTCTATTCAAATCCGCTGCTTGAATCCTTTTCACAAACCTATCTGCTGTCTGCAGATAAACGTTACACAAGATTAGAACAAATATTCTCCGATGATTTAAGACCCTCAAGATTGCTCTAACAAGATAACAGCCGTTATCTGCACAGATTCGATGCAAGAAATATGACATATATCAACATAAGGGCGGCGCTAATGACATTAGAGCAGTGTGATGAGCTTAGTCTGATGCTGATAGTCATCAGCTACCCGTGAGATTCAATCAGGATGATTCGTGCACCTGGTACTCGATACATCTTCTCATGTAAGGCTAAAAGTTTGTAATATGAACGACGATCACAGTTATATGTAGATTTCATCCAAGACGTCTGTACTTCTGACAGCAAAATTAAACCAGAATAATTAGCGCACCTGGTACTCAACAAATCTTCTTATCCAAGCTGTAGGACTAACATTATACGTTTTCTATCACGGACGATGAGCACATTCAGGTTGAGGTGGATTGAAAACAGGTCTATAGTGGATGCCACTCGAAGACAGAAGAAGATTTTCCAGAATATTCATGATGTACAAAATAAACTGGTGGACGTACCGACTACTAAGTATCTAACACCAGCTCATAAAATAACAATAAAGAGTCATGTCTTCCAGTACCAGACTTATCAGCCCAGAATTTGTTCGAAAACTTGAAGACGTTTAGAAGGTGTGCAATAATTTATTTTCCCTTGAGACTATCGTAGAGTGGAACTCGTTGCTACCAATTATTGTAGCAACATCCTCACTAGATAGCTTTAAACAACACTTCCAACTCTGCAAGACTCCAGTTACACCATTTTCCGCCTCACATCCTACCACTCTGCACTATTCAAACTAGGGGGCCCAAACCTACACCACTTCTTTATTACATCACAAGCTATCTGCCACCCAAAAATCAAGACCACAGCACGTCCAGGTCAAAAGATACAAAAATTGCAGTTCTGCTGCAGTACCAAGGTCACATACCAGGGGGCCCAAAATCGACCTTAAATTTCGGCTTCACAACACCCGCCCACATCCCAAATATCATTGTAATCCATCAAGAGGTTCTTGAGTTATGCTGACTGGAGTGGTGCGGAAACACAAACATACACACATACACACATACATACACACATACACACACACAGACATACACACCCAAAACAATATCTCCATTTTTCATGGAGATAATAAGTGCCAACACACATCAGAACAAACACACAGACCGCAAACAATGCCTAAGTACCTAAGTAAAATGCCTCCTCAAACGATTCCACTGAAGTTTAGGTTTGGAGGGAGCCCTTGTAGTCACAGTTGTTCTTATATTCCTTGTGGCTAGATTGATTACAACCAGTCGTTCGTGGATTATGACACCGCCCTTGACAAATTGTCCAATAAATGGAGCCTTACGGGCTTTCAGACAGACGTAATCTCCGGGACAGTTTGCTTACAATGCCGCGAAATTTCTCCCATCTGCAAGTAATCTTAATTACTCGTCATGGACTCCCCACAGTGCTGAGGAACTCAATAATGCAGACTTATTGGTGACTAACACACCTGCAGCGGAATCGGTTCCCTCAGACGACATCCATCACGCACCAATTACAGCAAGGCAGATTCAGTTACAGGCAAAACGGGCAGTGATGCGTCTGCTGGATGACCACGGGGCTTCATGCCATGATTCGGCTCGAATCTTCATATCTTACTCATTATAAAAAACAAAAGTGCTTATAACAGATAACGTTTTACACTTAACAGGCAAAGATAGAAACAATCGATCACTAAGGAAGACAGTTTACCAGCGATTACATATCTCTGTGCTGGGTATACAGAGGGCTCCATGCCACGATTCAACGTCAAATATTACTCATTATAAACACACCTGGCCCACATAAGTGCTTTTAACAGATAACGTTTCACGCTAAACAGGCAAAGATAGAAACAATCGATCATTGAAGAAGACAGTTTGCCAGCGATTACATGTCTCTGTGCTGGGTGTAAGAGGGCTTCATACCACGATTCAACTAGAATCGTCATATGTTACTCATTATAAACACACCTGGCCCACATAAGTGCTTATAACAGATAACGTTTCACGCTAAACAGGCAAAGATAGAAACAATCGATCATTAAAGAAGACAGTTTGCCAGCGATTACATGTCTCTGTGCTGGGTATACAGAGGGCTTCATGCCACGATTCAACTAGAATCGTCATATATTACCAATATATATTACTCATCATAAAAACACCTGGCCCACAAAAGTGCTTATAACACAGATAACGTTTCACAGCTAAACAGGCAAAGATAGAAACAATCGATCATTAAAGAAGACAGTTTGCCAGCGATTACATGTCTCTGTGCTGGGTATAAAGAGGGCTCCATGCCACGATAAACTAGAATCGTCATATAAGAACTTGCAATAAACTTATTATTGTATTATTCATTATAAACACACTTGGCCAACATAAGTGCTTATACTTATAACAGATCACGTTTTACACTAAACAGGCAAAGATAGAAACAATCGATCATCAGAAGACAGTTTGCCAGCGATTACATGCCTGTGTGAAAGATATCCAAGGGAATTCATGGTACGATTTTATCACAAACGCACCGACTCAACAAATAGTTCGAATAAGGATAGGCATTCAAAGATAGGGGCAATACATCACCATGCAATACAGTTTTCCTACAATTGCATATATATAGAATCCAACGTCTACGCTATCTTTTACCACCCGAAATCATTACCATGATGTGTTCAGAATAAAGAAATAGGAAAAAGTTCCGCTCCACTTCAGTGTCACGAAGAAGAAATAAAAGTTGATGAAAAAATATTGGCCTTTTACCAGGTTAGTCGAAACTGACTTCGTCCATGTCCAAGAGATGGTACCATCTCATGGGGGATTTTTGTTTTTAGTGTTCGACCGACGTCGCTCGAGATTTTCATTGGAAAATACGGTCGACGTTCGGGCGATTTTGAAATTCGGCGAGCTTTGGGCGATCTACTAAGTCGGCCGACGCTCGCATGAATTGTGACGCCGGCTTAACGACATACCAAATATCATAACATACACCCATAGCTTGTTTTAACGTCCTCCACAAGACTGCGCATCTACAAACTGAAGGGCTGGCCCCTAAGTTGAGTTGCGCAATCTTTAAACTGCTTTGTAGTCCCTACTTAAAATCTTTGAAACCTTTCTTTTCCTTGAAATGTTTTGCCCAATCTGAAGACTTTTTTGGTTAGAAGGAACAGGCAGGGTCTTAGCTTTCCCATTTTGGTTTAAAAGTGTTTAGTTTAGCAGTTTAGGTGGCGTAAGACGTATGTGAGTTGTTGGGTCATGCGGATGGGTATGTCCGGGAACGAGGTCCTTGGTCAGAGATAGGTTCTGTTTACTTCCGGGTGGCGTTTCTGCGAGTTTGAGCTGTACAACCCTCTATTTTCTTTGCATTTTTATCAAGTATACCCTTGTGACTTCCTGGTGGAGAAGAGTTTTTAAGATTGAAGTTAAGGTAAGTGCTTTTATAGGGCCTTGCTTTAGTGGGTCTTATCATGGCCGGCAATGGGGGCAAGTAACTTTGATGTCATCCCCGAAACACGCTACCATCCCGTAGACGGTGATACTGTATAAGACTACGAGAGCCCCCTGGCGACACTTGGTGATATCGTCTAAAGGTGATCGTCATGTTTGGCCTTGTCAAGACTTCCTTTTCAAACTTTGATGACGGAGCAGTACCGCTCATCTTCAAGACTATGGTCGGATCATTTTGTACGTTATTTTGACTTTGATTGTCATCAGATGTTTCCGTGGAGGGAACAGGTACCGGTTGCCATGCTGTTGTCAGTCATGTTTTGGCATCGCAGATACAGAAACTTGAAGATAAAGTTTCCTGAAAAGGATGACATCGCCATCATCCTCTAGAACAAAATATCTCCCGGGGAAAGACCAACGTCTGCAAGGGGTGATAATGTTGTTGACGTAGGTGGAACTGACAAAAATTATACTATAGATAAGGGTCATACCGTCCTTATTCGCATGGTGGAGAAGGATCCAAAGGCGTGTTACCAGTTTAATTCAATGTTTTGTTCAATAAAAGAAAGCCTTCGCAGCACTCAGCTGAGCACTGCATTGTGGTTTCTGTACATTTTCGCTCTCATTTACACATATATTTACATAAGTTATATTGCACTTTACACATTACACGTACACCACTTAGAGTAAAAAAGAACAATATTGTAATTACTGCACGTCTACTGGTGCGCAAGAGTCACTTTCCGTGAGGATCAGGTTGCAGCTTCGGAACTGTTCAACTGTCTAGTCATGTAGGGGATTGCACTTTTTGCAAAGCGGTCAGTTCTTGTTCTAACATTGTCAAGTTGACTGCTCGACCGCGTTGAGTGCCCGCTGATATCACCCCGGCGTTGTGGGAACCACTGGCGGAAGTCTGCAGACTGTATGAGCTTCTTGGCGAATGCCAGACACAGGTGGTCTCGCCGTGTCTCTAGGGTGTCGAGGCCGAGAAGGTGGCAAGTTTAATACTTCCCATCAGTGTCCTTCAGTACAGTGCTAGACTCAAAAAGCAAAATACAGAAGGGACGCAGGAAGTGCATGATTCAGGTAAACCTGCAAAGTATCAGTTCATATCACAATCGAATAAGCTTTAAATGAAATAATGGTCACGCGCGAACAGGCCCTTTCAAGGATTCCACGGATAGATGAACTACGAGTAGCAGTCACTTTCTGTGTTACAGTGAGGTAGCATAGTAGACTAGTTCATGCCCATTTTCGCGGGACCTAGTTTACATGTTACTTTTGTTAGGCGCATTAGGCGATGATGTCATCCCAAATATGAACTAATACGGCCCGTAATCAGCCTCGATCTGTTGTTTCCCTGCCTTCTTCAGAGCGTATTCTTGGGCCGACGAAAATAGTACCCACTGAATGCCAATGATTGTAGAATGAAACATTTAAGTTTTGATTACATCCCGAGTCGACTTTAGGTTCGAAGGTGAAAGCCCTAGTCTTGTACGTCATTTTGTCTTTGATGGTCGCCAGATATGACAGCGGATGCATACAAAGAGCCCGGTTTGGTCGTCTGTTAAATTTCGCGCCAGTACAGCTGTGAACGGCGGGAGGTCAAAACAGCCGTGTTGCATTATCATTGTTCGTTCATCTCTCTGGCACATCACTGCAGGGAACAATGCGAATCGCCAGAGGGCGCTCTGTCATCGCCAATGACGATTTCACACAGTTATAGATTGAGCATCTGTTGCTTCTTTTTCAATGGGGGTGCGCCGGGGTATCTTTGGAACACGTACATATTTGACGAGATGTTTTTTCCAACATGGCTGTCACGAATAAACACCCTGTAGCTCTAACGCTGCCAATAACATCAATGCACATCCTCCTTTGTTGTGTATGTGAATGGTTGATGTGTGAGCTTGTCACTTTAATCTCCCTTGTAAACGAGTCTTTTTCCCACGTTTTCTAGTTACAGGTCATTGTCACATTTACAGGTTGCTTAACCAACTTGCTGGGGATGTACGGGTGAGGGCCGAAGACCTAGAGCACGCGTAATGGCGGAACGTGTCGTCTGGAGGGAGAGTGTTGCCTTAGTCCGGGCAAGCCGCCCGACATGCTGATGATGGTGATGATGGGTACTTTTTAAACATACATCTTATATGCGAATGTCCCAAATTTGAAGCCGAAAGAAACAGATTATTCACGAAAGTATCCGAAATCTCTAGAAGCTTTTCTAGATTAAGAAATACACAGAGACTCATATTCCTTTTTAAATCTTCCAACCCACTCATCATTGAAAGTGCGGGACTTTTTATTTTTCACTGCTTTCAAAGGAGAAATCAAACCCCGCATTAGAACCATAGATATAGAAACTTATTATAGACTGGCAATATAGTATGATCTTGCATCACATGTATGCCTTATGTTTTTACTTTACATTTGTACTTGGACATTGTTGTCAACATGCAATTAGCCTACGGGCATGAATTTGCAATAAACTTATTATTCATAGCGAAGACGTGGGCTACATGTATGTATCGGTTCTTGCGTGGATGGTGTAAAACTTGAGGTCGTGGCTCCCCCGGGTGCGCCCCTGGGCTGGTTTCACTTCCTTATAGCGAAGACGTGGGCGATCCACTCCACTACGATTACCTTCCATTAGCTTTCTATACGCACTTAGAATCTGGCCCAGTGCTGATAAGTTTTGTATTGGAAAATAGCACCTACATTAATGTGTCAGCAAAATGCATTTTATGCATGTGATGACTGCAGTAGCGGCAGACCGGTTTATAATTTGATTGCAACATAATGGGCGCCTCATGGCAGCCACAATGCCCAAGGCTACATTGCAAGGCTTGTCACAAAAAAACGTGTTATCCATATCAACTGGTTGAAAATAGTTGACTAGCCGTTACATGGGCTAGCGAAGGTTTTAAGAAGCTTTATGATGCTCCGTGAATAGTTTTATCAGGTTTGTAAATGATTTGATAAAGATAAACCGGTCGAACCTCAGACTGAGGACGAAGCATAACGCTTTTTCATTTGATATTAGTGCAATGCGGCTTCGCTACGGCTCGTATATTTGGCCAAGCACACCGGGTTATCCCCGCTCTTCTCGATAAGTGTGTTGGGTTCTTTTACGTGCTGAGGTTTGACGCTCCCTCATAGACTGGGCCGCCGGCTTTACGTCCCCTTCCGATAGGACGATGCTACTCTTTTCCAGTCGTGTCCCGGCCCGGGCTGCTGGCTCCACGGAATTTGAACCATATGTGGTGAGAGGCAAACTGCCCAAACCAATACACCACGCAGACGCGAATTAAAAGTTCTTTGCTCACAACCAAGGAAATTGCTGGACATGATAATTAACCAAGGAAATGATAACAACCGGCTATCACCATTTCCTAGGTTGTGAATATAGAACTTTGTTAGTCTGCCTGCTGATACTGTTGGCAAAGGTCGTTCCCGTTTGCCCCCACGAGGTCATGAGCTAGGTAATCATTCGTTAGAGTCAATTACTTTCCTGGCAAACTTCCAACTTTTAAATCGACTTTTGAAATGACGGAGAGGCGCTGCTTCAGTCAAAGTAAACGGTACTGTTTTTAAAGCCCAGAGCAGGAAATTAAACGTCCAACTCTACCCTTACATTCGCCGGGCTTCACCATTCTCATTTCTCTCCTCTAGTAGATTAGCATCAACAAAGGTCCTGCTCCGAGTCTTCAAGTTTGTTTTTTTCTTTCAGGTCCTCCCGACCAAGTTTGTGTCAGTTACAATAAACTTTCTTCTTGGTTAGGTAAGGACGTTCAAATCTTGTTTATATGTATTATAATATAAAGACCTAGCTAAGGAAATCAAATGTCCAATGTTATCCTTATAGTCGTCGGGCTTAACAATTCTCAATTTCTTTCATTAGTCTATCAACATCCACAAAGTTCCCACTCCAAGTCTTCATGTCTTCCATTAAGTCTTTCTATGAGGTCCTCTGCGACCAAGTCTTTCTATGAGGTCCTCTGCGACCAAGTTTGTCTCGGTTTCAGTAAAGTTGTTCAGTTCAGTTCATCCTCTGTGAGGTGACACAGCTGTCTCCCCATGTCCCTGTCGAGCATGACAGAACGGAGTCCTTCATCTTTGAGACCAACATCCTCTTCAATTACCTTCTTTAGTGTCAATGATGGGCGACCGTGGGGTCGTGTGGCGTAACGGCAGGGTGTTCGACTCAGAACCAAGAGGTCCCGAGTTCGAATCCCCCTGATGCCACCGATGTTGTGCCCTTGGGAAAGGCACGTTACACGACTTTCCTCACTTCGCCCAGGTGTATAACATTAAAAATGGGTATGTTGATATCTGTACGTGGCACTGTTAATATAAGTTATAAAAACTTGAGTGCAGTGTCATGTCGTCCTTGTCTGTCAAAAACCGAAGTAAAAAAAATGATGGGCGACCACGTCTACGCTTCTCATCCGGTTTCCAGAGAAGAACCAGGCCATCCATTTCTGATTAATTTCTTGCAAACTTGTTAATAGTTAGATAAGGACAACCAACTGTTATCTATTAGCAAGCTGTCTTCCTGCAGGTGGTGCTGGTAAAGGGGAAAAGCGTTATCGTCAAAGCTGGAAATTAAACGTACAATGAATGCTGTCATTGCAGGTACTTTGCTAAATCATCACCATTTATCACCCTCGGGTAGACATTGATTTATAAAAAAAAATCCTACTCCAATACCGTCAAAGTTTGTCTCAGTTGTAACAAGAGGTTCTTGAGTTATGCTGACTACAGTAGTGCGGAAACACAAACAGACAAACAAACAGACAAACAAACACACACACAGACACACCCAAAACTATATCTCCATTTTTCTTGGAGATAATAAGCTTCTTAATGGTTAGATAAGAAGGACCAATCCTTCTTCTGACATTTAAAGGTTCGTTGTAACGCCGTCTGCAGTGAAATTCAAAAGTGACAATTTAACGCCCAATGTTTTAATTAGTCACCTAGCTTCAACACCATGGTTAATCATGCTCTAGTAGATGTTGAAAGTGATACACATAAAAAAAGTTCTTCTAGTAGAGGTTTGATACCGCTGTTTTTTAGGTCCTCTTGGACCAGGTTTGTCAGTTCCAATGAGCTTCTACTCAGTCAATGGTTAGACAACGACGCCCAACGTTTCGTTGGCATCAGGGCCTGGCGAAGCGAAGGGCTTTAGCTTCCCATGACTGTGTTTCTATATTGAAGCCCTTCAGGGCAGCTTTTAGCGTGTCTTTGCGATGAGCTTCTACTAAGTCAATGGTTAGATAAGGACGCCCAGCGTTTCTTCGGCATCAGGGTCCGGCGAAGCAGTCCTCCTGCAGGCCTGTTGCGCGCCGTGGGCGTACGCACATAAAACGGATCACCTCCTTTGCCGTTGATAAGGAACTGTAATGACATCCTCGACTACCCCTGGCTACTGTCCAGTATCATTAACCCATCGATCTGATACCCTGTGAGACGATTTTCGGAAATTAGCCGTGAAACCGACAATGGTTCTAGTTTGCTTCCACGATAAAAATTGGCGCCCGTTCGATCAGCCTATCAAAGGTTATCAAAATAGCTTCTTTTCACGTTTGGAGGACACAAGTCGTTAATGTGACGGTGCCTGTTACAATGCCTGCAAGTGTGATTTTCAGATCGTTAACATGTCTGCAGCATATTCCTGGCAGACAAAATGATGAGACGCCAATTTTCACAGATAAGCTGATGTCTTTCCCCATTTCTTTCACCTCCGCACCGTGTGCGTAGTAACTGTGCCCCCGAGTCAAAGAGGTAGAACGAGTTAACGTTTGCTGTAGTAAATTATATCGTTTTTATTACTATACTGCTTGTCTGATGGCTGTTGAGGTTTATGGCAGGTACTTTGGTATTGTGAATGGCCTAGATTATTGCGTTGATGGCCGAGATCATTGCCTTCTTCAAGTGTTCTGGAATTTACTCTTTGGGGGAGACTCATCGGTGATGCTTGTCGAAAATGGTAGGATGATTGCAGCCGATGCCTTCAGTATTCGTGAATAATTTCATCAGGTTGGCGAATGACATGAATAGCAAGGTTCTTTTATTCACAACCAAGCCTTCAGTATTCTCTGGTTACATAAAAGGAACAAAGCAATTACATGCAGCTGTAAGATCCGGTGATTGAAGTCTGAATCTGAGGTACGCCGAGCGATACGCCAGACACGAAGTCTCATTACATACAAGTTTGGCCGAACTCTTACGAGCGACCCTGTCTCTTCAAATCGTGCTTTGAAACTTCATGGCACTTAGTCTAGACTAGTCGGATGATCAATTCAATTTTATTGTGAAATCAATTGGAATAACTTACCATGCACATTATTTCTCAGACTTGTCCTTTGTTACGGTTCTGTAATCGTTTACCGATGGCACATTATGTGTAATCGTTTCACAGAAGTAGGTCAATGTTACCGAGACATTAGCCGCCAGGCAACAGGGGTATCAGCATCAAGTTTTTCACTTAACAAGTTGATTCCTCCTTGGTATTGCTGGGCAAATATGACATGTGAAGATGGATAATTACCGAAAAGTGGAGAAAAGCGCAAATTGTGCACTCCTGTCCGCGTATTGCTCCCTCTAGGGCAGATAATCTGAATGCATTGGATCCACAGCAAATGTTCTATTGCCATCTAGTTATTTGTATTGAAATGATTTGGGGATAAGTTTGCAGAACCACATACACCATTCCACCTTTACGCAAAACGCATAGTTACAAAGTAGGGGAGTAGGCAAGAAACACTTACTAGGACATTTAATGCTCGCAAAACTCTTGAGACCATATGTTGTCCTGTGGTCATGTTGATTTTTATTTTCCTGTGTAACTTTGTATTGTTATTCTTCCAACAGTGGTGAGGTTTTTAGATATAGAAAAGACTAAGATTAACTGTGGATCGGCGCAATTCAGTCTCTCTGAGAGACTTCCAAGCTGATTTGACGATAAAGTTTCAAAGGACTGCCCAGCTAGACCACTAACTCAATTGATAAGATTTAATCCTCAGTTTATGAGAGGCAATCTTCAGAAGTTGAAGTCAATGGCCCTTACAAAATTGGGTCGTTCACTTGTATGTTTAAAAAAGAATTAACCTAATAGAGTCTGAACGATGCACTGATACTCTGTCCTACTTACCAGTGTTAAACCTTCGTCATTTCGTTAATGCAATAAGCGGGCTCTCTTTATTTCAGTAGCTGGGTATTTCAAGCAAAGTGGTGGTAAAAGCTTTCGGCTATTCACTTTCGTATCGTTAAGGAATTTACTGACCATTAAGCAGTGGATAGCTCACATTTGGATATATGATGCCTCGTTTATGCTTTTATTCCTTAGCCTTTCATGCCCATTCTTTCAGTGGGTACTTCATTTTGTAGATGTGAATGACTGTTCCCTGTGAAAATGATTATAGGACATTAGAGCTGCTAGTAGCTTGGAATATGTGGAAGGCCACAGAGGGAACGGTACCACCAGAAGAAATGTCATTTATAAGGACGTATTTTCTGCATGTCTACCTAACAGTCAGACTCTTTTCCGCCTAATAGAATATTTCCTCGTATGACATACTGAACATGCCTTCTTTGGGGACCACAGGCAAGTAACCAGCTTTTTCTCCTTGTTAGCTGAACAAATTGAGAGAAATAAGTTGAGACACACCATGTCATAGCATACTTCAGTCAGTCATATATCATATGTATCAGCGGTGGTTCAAACCTACGGTTCCGCATAGCAACAACGACTTTTACGAGAAACTTTCATCCGTTTGATCTTCAGGAAATTGCTTTCATATGTCTCCTGCGGTTGGCAGTTTCCCAATACAATAACGTTCATGAAGGATGTCTACTAAACACAGAGTGGTTGATGTAGCATTTATCATTGTTTCACAGCCGTGAAAGAGTGCTTATCATTCATGCACACAACTCCACATGTCGACACCTGACCCTCTGCACCCACCAGACGTAATTTCTGAAGGCTCCTAACAACTTCCAGGAAGTCTGCACAGGATGTTTTGGATTATCCCGCCCTGCACATTGTTTTGTCTTTCATTACGGTCTCAGGTGAGTCTTTGGGCTCACGCGAGTTGAGCAGGTACATTTTTCAAAGTAACTACTAAAATGAATCCTTCTGAGTTTTAACTGTAATTTCCAACACAAAAAATGGACTTACCTGAATTTTCGACGATATAACACCAGTCTTTGTCAAGGCGGCATCCCAGCGGTGGATTGCTGTGTATTGAAGTCCAATTTTTGTGCTGGAGATTACAGTTAAAACTGGTTTCATAAGGATTCATCTTAGTAGTTGCTTTGAAAGGTTTGCCTACCAAAACAGATGAACTTTCAAACTAAAATGAATGATACATTTTTGAGGTAATCTTTTTTTATTCAATTTTCAAATAAATAAACTGTAAAAATGTCATGGCAGATCACAACGAGACACATGTGGTGCCACAAAATCAAAACCAGAAACAGTCAAGTATTTAAAACCAAGCCCTATTGCCCATATTCATTATAAATCCCATTAACAGTCAAATTTCCATTATTTTTTCAAAATAAGTCGCTAATCATTTAACCAGAAAATAATGTATTGAGTTTCCCCAAATGAATAAAACATATCAAGAGAATCCGATAACTGCGAAGTTGAATTCTAACAGCAATTTACATATCAAGATAACTCAGTAACTGCATCGTTGAATTCTAACAACAATTTGATATTCTACATCAGCAATGACTAACTAGGTACCCATGTGTGTTCCCATTACTCCAATCATAGCTTCTTAACTTGTTATATATGCACAGTATCTAACGAGGTGCATTGTTTATCCCAATTTCCCTCTAGGGTAATCAAGAGAAATTTATAACACAGAAATTTGACTGAAAGATATGTCAATTATGTCTGAAAGATTTGTCAATTTGGCTAAGAATACATTTTACAAAGTTTTTACAGGTCCAATTGTGATCCCATTTATTCTGGATACAGCCGAGAATTGAAGACCATTTTCAAATTTCCTTGCCAATCGGATATAGATTAAAAGTGATGTTGCTATGTTGATGTGTCCTCAATTCTATTTACTTCGAACTACAGGACCTACTTGAAGACCTTATCAGCCAAACACAACTTTCTCGAAACTTGATCTAAAAGTGTTTGTGGCACCGCATTCATCATTCAATGACAGTCCCTTCCCAAGAAGTGGACCCCTGGAATGCTTGATCTTGTTTCACAGCTATGCGGGTGGCTTATAGCTGATTGGATTGCCGAGTCAGCCAGACACTCGGGCTACTTTAGTACCTTCCATCTCGACAACACGCAGTTAGGAAAACCCAAATATAGCTATATAATTGACGGCCTTTTCGTTTGAAAGAGCTTTGATTTTATGGTGAATAAGAGGACAGGATCATCAGGGTTTTGCACGTCTATTAATCTTCACTATGGTGAAATAAAACGATCCTGAGAAGATGTAATCATTGGTGAATGTAATTGTTGGGCTCTGGGCTGTATGATAGTAATGAGTGTGAGTATACGAAGGACTGATTGATTTGCTACAGTACGAGCTCATGCCATTCATCCCAAATCTGCTGCTGATGCGGTGTTCTTTAAAATCGGGAAAGAAGATAACACCACTTGGCGAATTATTCAATAATGTATCTTCTAAAAAGTCTGGTTTAATGATAGTTGGCTTGATGTTGCTCACGACATACATTTTGGCAAATGAGACGTTTCGAGATGGAGAGACCACCCTTTCGAGTCCTACCTTGACGTTTGTCCTTGGGAAAGGCCCTTAACACCAGCCTCCATTGCATATTGATTCTTTTTCTCATTGATGGCCGGCAATAAGAAACAAAATGTAATAAGAAAACGTAGATGAAGGTTAGACATCCGGGCAATAAGATACGCCAAAAATAGTTACTCAAGCAACTGGATAAAAAAAATTGTGATAATAAGAAAACGGTTACTTAAAAGTGAACAGCCGGAGGGAGCCTGCAACGGAGGCTACTAAACACAAGTTCCCCCACTCCACTCTGTATCTGTATAGCCGGTATAACCGCCCTTCGGCGTAATACACCAACTTCGCAGACACGCGGCGCGGCAGCAGCTGGTTACATTACACCGAACGGCCTGTCACACCGAACTTTTGCTCATCGTTCTTTGAAGCTATTTAGTGAAGGTGTTCCTACAGCATCTGATGACAACGAGTTCCATTCTACTATGGTTCTCGGGAAATACGAATTTTTGAACACATCAATCCTTGGTTGATAAGTCTGGTACTTAAAGGCATGACTATTTCGTGTCCTTTTCTGGGCTGGTATTAGATAATTATCAGTCGGTACATCCTCAAGTTTATTAGTCATTTTGTACACTCAGGTGTAAATGGGTGCCTGACGTCGCTTGTGGAGACACGAACGTGGTGGAGATGGATGTGGTAGACAGCGCACCCGCATGTTCATAAATACCTCCCTCGGGCCTTGCTCGAGACGGCACATTGCTTCATTTATTTCTTAATACATTCCAACGACTGGCGTCAATGCAAAATGACTAAATACCCCCAGACGCTTTTCTAGGTTTTGATTTCTTATAAAGTAGTCAAATACTAAATCTCCCTGCTTCACTGAAATCTAATGAATAAGACAGAGCTAAAGGCGCTTTTTTAAAAGTTTGAATAAGTCGCGTGCTTGATATACAAATCAATACACAAGGGTGGCGAAGATTGATCCTTTGGGAAAAGGTTGAGGTTAGCGTTGTCAAATAGGCTGTTAACATTGGTAATGTCACAACGTAGGGTGTCGAGGTCACCAGAGACCTTTTGATTCCTGCATAAGGTGTTTAAACATGAAATGAGAGAGCGGATTAACATTGGCACCCACACAGACCTGCTTTACCTGTGAATAATCATCTGGTGGAAACGCAGTAATTCGGGTTGAGGTTGAGGGTCTCTAGATATAGAAGACACAGGGGCATTGCACTTGTCGTTACTATCCCTAGAACTGGTAGCCGTAGAATTTCAATTACCCTCGCGCGACTTCACTAACTCAAATCGGATCAAGATGCCAGACTTTGAAGTTTCAAGGGACCTCTTATCGCGAAAAATAAGACACATAAGAGGATTTTGCGATATCGTGTAACACAACTGGGGATTTCAGAAAATATCTGATGGGTAGAGTAGACAGTTTAGACATGAGAACACGTTGAGGCTTGACCCCTTGCCTAAGTCTTTACCGCTGATCGCCATAGCGCCAAAGCAATAATCTCTTACAAATGGAATTTTCGCAAAGTAAGGTGACTCGATCATCTTCTTCTTGACGATCTAACGCCTGTGACAAATACTTTTTGCCAAAGGGTACCATGGCATGGCGCCAACGCTTCTCCAATTAATCCACTGACTTGTGACCCGGCGTTTTCAGCTTCATACAACCGACTGCAACTGTTATAATCTTCTTCGGTTTAAAGGTATGGCATCTTTCCCTCTTTCTTCTGAAAAAGACAGCCTGGTTGATGGCCCTAGGCTAAGACAGATGAGTGTCTTCGTCGTCAATGTATTTCTTAAATCTGGGTTACCGAGGTTTTAAAGGGATTCTCTACACATGAAGACATTTGCCCCACATGCCCTCTTCTAGCACTTAACAAGATTTCCATTTCACAGTCCCACCTCCGCAGTCACCCACGCCGCCCACCATCTCATTGGCGCCTTCGGCACGAATTTGCAGCATCTTTCGTCGAGTAACCCTCTTCTACATATGGCTCAGCGAAATTTGTACACAAGTCTTATAACGTCTGTTCAATAATTGATAAGTGCACGCTCTTTGCAGCTACTTTATATTCAACTTCATATTTAGCTTACCGTTGGTACGTGTAATGGTTGAAAGAATCTGTGAACTAACTGTTATGATCCGATGATCCTCTGAATCTTGTAATTTGTTTTGCGCTCTAGTAACCCTCGCTCTACAAATCGGTCACCGACATTTGAGCTTTGGTCCTTGATAACGCTATTGTCAACGTTTTTCGTTGCTACAGGTTAATTACAGACATTTCAGCTACTTCATCTTTATTCTATTGGATATATTTTCGTTTTTATTGGACATTTCTATATGACAAAATCTATATGGCAGAGTATGGTCTGATGATCTTCTGATGACCACAAGCCACCCAACACGTTTTCCCCTCTAGTAGCAGTCGCTATACAAATCGATCACCTACATTTGAGCTTTGATCCTTGATAACGATCTTTGCAGCTTCTTCATCGATATTGTCCACGCTTTTCGTTTGTCTATGTATACATTAACTACAGGTTAATTACAGAAAAATTTCGATTACTTCATCATTATTCTATTGGAATTTTTTTCGTTTGTATGTATGAGCTTCTATGACCGAGTATGGTCTGATGATCGTCTGATGAGCACAATCCACCCAAAACGTTTTGTCCGCTAGTGACCCTCAGTCTACATATAGATCACCGATATCTTTGCACACGTCTTTGGTCCTTGTTAAAAATCTTTGCAGCTACTTCGTCAATATAATCCATGCTTTTCGTTTATATATGTAAACATCAACAGAGAAACTTTCATGTGACTGGGTATGGTCCGATGAGTGCAATCCACCCAAAACTTTTTGCCCGCAAGTAATCTTTGCTTAACATGTCAATCACCGACAGGTGTGCACAAGGTCTTGTTCATTACTTAATGAGGGTACGTACTTTGCAGCTACTTCATCTTTATTCTTTTGGACGTTTTTCGTTTGTATGTGTGACCATTAACAGATAAGCTATGAACTGAGTATGGTCTGATGATCGTCTGATGACCACAATCCACCCAAAACATTTTGCCCGCTAGTAACCCTCATTCTACATATCGATTACCCAATTGGTGCATAAGTCTTTGTTTCTTAATTTGTACTCGCTCTTTGAAGCTACTTTATCTTCATTACACGGACGCCTACCTTTGGTGAAACCGTTAACAGAGAAGCTATGGACACTGGATATTGTCTGATAACCTTCCGATGAAGGCAACAAATTGTCGAAACGTCTACAGATAATAAAAATAAAGTTGTGTATCTTAGAAAACTAGGTTGAATAGTAGGGTAAGTTAGGGAATAAAGATTTATGCGTACCTCTAATTAATCTTTAGAAGGAGGGAATACAGATTTACGCACACTTTATTTAGAGTAATCAATATTTAGAGGGAGGGTTATTGGATAGCAGAAAATAACAGGTACATTCTTCTCATCAGGCAATCCTCAGTCCATCATCAGTCACATAGAAGCTCATAACTTTTCTGTTAATAGTGACAGATTGAAAAGCAAGGCGGCAATATAAAACGTAGCTGCAAATAACAACTGTACTCATTAAGATTTGTGCACATCTGTCGTTGATCACCGGACAGCGAATATAATAGATACTGATCATCAGACAATACTGAATCACATAGAAGTTCATAGATTTTTTTTTTTGGGGGGGGGAGTGAGTTTGTTTATTTGTTTGGTGGTTAAAGTGTTTGAAAACAGCTTGTGCACTTTTAAGATCTAGATTTAAGCTCTTAAAACGTGTAAGCTCTTTTCAAGCACTTTATCTTTATTGTACTGACACCTCTATTTGTTAACCCCCAAGCTTTGAACTTCTATGTGACTGAGCGCTGTCTGATCTCATCAGTATCTACATATCATTTTCTGCCCTGTAGTAACCCTACCTCTACAGGGTAATCGACTACAGATGTGCATACATTGTAATGATCACATCGGCATTTGCAACTCCTTTTTATATTGCTGCTTTGAGTTGGTACGTGTTACCATTGAAAGACAAGTTCTGAGTGACTGAGGATGGTCTGATGACCAGAACCTACCTATTATTTTTTGGCAAGCTAGCAACCCTCCCTCTAGAGATTGATTACAAAGAAGGGTGTGCATAAATCTCTATGTTATTTGCAGCTACTTTATCTTGACTAGTACTATATTGACGTTTTTCTTGTGTATCTGTAACCATTAACAGAAAGGTAATGAGCTTTTGTGTGACTGATGATGTTTTGGTGGTCTCCCGATGAGTAGAATGTACCCATTATTTTCTTCTATCTAATAACCCTTCCTCTAAAGATTAATTACAGAAGGGTGTGCATACATGTTTATTCCCCAACCTGCCCTACTATCATTTGCACCCACTTTATCTTGATCATAAGGACGCTTTTCTGCACCCGTAATCATTTAGAGAGAGGTTATGGACTTCTATGTAACAACTGATAATGGTCTAATGATCTGCTGATGACCAGAATCTGCCTATTAGTTTCTGCAAGGTAGCAACCCTCCCTCTAAAGACTGATTACAGACGGGTGGGCAGGCATGTTTAATCCCCAATGTGTCCTTCTATTCAACATAGGTTTCTAAGGTGCGCACAATCATTTTTCTTCTCTGCCGACGTTTGTTGCCTGCTGTCTTAATTAGTGCAAAGTAAACTTGTCCCATTGTGGCACAATCTTCACGCAAAGAAGTAACGGTAGTCAAGTTCGAGAACTCATCCTTGTCATGATGATTACGTCACAATAGGCCAAGTTTACTTTGCCCTCATGAAGACTGACGGGAGTCTATCAAAACGTCGACAGAGATGAAAAATAAGCTTGTGTATCTACGAAAACTGTTGAATTGATTTACTAATCTGAAGAAATTATTTAAGGTTGCCCTACTATTGTTTCGAACTACTTTGTCCCGATGTATTGACGCTTTTCTTTTGTGTCTGTAACCGTTAATATATATTGACCGACGGAGGCCATATATATGTAACCGTTAAGGACAAATACGTTTGTGAATATCATATTTTATTCTTCGTTAAGAATGGTCTGATGGTGGTATGATGAGCCAAATCTGTCTTTTATTTTCAGTCTTCCAGTAATCATCCCTTTAAAGAAAACAGAATGGTGCCTATAACTCATTATTCCCTAAAGGACACCCAGTATTCTCCACTGGTTTGCTTCTATATATCATATTGACGCGTGCTTTGTTATATGTGCAGCCGTCGAAGAATAAGAGGTGAACTTGACTGGGTGCGGTCTGGTGAGCAGAATGTGCCTATTATTTTCTCCATAATGACTTCTATGCGATGTCAGCTCGTTTGATTCTCCTGCTTCAAAGTAACATTGACCTTGCTGGCGTGCATAAAAGATGCTTTGTCTGGAAAGAATTTGTCTGATAAAAGCCCCTATCTCCCTGGACCCGCGAAACGTTGGCGACCTCTTCGCATTCTAAGGATTTATGTTACCCTTGACTTTCTAATGCGGGTATCATACAAACGGTATTACTAAAAAGTGAACAAAACACACAAAGCTAAAAATATTCGTTTCTTAACAATAAAACTCGTTGAGCGCGATGTCTAATCGCTCAGCGAGGTCACCAACGTGTCGCGGGTTCAGTGAGATAGGGGCTTTAGCTCATGGCCCTTTCGTCACCTTTCCTTTGTTGCTTCTTAGTCTTCAACAAAAGCAATTCTTGTTTGAATGTCGGGCTACTTTAAAGTTGAAAGTAAAGTACACCAACTAAGATGTTGGCTAAATCACTATCATAAGTATAGCAACCATTGCACTCAATATTCCATTGAATTCAGTTCAACTCAGTTAAAGTATGTACAGTATATTGTATTCGCTCCCAAATGCATTTACATATCGTCACATAGAATTCCATACCTCCACGTACATTGAATACGGTTAAACATGGTATACAGTGTACACAGTTTGAACACGCATTACCTCAACTGTTCACGGCACACATTTTAACAGCACTAAAACCAGTAACGTCAGTCTTGTAATATATGTTGTCTTGTGTACATGGTGTGGAAATGATAAGGTCTTAGTGTCGAGTCGACTAACCTATATAATCTGTACAGAAACAAGTCTATTACCAATAATCAGAATGTCTAGTACCAATAACAAGAGCATGTATATTGCTAGATACACCGTGTCTATTGCTCAAGTGTTGTCAGCTGAGGAATAGCGCCTTTCACCCATAGTGCTCAATTAAGACAACAGTCATATGAATGAATGAATTACAGTCAGAAGACGCATACAGCAATAACTTCACTATTAGTGCCGTGACATAAAACGTGTCACCATCGGTTTACCATACCGCACAATAACACAGTAATTAACGCTATTGTTCCCATTGAGGCCTTTTTCTGATATGTACAAGTCTGTAGGGCACTGTTCGAACGTCAAACCATCAGCACGATAATTGTCTATGAGTTTATCTCACCTTTCAAACGTCTGTGCGATTCTCAAGAGACATATTCATAAAATCTGTTAAGCCCTTCACCATTCTGGAGAGATTGCCAGAACCGTGACTCCTCCAGATAAAGTGCCGTTGGAATGAGAAATCACAGTAGGTTTGAAATACCCTCAAGGCAATTTCTTCTGTCTGAGAGCGCTGTTCTGATTGATTACATCTATAAGGCTTGTTGATTGTACCGGCGACAGTCTGCCGCTGTAGTAGCTAACATAAAGATACGTTTAAAGCTGTCAGTTTGTTTACGAATATGGGAACAGTACCCTTGTGACCTTAATGCACTGTGAAATAAGCCCTTAAGTGTCAATTTGTCTGTGTTACAGTTAATAATCATATACATCTATTACGGTTTATGTTCCTTGTGGGAAGAACCTTTCAAATCGGAGACGGCGGAAAGAATGATTGGCCCAATCATTAAGTTTTTGTCAATTACCAACCTATTCTTTACAAATTCATCAAGCCTGTGGGCGACGCCACGATCACCAGGAGTCAAGTCTCATAATTGGCCATTTTTAGCAATATTATCAAAATATCATATTTTCATCATACATTACAATGACTCAGCAGTCTGTGGGTGGCTCAGTGCTGAGTAGTGTTCTTTAATCTCGCTCAAAAGCACAAGTAGAACGGCCAGTAGAAGATGTTGAAGAGGATGAAGAGTGTGGGGAAGGCCACTCGACAGATGTAGTCGATTCTCTTGGCTCTGTCTGCAGGACTGCGCGATCGGCAGGGTTTATTGGGGACTGTCCTGCAGCTGGACTCGGGGTCAGGCACCTTGGGGTCCGTACACACCACCTGTAATGTCCCGTTGTTGTGGCTCTGAGTGGTAACAACAAGAATCACAATTAGGCAATTTGTAGTTTATGTACCAATATGTACATATTGGGGACAGAATGTTTCAACAGATGTTGGTTGAATGGAAGATTTAGATGTTTTGTCAGTATGATACAATGTTTGCCATCAATGCTTTGTGTTTTATAAAATGATGCAGGGACATGCAGATCATCTTTATCATTTCGGGCGGCTGGCGCGAGCTAAGTCCACTCTTTCTATCGTAGTGTAACCTTTTACGTAGTGTCCATGAACTGTGCCCAGGCACCCCTGGTAACTTGATTGCTGTAAGTCTAACGGGGTTGCCCAACCCAGGAATGTGTGGAAATACTATCATCTGTGAGGAAATTAAGTTTCAAACAGTGGGAGCGTGCATGGTGTAGAGCGCGCGGCTGTCAAACAATGGGACCCGGAGTCTAATCCCGGGTTGTGCCCAGAGACATGTCCGACCTTGCGCCCCGACGTTGTGCCCTTGGGAAAGGCACTTAACACGACTTTCCTCACTTCACTCAAGTGTAAATGAGTACCTAGCTAATCTAGGGTTAGGGACGTCCCTCGGATAGGACGTTAAATGGAGGTCCCGTGTTTGGGGAGAGCCACACCCCGCGGGCGTTAAAGAACCCACCACACCTTTCGAAAAAGAGTAGGGGCATGCCCCGGTGTGCGATGGTCCAAATCTTACAGTCCGGTCTGGGATGACATCTTGAAAAGGTGATAGTTCACCTGTTATGTCAATCCTTCCACAAAATGTGGTAAATCAAAATAAATAAATAAAAGTGGGAGACTGTAAAATGAACCATTCGAACCTGTGGTCTATGTTCCTCCCTTCTCCGTATGAAATCGACGGCAGCATACTCCAGCAGGGCAGCGATGACGAAGAGCTGACAGACCACAACCCAGATGTCCACAGCGCGGACGTAAGACACTTCAGGCATGGGCGCCGTGCGGGAGCTCTGTGCAGTCATGGTCAGGACCGTGGTGACGCCGAGGCACACCCGGGCGGGCACGGTGTCTATGGAGAACCAGAAGGAGACCCAGGACATGATGACGATGGAGGTGGAGGGGATGTACATCTGCATCAGATGGTAGGCAAGACGTCTGGACAGGTGCAACTGGATCTCCACAGACGTGAACGTCTTGGAGGTTGCTGTTGGAGAGAGGAAGTTAGTTAAAAGTTAAAATCCTCCCACACCATAATTGATGTATAGGGCGGTGCCCATCTCCGTTTCATAGCCCTTGGGCCACACTGTGGTGCAATCACTGCAGCAGGGGGCTAGTCCACTGGCAGTGGAGTGTGTTTAACTTCCATACTGTTTCATAAGTATGTACCATTTTTATAAAGTCTTTGGTATGACTCAATGCGCCTCTTGTCCAGAGGTGTCCTACGTGGGGCTTGAACCCCAGTCCTTCTGGTCCAAGTAATTTGAACCAGATGTGGCAGAGTAGCAAAGGCGCAGACCACTACACCACAGGGACACCCCGGAGAGAGGAAGAGATACGAGGAAAAGTCTGGTATTCGCAAAGTAAATTTAGTAGATCATCATCATCGCAGGGGGTTGTTCACTTTGAGGAGAAACCCTTCCGTTCACATATTCCGACTCATTCTGTCCCGTGCCAGTCTTGGCTATGTGGGCTCCAGAATATCACCACGATACAAACTGCTTCGAGCCAGTGCGATGTGATTTCTGACGTACTAACCCGTATTCATTGCATGGTATTCGTCGCATAACGACCACCCAGAACTGGTAGGAATGGGCACAATATGGATTGACTGATGTAACATATGCGTAAAAACCGGCTATGGGGCTGTTATGGTGTTGCTGTGCCCCTAAAGAAATCAATACTTGAAGTAGTTACGGTGTTTTCTATATCCCTGAGATAAGTCAAGTCATGTCAAGTCTGTATCCCTGAAGAAAGCCAGACGTAATTCACATCAGTACTGCATTTCGGGCCTATGTAAAGAATATAATAACGCAGGTACGAGGCAGAGGAAGAGCGGCGTTTTCTTTCTGACAAATAGGACATATTTATCCCCTAACATCTATGGGTTTCCTTTGCACATAACGCTGGGGTGCGATTCAGCACTTTATTCCAATGACAATGCCAGTAGAGGAACGCTTGCTCTCAAAGATTTATTTTGTTCACACAAATAGCTGTATCCACACGGGTCTATAATTCCCAATACAAGTTGTCAGGCGGGATTTGGCATGTAACCAACAAGTACATTAGTGGTTGACTCATGTGCCTCTGCGAGTCTAATTACTACCTAGAGAAGTACGCTTCCTTGGGCATACCACCTGATGCTTGTACCGCCAGACCATTAGACACTCAGCTTAAGTCCTGTCTACGTGAGGTGTGTCTAATAAGTCTTGGATAATCACATACTTTAGTATAGGCAGCATTATTCCCACTACAATTTCCTGGATATGCTTCGCTTCGAGCATTTGCATTACTGCTTACCATCTCTAGCATTAACAGGACTGGCTGAGTGTTCGAAACACAGAATAGTACTCACCAGCTTCCCCATCACACGATGAAATGCACGAGCACACGACTTTGACAGACTTTTAGGCCCACATTCCACTAGACGGCGATCGCGCTGCGCTCTCGCTGCGACCTAAATCGAATTTGTCTAATCCGTGATTTCATAATTGGAATATCATGTAAAATGTAAAAGTATGACTGAAAAGACAACAGAATAATAAAAGCGTAGAAAGATTCGTTTTTCTATCTATGAAGTTCGTTAATTGCTCTGTTAAATTTGAGGTCGCAGAGAGCGCGCGGCGAGAGCGCCGTCCTAGTGGAATGGGGGTATTACGTAATATATACTATGTATGCATATGATACTTTAATCTCGTATGTAGGAAATGTCTGATAAAAACTTTGATCTCCATAGTGTCATGCAAAGTGTGTGCAGAGATAGGCTTCTATCGACCCAGGTGCTTGATAGGTACTTGGCAAAATAGCCACTTGTCATGAGTTGAAATAAGTCTGCTTTTGGAACTATTCATCAATGCTTAGCCTTCTGTGTGCGTTCCTTCTTATTTCCATAATACCAGGATGAAGTGTCCCCGAAATTGTAACAGCACCAGTAGCAATGGCAAGACGAACTTCAAGCGAAGGCAAATATATTGTACAATATACAATGATTGCTGATGTAATTTTTGAAATTCGGACTGCCCAACCTAGATACTGTAATCTTATTCATTATTGTACATGTTTTCGTCATTGTCAATTTTATTTCATTCTTTCCTGTGGTGATGCTACTATTAGCAGTTGCTTGAGTACTTCACCACTGTGCCTTGTACCTCTTTTTTCATGTTGATTAAAGAATATACATTGTACGCCCACCTACCCTCCGTCAGCAGGTTGCACGTCTTTGTGTGTTTGTCGCAGGTTCCGGGGAAGGAAGTGCAGTAGTCGCACTCCGGAGAGCTGAGCGTGTCCGCACACCGGGAGTTATCCACCAGACAGGCGTCAGCCGCGCGGTAGTCACAGATGTAGCTGGAGTACTTACAGCCTTTCCCTGCAAGGATAAACTGTGGTATCAAAGGAAATCTAATGGAAACGAAAATGGTCAACAAATGTCTTTTTTTTTTCACTCAACCAAGAGATATCTACTCTCAATGTTTTGGTGATCCCTTTGCCATCTACTTAAGGACAATACTGGCTGGTTCTACTCAATTTCGGTGGTTGGAGTCTTTAGAAGCACCTTGATAACTTTTCAACTCAAATGATATGATAATTTAGCTTCAATAGGAATTGAGTGGAGAGAAACAGCTATGATGATGATGGATAGGAATTATCAGCGGCGTTATGCTTACCATAGCATTCATTGATGATCCATAAAACTACTATATGGTCTACGCCATTGTGTTTCAACAGCTAAAACAGTTTTAGTGCAGTATTCACTGTGGTACCCTTGGCTAAAGCACATGCCGCATAATAACATCGATCCTACTTTACTCTACACTGTTGATACCAGCAAATAGCTCTACCTACTACAGCCGAGCCTATCTCTAGTGACCAATCAGTGGACTTAACCCAGTAGACTGGTGACTTCTGCAGACTGGATAATCAGGCTATTCTTGATGCTTGCATTAATGGGAAAATTTGTACGCAATGGGACCCAAAACAGTGGCCAATTGGTCATTATGAAGAGGTGGTCACTAGTGCAAGTTTGACTGTAAGTCTTGCCATACAGAACGTTAAGAATCAGCTTCTTAAGGTGCTCTAGATGTCTCCACGGTACACATTGATCGCATTCGCCGTAAAGTATAAGCCCTTGGGGTCCTCAGTCGTGTTACTGGCGCCCATTAGGGTTTGGCCTGCCACGGCCATTCTGCCAGGCTGTATAACCTATATCGTCAGGTGTACATTAGTTCCCCACGAGTGATTATAACGTACCTCGGTGCGCTCTGGTATTTGACATCCCGAGCCATTTACCTTGAAGGCTCACTGTACATGGCATTTCAGTAATGTTCCCGTGTGCACAAAGGTCTTGCCATCATAACTCACTATTTAATTGGTTCATCCAACACTTAAAGAATTGTCTTCCTCCATAAGTCTCCACGACGTAAAAGCACGACTCGATATTCACCTTCCACTCTGAGGTCGAATGAGTTGACATAAGCCTTTATCTCTATTTCCCTCAGTCTGAACTGAGAGTGGATCGCCGTGGCGTCAGTCAGTAACGGCTCCGTTGCGTGGCCACCCCATATAAACGGGTTTCCCCAGGCCAGGAGGACCCCTTCAACTGTGGAGAGAAGAGCGAAACTTTTTATTCAACATGTGTGGCGTCCTGTTGGCTTAATTATGGTAAGGGTGTTTGGTCAAGAACCTAGCCTTGTAGGGTCCTGAGTTCGAATCATCTGACATACAACCAGTTGCGCCGTTGTTAAAGGCACTTTACTCGGCGAAAAATGGGTACCTGACTTCAGTTGGGGCGGTAAAAGGACGGAGAGGGGTTTGCTCCGCCTTCCAATACCATGCCCTAGACACAGTAAACATATAACAACCCACTGCCGTAACGGCCTCATAAAGGCTATGTAACTACCTTTTTACTCCACGAACTACCCCCAGGTCATCACCAATAGGCGTAAGAATTGGTAGTGGCTGCGAAATCCGATTTAACAATGCTGACAATCTCTAACATCAGATACGCGCTTGAAATAACACCTCGTTGCAAGTGACTAGCTGGCTACACAACCATCACCATATGTCGCTCTAGCTCACTCTACAAAGTGCTGGCAGCAGGCCAAGAAATGTAATCTCCTGGGAAATCTGACTCATCATCAAATCAAATCAACCTTGTTCTGCTCATCAACAGACCCAGCGAGACGTGACTAGAGCTGTCCGTGTTGTGGGAGGATTATTACATTAGAGATAAACGAGCCATTATAAGAATTAAGATACTCGGTGGTATTAAAAGTTGAAGAGGCATATTGATTGTAGTCGGGGTGTGCTGAATTGCTGGTGAGAAAATTCTTTGAACAAGAGGTCGTCACAGCATATTGATTAAATAAAGAAGCCGTGTAATATCCTGGGACCACTTACAACGGTAGTTAAAATGTCGTTAACGTCTACTTAGAGTAACCTTGGCATTTGAATGCTGAAAGGGAGGGACGTGCCAGGATGTACTGGCAGTAGATAAGGAATTGTCTGTCGAGAAAAACTTTTGTTAAAGATTTTGTGTGGGTTGGAACGACCTGATGCATGAATTAAGATTCCGCCCAAAATTGCCTCTTATAGAGCAAGCCTGTTAGATTTTAGTACACCATTTAGTTATAGCTATTTGTGATTAAAAAAATATATCATGGCTGCAATTTCCGTTTGCAAACGACTATTGGGCTATTGGGTATTGAAATAGCACAAACGGCAGATTACGTTCTCTTTGCTCTAGCTATATCCGATACGTACTTCACGCACGGGTGTATTAGAATGCCAGTAGAATGAAACTTCCTCCATCATTCGGTCTTTTCTGAAAATATCTATGCAATCTTGAAATCCTTTAAGTCCTCCCCTGCATGCGACATCACGGCCCGTCCAACCAAAGAGCACAAAATAGCCAATTGATCTAAAGACTACATACAATTACATGTTTTCAGAAAAGACCACATTTGTACATGAATGATAGAGGAAATTTCATTTCAATGGCACTTACAGTAGAGATCCTTTTCCTATCTGGCGTCTAAAGTGCACCTGATGCCACTATGGATGTATACCAGGATTTCAACTCAATTGTCTGTGTTGCGGATTGATTGTGTGGAGAGTGAATGTAAAGAAGATGCGTGTACTTACATCCGTCCATCCTGATGCTACAAAGCTGGTTATCCAGGGGATAGTTCTGTAGACTCATGCTGCACGTCACCTTTATCTCATACCTGAGACATCAATACAGTAACGATGAGTATGATTTCACCTTGTGTGATACGTACGTGTTGAACATTAAAGGTGGCCGGTATGGTATCTAGGTCAACAAGTACATGTATGTAGTAAACACAAATTCTGAATTCCAGATAGGTGAGACCGGTGAGAGTCTAGACATTTGACAGATTCCTCAACCGTCTTTTTAATGAGCGCTTCCATTGGTCTCTTAATTATCTTTTACTGATCATAATTAGTTTTTGGTAGCTCGTGGATTGCCAAATGGTTTCTGCTCTGTAGCCTCTACCAGACGACCTACGCTGGCTATGGGGAGAATTATGTCATTTTCAGTACCTCGGAGGAAGGCCTGGTAGAAGCTATCTGTTCTGTGGAAATGGAGCCTCTGAAAGTAAATCAGGACTAACCGTGACAACTCGTTAACGTTGCCGTCCGCGGTGACCCACATGTTGGGTTCTTTCTGGAACTCCTTGTGCGGCACGCTGGCGACTTTGACCTCCTTCAGGTTGGAGAAGTCGATGTGAGGTGTCCACAGCCTGGCTCCGGGGTCCACGGGCAGGAACGGCCTGCCCTCGGGGAGCGGCAGCAGCCGGGGGTCGCGCCACTCACGGACGATCTGGATGGTCGCCTGGAAGTCCTGGGAACATTTGCAGACAATAGGATGACATTTTGACCAACAGAACCACTAAAGTCAGCAAAATATCTCGTTTCCCAGTCCAAAGGTACCGAGTTTTCTACTTCTCAAACTGCACAAAGACTATTAGGACTTTTCTAGGAACTGTGCTATCGTTTAAACATACGTCAGCGCTATTCAACTAAAATGGTTTGATAGAAATACTAGCAATTGCTTCACAGCCACTAAACATAGATCTTTAAAAACATACAATATTGTAAAAGCATTATAAAGAAGTAAACATCTTTACAATTGATTTGCCAAACTTCGGCTTGAACTGTTGTTTAAGGACATGCCCCAAAGGTACTTCAACCCAGGCGTACCTGAACAGCAGTTTACTTACACGAATTCGATTTTTGATCAGACCATTCAAATATATCCTTTGAAGACAAAACATGAAAGCGAGCAAAATCAATCTTCCCAGTATCCAATTTATCCTGCTGTCAAACACGTGTCTGTTCAACAAGACGTGAAATGAGATGACCTGACTCTTCAAACCGTTTCTGTTATTGCAGGGTCGATGCCTGGAGAGGAGAGTTTGATATGTTAAACACAAACTCTCACTGTCCAGGGATGCAGCACAGAATTTGTTAGCCTCTTCCGCTAGGGTCACATGTCCAAACCGGAGCCCGGCCGGGGTGTTTGCGGGAACGAAAACTAAGCATGTACTGGTATATCAAGAAATGTACACAAATTATGCTCATGACTAATGTTTGTGACTTTTGTGTGTTTAGTTTTATTTCATGCGTTTGGTTCCCGCAAACTACCGACGTTGATTCGGAAGTAGAACTTGAATTGCTGTGAATGGCAGCTGGGAGAAGGAGAAGCTAATCATTTAACATAAGCGCTATATTGGATAAGATTATTTACTTGTTGTAAATCGGACTGTACCATTGTTTCCTCAGACACAGATCCGAAGCCTTGTAGGTGCGCGGCGACTGTGACGTTTAACCAGCGATCTGCAGAGAAGAGACATCATTTTAAGTATTAGAATAACTGTACAAAGCTTACATCAAGATTCAACGAAACTTGGTAGAAATACATAACGAACAGGCAACTTTATGGTTTCCTTCCAGCCATCTATACAGTCAATCGTCGTTATTGAAGACTCGCTGGACACGTTTCTCCTCACAATGAACCAGCAGTAAAACTTCTCCTATGGACTCCTGGTGGTAAAAGAAGGGTGGGTCACCCATACCTTACCTTAAAGAAACTGAACATGTTTGCGTGGAAAGGAACTGATCAACATTTTGTAGGGATACTAGGGGTTCAACTTTGTTTTCGCTCTAAACCTTTTGAAGTAAGACATGATAGGTAGAACAAATATGTCTATGGCAGAATGCACACAGAATCCATGTATAAAACGTCATAGAGAAGGCAATCCCATCCCGACCGTCAGTCATGAGGATAAGATTAAGTACAGAAGGAACGCCCAGTGTTTGGGACGCAAGAGATGTCCTTTGAAACAACGTAAACATATTAAAAAGTCATCTTCAGTTCAAGAGTTATATCTTGCACGCTATCCATCCTTCACCTCAAACACCTCTGAACCAATTGATGAGCAATGAGTTCACGTTCGCCTTCACCCTGTCCCATCCTATGTAAATAACGTGCACTTAAAAAGGCCTTTCAAGGATAACACCATGGAGAAGTTAAAGTTAATCTATTCAGGTCAAGACCTCTCTCCTCTACCAAGTCAAAAGTATTTTTGCTCAAGGATGGCTGGCCTGCATTTCACAGCGGCTTTGCGAAAGGTCAACATCGTAATGCATATCCATCTCCAGAACTTGAACATGATGTGACATGCGAGCTTGCGCTTGAGCATCTAAGAAAAGATCGAATGCCGAAAGCTTCTGACAGCAAACAAATGTTCCCTGCACGCAAGATTGCCAAGGACCTTGAATTTTCGAGAGCATCCGTCCACATCCCAAACTTGTGCAAGGCGGAATAACTTAGGGATGGATAATCGATCAAAACGCGGAGTTCGCAGCTCGTTAATGACAGATCCGTTGACAAATGGTCTGATTACACCTGCTTTAACACTGGTTAGATCGATGCACCCTCATGTGTACAAGGTAGCAAACATTCCCATCAGACGACAGGTCTGTCATCAAAATTCATCCATTTAACTGGAATGTTACACACAGTCCATAGTAAGTATGTGCCTCTAATCAACGTGAAACAGATTGCCCTGTTTGGATTGTGCAGACTCGACATATACATCTTCTCACTCGTTGGAGTTGGAATTGATGTGTTTTCATTACTAGACGTATCTGGCCATATTGGATTTTTATCCTTAGTCTATGTACTTCTTAATGGATGCAATACAACGCATGTGGTGTTGACAGCAGATTCCATATATCAGTTTTTACTTATAGATGACTATCTTTGCGTAAATTCTTCATGTTGGCCTAAGCCCTTGGCTTTATAATGGGAATAGCAAGCAAAACGTACAAATAATACTTAAAGACAACAAAACACACAGAACGTAAAAAGATTCGCTTTTAATCGATGAAATTCGTTGACAGCTCTGTCAAATCGCTCGGTCGCAGCCAGGTCACCAACGTATCGCGGGTCCAGTTATGCTACGGTCACATTTCCAAAACGGGGCCCGGCCGGGCAGTTTGGAGGAACGAAATGTATGATACAAAAGACAACAAAGGTCAGAAGCATACAAAATATCAATCATAAGCATAATGTGCGCATATTTCTTGACATACACTTTCATTTCCCGTTTGTGCCCGTAGCATTAGATATAGGCTTAAGCCCTTCATGTTTGCGTAAATCCTATACGTTTAGGTTCACTACCTGCGCCTCTCTCGAGGTGACACCGTGCATACCTTGATGTCGCCGCCGCAAATTTCCTTTTCGTGAACGGTCGTTGCCTTTGAGAAAGGTCGTTGCCATTTCTCTGAACGGACGTTGCCATTTTGAACGGTCGTTGCCAAATCCGAGCTTGAATTCCGAACGCTCGTGGCGTGTTCGGGAACTTCGCGGATCATAGTAAGCATGTGACCTATTATGACCAACCACTGTTCTGAGTTCTAATTGCCCAGAGGATTTGGGACTCTCCCCATATGTTTTACTTGCCTTGTCCGTGCTAGCCTTACAGCTGTTACTTGTTTGTCAGCATGTCAAGCAACAAGAAAGATTTCTGGACTTTCAGGACAAAATGATTATAAAAGCAACATTTGATAGAGCTGATGAACTAGGGAAGCTTCGGGGAAATGAGGTAAGTTAGATAGTTGGTGGTATGATAAATGGCCTCGATTACTCTATACAAGGAGACTTGCTCTATATAACACAGTCCCACCACCTTTAGCCTCCGTTGCAGTCCTTTTCCCCGAAGCTTTTTTTTTTTCAATTTTTGCAGCAGCAGACACAGGGTCTATAGCGGATACGAGATCCCAAGCAGATACGCGGCGCCCCCCCCCCCCAAAAAAAATTGAAAAAAAAAGCTGCGGGGAAAAGGACTGCAACGGAGGCTACACCACCTTGGGGTTTCTAGTATCCTGATTTATATTCCTGAAACCCCTGGTGGGCGGGCGGCACTGCTGTTATGTATCTTGGCCGCTCCCATCAGCTATCTATTACTAAGGAGGGTTAAAGTACATCGAACAAAAGGGGCTGTTAACACCCCGGGAGAATATTAGGGTGAGAAATGCAAATTGTTCCTGTGTGAATCGAGGGGTGAACCAAAGTCACACCTCATCCCTGTCCTTTTCCTACTGTCCAAGGGTAAACAAGGTAGTAAAATTTGGTGAAAACTTATTTTGTCACAAGGGGCCAGTACAACATTGTTTGCCATACATGCTACATTTCAAGGTCAACTCAGGGATTGATAATCGACAATATATGTAGCCTAGATTCATATTGTCTCATATTGTCTCTAGTGCATAATGATAATTTGGGGAAACATCTAAAAGTGAAACCCAGCAGCAAGTGACCACCCCTGGCGAAATAACAAACGTTAAAGGACAAAAACAACAAGATGGATTTAGAAGGTCCTGGCTGGGCTTCTCCAGCAAGTTCTGGCGCGCATGGCTCTTCTTCTGTCGCCACAAGTGTCATTACCCACAATTCTCAGAAATCCGGGAAGTTACGAGAAGTTCCCGAACACGCCACGAGCGTTCGGAATTCAAGATCGGTCGCTCGGTTTTGGCAACGACCGTTCAAAATGGCAACGTCCGTTCTGAGAAATGGCAACGACCGTTCTCAAAGGCAACGACCGTTCACGAAACGGAAATTTGCGTCGCCGCCGCGTGTGGAAGAATCAGCCTTGACTCGGTGCCCATAAAGACGCGGGCTCCAACACTGTGCACGCTTGAAAGCAGCCTGTCGACTCCCACCGGCCAACATGCAATTCGGAATTCCTAACTGATGCATCATATGAGGCTTTTGATACCGTTGGCGCCTGTACAGCAGCGTCTTTATCAGCGTACTTACTAAGTTACAGCCCGTAGAGCCACGGAACGATCATTTTATTACAGCAAAAGTACCCCGCTGAAGCGATCTGATCAACAAGCCGTTCAATTGTTATCTCGTTTTCTTTGAAGCATAAACTTGTGATCAGAAACGAGCTGATGCGTGAGGTTTTTATAACCCGATATAAAAATTCATTACACGCTGGATTTGCTATTTATGTATTTTTTATTTTATTGGTTTTCATAATAACATAACAAAACATAATAAGGAAACCATCCAGCAAAAACTGATCGTGTACAGATATGAAATCATAAAAAAATAGTAACAAAGGTGTAGTTATCAATACAAATTAACAATAATGAAAACAATAATGGTAACATAAATTAACAATAATGGTAACATAAATTAACAATAATGGTAACATAAATTAACAATAATGATAACATAAACTTTATCCAACAGAAATTAGAATGTAGTGTAACAGAAATTAAGGATTTGCTATTTTACAGCTTTCGGTTTGGTGTCAAAAAGACGGGCACCCGGTATGATTACATCGTTGGCTGGGCGGATATCCTTCACATCCAGATGCAGGGTCGGCACCAAGGTTGTTCAGAATCACTTGCTGCTTTGATGATCATGGGTCGTTCACCCCACAGTGATCACTAGTGCTTGTATGTCAAAATGAAGTGAGCCGCATCTGCTGAAGATGATTCAATTTCGCAGGAATCGATAGACCATGCCACTTTCATTGGTGAAGTTTCTTTCCATTGGACTTGCATAAAACTGTGTACCGTTAAAACTTTTACGTGAAAAGAGAGTTCAGAGTGAAACGATTATTATTCAGCCTATAAAAACCTAAGGCTCCGGGCGTGTTACACCAAGCTCTTTAACTATTCGTGTTCAACAAGGCTTGGTCTATGCCAAATATCTCGGCAGATCATTACGAGCACTCTGAACAACAGCATGTATACGAGCTCGTTAACTATTCGTGTTCAACAAGGCTTAGTCATATGCCAATCCTCAAGGTAGATCATAAAGAGCACTCTGCATAACAGCATGTAGATGCCGTGCACTCAACAGAAATCGCCCAACACAACCTTGGAGCCGTGTTTACCGCTCAAATGTAACAAGCAGCAGGCTAGGGTGGATGATGATTTGCCACGCCTTTGTCTGGCGCTTCTATTCCCGTAATTGCATGTTTCACAGCTTATCGGAAGTGTAACTATCAAATCCGACGTACTTAACAACATGCTCGGCAATTTCCGGTAATTTAGCTACCACATGTTAATGTCACTGACAATTACGTTCATTGCCACGCGCGGATAGGAACGACTCATACTTAAAAGTTCAAAGGCGTCCTTCATCCGTGTGGTTCATACTATTCCATTAAGAGGTTGCTTAACGCTTGCACACGGTTATACACTACCGTGTAATTTAGTCGAGTACAGTTCACGTTCAGAACCAAGCTGCCAAGTACATCGCTAGTTTTCTTTGACTGCTTTATTCAGTTGGTGATTACAGTAAAGAAACTTTTTCTATTCAAGTGAGAAGAGATTACGTACGTCATTTACGTGGTGGTAGCGCACTCAAGTTGACAAACTTATATTAGCGCCACCACTAAACATATATGCACAAGACATAAAAGTGAAAAGATAAGAATACAAACTTGACATGATGTACTAACTTATAACTAAATATGATTATCTGATATATATGCCAGAAACAAATGATATAGTATGACAACAAAAAATTCTTGAAGGCACATGCCCGATCCTTTTAACTAATGGAAAAGTCTAATTGAACACACGTAGAGAGAAAAAATCTTAAAGAAATTGCAATAAGTTATCAGAAGTAGTTACAATGTAACCTTCACGCTGCCTTTCCACTTTCCCTGGATGTTTTTTATAGAGCAGCAGAACGTTGTAGTGACCTTTCTGTGTAGAAGTACAACGTCCGTTATGTACTAGGTAACCTTTTGGATTACCCTTCAAGCAACCAATTCAATGTTGCCATAGACCATGAAGGATGTTAAATCGCCTGAAGATGTAGGCCGCGCTCGATCTACTGGAATGAGACAAATAGTGCAAAAAGTGATCTCCGTGTTTCGCTGACGTGATTTGTTGCCGTTGCTTTGACCAAGACTCCAGACCTTTAACCTGAATGGGAAAAAAACGCGCATTCGACCTTGTTTGATAAGCTCCGGGAATTCATCAGTGGGGTTGTGTGGCGTAACGGCAGGGTGTTCGGCCCAGAACCAAGCGACCCCGCGTTCGAATCCCCCTGACGCCACCGATGTTGTGCCCTTTGGAAAAGCACTTAACGCAACTTTCCTCGCTACATCCAGGTGTAAAATATAATGTGTATATTGTTCTCTGTACGTGGCACAGTTAAAATAAGTTACGAAAAATTGAGTACAATGCCACGTCGTCCTTGTCGGTCGAAAAGCAAAGTAAAAAAAAAGTTCATCAGAACCTTCTTTATCTCGTATGCAGCCAATGGTCGAACCCGTAATACAATGAGTCAGACCGTGTGCCTGAAGGGAAATATGCTTTTTGCTTGTGTATGTCCTGAGGAAATGGCCAGTCAATGTGACATTTGGCTCAAACGCTTACTAAGATTAAGAGCGAGAAATTCGCTTGCACGTTTAGATTTGACCGGGATGGATTTGATCTACTCACACCGGGAAGGACCCCTGCTCTTTTAGAAAAGAACCGGTGAATTTCAATGTATGGCTGTTTTGGTTACTACTATCATAATTAGTCCACTCTATCTTCCAAAGCGTCCCTGTCTTCTATGACGCGCTGTTAGTTCATAATCATGATACTTGCAAATTGTCGGTCAAGGTCTCCCAACACAATGATATCCGTATTGTGTTGTCCGGAGTATGAGATTGTTGGCTAAAGAATCGAGCTGCTGGCTAAAGACTCGAGCTGAATATAAAAAAAAAGTTCTCTACTTTGGTTTTGGAATGCAGCCAGCGATCGAATCCATGAAGCGATGTGTGAGGTAATGTGTCTTCTGAGGAATGGGCTTCTTTGTTGCCGTAGGTCCAGTCATGGCCCAGCTGTGCAATAAAGACTTGAAATATTGGCTCTGCCGTGCGCTGATTCCTATCTCGAATGTTACAAGCCAACAAGGATTGAAGATGCTTCGAATTGATATTAAGTTATTGGGTTTTCGCAGTCTAGATAATAAAGCCAACGCATAACTCACTGTGAGGCGTAGCAGTAAAGGTTATAGAAGAACACTTGTGTTCTATAAACTTTCTCTGAGCGAAACATGGATGGAATATCTATTCTAGTCACAAGTTGCAAAACTGTTCGTTGTACCAAGGGTCTTGATAAAACCTAATTGTTTGTACCTAGACATACATGGGATCAAATGATGAGAAACTTGTCATGTACGTTTATAGGTAATTGGTGTGAATCGTTATTGTTGAATAAGCAACGGGAGGCTTCAGGTGTCAAGTTTGCTTAGTCTGACGGACGTATAGGCTTCTACAACTGTGCGTGCCGTCTGTTCTAGTGAGGTCTGTCAAGGGCGTGCTGGGAGTCAGCCGAACACATATTCTATATTCACGAGGCAGCCTCGCCTTTACCTTTGGTCTTATTTTCCTGAAACGGCCCTGGCGCCGCTAGAAATTGGATACAGCTTGGCAATTCTGCTCTCTGTGACAAAATCAGATAATGGCTGGCTCACTGTGACCATCCTGGGTCACACACCGGTGGGTTGTCTACCCCCAGTTTGTCGTGTTTGCGCGGGAAGCGAGGCGGGTCATCTTCACTATCAGTTGCTCGGCAATCGTCTGCCTCGTGTCAGACCATTATCTGCTGGGTACATCATCACTCTTCGGTGTCTTCTATAAACGTGATGACTAGGAAAGTGAGGTTAACTCCAGCAAATTGCCGTCACATCAAATGGAGGAGGATGTCAGAGACAGGCAGGCGCTGTGTTGTACGTTACCATGGCGACAGGTCACAGTCTACCAAAACTACACGTACCCCATAATTTGCCGCCTATCGTATCTGAATGTCAAAATAGATCGCAGATCTTTGAAGGACATTTCTCTACGAACTTATTCATCTTCTTGCATTAGTTTCGCTAAGTTCGGGCTCTACGTTTAATTTACGCACCCCTCCGTGCACAAGACACGTGCCTGCATGAGTAGATAAACTGAAGGATGTTAAGCTAACACGATTTTGTAGCGATTCCGTGGGCAGTATCATAACCTCCGTGAGACCTTCACACCGGAGAATCCATTGATCTGGACACGATATCTAACTCACATAAGAATCACGAAGCCGCGCCTCAATGAATCTGCCGTGTAAGGTAAGCAGTCATATCGACCGTGGGATCCTGACATCTAATCATGCAACACAGTCACTGGTTTTATGACATAATATACAATGCTATTTTTGCTGGGCTGCATTCTCAATCCATGTGAAGCTTATCAAGTAAAGCCCGCAATATCATCGTAACCAGCTGTGGTAACGAGATATACTCCACCCGTCTATAAGACAGTAAATCATAAAAGAATGCTCGCATAGATAGTTCATTGCTTGTCCTTTCTTATTTTATGGTAAGCTGATTTTCAATGGGTAGAAGTTGAATATAACATTAAGTGAAGTTTTACATAAATGCTGTCATAAACTTTCAAACTCCGTCACATCAAGTGATCAACACATCAATGTACGTACTTCAGAGGACACAGGTGCATCAGAGTATGCGTGAACCATACAACTGAAGGTTTAAATCATTATGCATAGTTCCGTAACATCTATGCGGGATTCTGAACCAGGGCTAAAGGGTCAGGATCTGGGTCATTGTCAGAAACTCAATTCCGGTTCAAAACTTCTTTGATTGCTGTTTTTGTGCGTGAGGTGCTTACCGAAGTAAATCAGAGCATGTCTTAGTTACCCGCGACGTCGACTCTAATAGGATCTGCAGATGCAAGCAAACCATCCCGGATTGACCTCCGTTCTAGCGGCAATCAGAGCAAAGCGTTGACTGGCGCATTTATTCATCAAGGCTAGCGGAAATAATCTCATACTTAACCTCTCGCACAGTTTTTAAAGCTCTGTGTCCCTTGAAACATCTATCGAAACATGTAGTACATATATTCATTAGAAACAGAACTCACCTTGTGGTAAAACGATCATAGCCTCTACCAGACTCCAGGCGTGGCTCACCGCTGGATAGAGTCGAAATCGGCCAAAAAGACATACCAGAGGAGTTGGCCAGCCGATAGATATAGTTTGGCACTGTATCTATCGGCTGGCCAACTCCTTTGTTATGTTATCTACTCTTTCCAGTGATGTCTAGAGCCAGGTAGAGGATAGTAAACCATAGAAAATAAGGTGTATGAAATATATACTATACAATAGCAATCATGGCTTTCTCAAGTGTATATATATTGTCTTTATTTGATTGCACTGCATGATGTATCATTCACACCCTTCCTAATGAAACAATTCATAACAATACGTGATTGATAGACATTGAGCGGAATTGAATCAATTGATTAGATACCTTTACGTGTATATTCATGCCTCGAAAAGCTAGGTACAGGCCGTTTATCGTATGACTTAAAAACGAAAGATTTACCGCAATACACGAGTTAAACATATTCACTCACTCATCATGTATGTTAAACATACATGGTAGACAAATGTGCTGTACTAAGCTAACCGAGAAAAGTCAGAACATGACAGTCAATATTGACGATTCATGTTGCCAGTTGCAAGACACGCTAATTTAGAAAAACAGCAGGAGCTATGTCAGGCCGCGCACAAGGTCCCGTCTGTATGGCCTCGTGGGGAAACAAGATCCATCACCAAAGACAAACGGTTTTGGCAGGCAGACCTGTGGCCCAAATGACTGACAAGGGACCACTTTGAGTAGAGCGTGAATCTACTGCAGACTAAGTACTATGTAATGAGAATATGTTAATGTCGATGTTGTGTTGTACGTTGCAGTTATCAGGACGTTAGCAATGGTTAGCTGACAGCATACTTATCTAATATTAGACAAACCGGTGCCCGCCAGCAACATACGAAATGTATCATATGAAAGACAATAAAACACACAAGACGCAAGAAAAATATATCAACGAGCATAACCTGTCTAAATTTCTTGATATACGATGTTATTTTTCGGTCCCGCAAACTGCCCGTTCAGGCCCCAGTTTGGAAACGTGATCCTGGCATCAGGGATACAGGTGGAAAATATGCATGTCTACATGTTTAGTAGGGATTGATTCTTCTTATCGCTATTCTGAACGTGTTATCTATCGCAACGGAATAACCCGAAGAAATGCTGCAGAATTCCACAAGGAATCGGTGGATATCGTCAATATAAACGGCAACACCAGATGCTGGTCAGCTGCATCCCCTGGGCTTTGAAAAACGGATGTTTCCCATTCTCTACGCTTTGGCTTATTAAGATGGTAATTGGCCCCCTTTTCAAACGTATCAACGTGTATACAGCCATTTATATTCGCTTACAAGGCTTTACTTGAACCAAACGGAAAGTCTTTTCCACTGCACACTGACCCCCATTAGGGACTTGGGATTTCATTTACATCTTCCAAATTGGTGTCAGTCTGGAGGTTATAAATGTAGGTTGCTCTGGGCCTCCTCCCATTGCCTCTGTTGCCCTTCCATAGTTCCCTTAGCGCAGGTCTATATTAAGTTGTCACGAAGTGATTAGATCCTACTCCACTGGCAACTTTCGCTTCTCTCACGATCAATAGATTATAATAGACCTAATATAGTTCTCATGCTGTTGCTGTTATGACGGCGAAAAATCAGTCTCCTGTGCTTAAACTGCAACGATTGATTGTGATTTTCATATCTATCTTGATATTCGATTAAAGACCCAACAATCCATGTGAATTGTATGTACGCGATAGCTCGTGGCATGCAAAGTCAAGATAGCTAAATGAACCTTCAAAGATGATTAACACTTTATCTTGCCCAGACAGCGACAAGTAAAGTTATACGTTTTCGCCTTTATCTTATTTCTCGTTTCTTCCACGTTTATTCCTCCACTGCTAAAATATTGATAAAAAGTAGAAGCACTCCTCTGAGTCAGCAAGGAGGGAATGTGCGGTGTTTTGCTGTGCTGTAAGAAGCCGCTGTAGATAGAACTTAGCTATGACATGACTACATGCCCCACAGAGCAGTCAAGGTCAACATGATCCGGGAAAGAGCTATGGTGATTTCGTGGAATTCGGCCTGATATTTCTCCTCTTGCGCACTTGAACAGGAAACGCCGTCCATTTCTACCACGCTTCATGAAGTTCTTGGCAGTAGATTTTGGATGCCAGTCGACGCGTGGCCTTGTCTATAGAACCTCATGTATCAATCACGCATGCTCCTGCAAGTCCTTCCTTTGCGAAAGTACTCGGTACACTCCCGGGAGCCTTCAACCGTGACTTCCACTGTCGCACCCGCATTTACGCCAGCGCGCACTCTCGACATTTCACCAGTGGCATCTAAATGAGAGTATCGCTATCATTTCCTTCACAAGAATCCATATAGTGGTGGTGGTAGTTTTTCATTGTTTCGCATTGCATGTGTTTCTACCGGGAAAAGATTGGCAATATTGATCAAGTACCAGCGGACCAATGAAATATTGCGATCGGTTTAGACAGCGGAAGTGCAAATCGAACCTTGATAGAAATGGATCGTGACAGTCGTCCTTGTGAATCAGTGAGGTGTATATGAAAGCTTTCGGAGAGCCGGGCCGCTCGTAACTTGATGTATACTCCAAACGGATTGTCGCTACACACGCCTGTCACATTTTATCAGGTTGATAAAGAAAAAACTCCTTTGTGTTTAACCTAACAAGATCTGGAGGTGCTTTTAAATCGGATCAAATGGATTTACACATCAGTGGATCCACCGCGGATTTCTTCAATCTAACACAAGCCTGTCACATTTCATCAGGTTGATAAAGAAAAAACTCCTTTGTGTTTAACCTAACAAAATCTGGAGGTGCTTTTAAATCGGATTTACACATCAGTGGATCCACTGTCGGATTTCTTCAATCTAAAGCCCCCCTCTCACTGGACCCGCGACACGCTGGTGGCGTCGATGCGTCCTAAACTGGATATGTGTTATTCTAGACTTTATAATCATGGGAATATCATTCAAACGTACAAGTATGACCAAAAAGACAACAAAACACACAAATCTTAAAAATATTATTTTTGTCGATGAAATTCGTTGAGTGCTTTGTCATTTTGATCGGCCGCAGCGACGCCGCCAGCGTGCCGCGGGTCCCGTGGGGGGCGGGGGGGGGGCTAACAAGGGTTGCGTCATGCCATCGACACGGAAGAAATCGGTTTGAACATGGATGTTGATGAAAGCAACTCAAAAATAGATAAACGTTAACATGCTAGTTAAGCACTTCTCTGTAATGACATCTGTATAGATTTTGTGACATTTTTCGTAAGGCATTCATTCATCGCAAGCAAACTGAATTCGTACTTCCGTGAATAATTTCACCAGGCTTGAGAATAGCAAAGTTCTTTTATTCACAACCGAGTATCTACACTAACTAATGTAAATACTTGGTTGTGAATGATAGAACTTTGCTATTCTGAATTCTTCCTATTCGTATGAAAACAAATGCCTTGTAAACGCCACAGGCTCAGCGGTGCGACCATTTGTAGTCATCTGCCTTCTTGAGTTCCTGGAAGTTCGACCAAATTTGGCGTCCTTCCGAGTTTAAAAGACGCTAGAGAAAAATGTGAATAGACACTTATTGGCTTCTCAACAATCTCGCTTTTATCAGTTTTAACACTTTGGCAGACAAATTCATTACTGCACCTGGGATCTCACGCCGTGAGTTACAGCTTTTGGCTGAGTTCCCAGACGGGCGGTTCGGTCTGACAACGACTGATAATCATGATCATGGGCAGTATGGGAACGGATCTTAAACTAGATATGCCAAACATTCATCATGACTTCGAGAAACCGAGGGCGTTGAATCACGGCAATCTGTTTAGAATTATCTACTGGAGCTGCTAAATCAAGACCACCTTCACTGTTCCCTGGAGTCGTCTTAAGTTAAAAGTTAAAGTCCGCACCTGATGGTGCATATGGCGGCGCTCATCTCCCTTTCAATAGCCCTTGGGCCACACAACTTTGTGCAATTACTACAGCAGGGGGGTGGGGCTAATCCACTGGTAGTGGTTTGTGTGTTCAACTACCATACTCTTTCCCAAATGCTGAGCAGAGAAAGCAGTATGTACCATGTTTAAGTCATTGGTATGACTCGGGCGGGGTTCGAACTCAAGACCTACCGAAATCAGGATCAGGCGAATACTCTACTGATCACTGGACGATTGTACCGGTTTGAGTCGTCGTAAGATACCTTCAATTCAACAGACACCCAGTCAAGAGCTTACCAGCTGATGCTTTGAACCAATTATACAAAATACAACAAGAAGAATCATCCTAGAACAGTGTTGTCACAAGTGAACTTCCCTTCACTTATATATACACTTGAAACACAACGAAGAATACGTTATCGAAACAGCGTACACAGTTTGCAATTAACAGTCGGTAGATACTCATGCAGTTAAAACCTTACACCCATACATCAAGATGTGCCGATGGCATCTTCTGAAGCTTTGCAGTGACATTAGACCTCACGGGTGACATAAACGATATCTGATTGCTACACGTCCACAAAGCATGCGAGGCCAACATTTTTCTGGGAAGAGTTGGTTGTGATTTCGTGGAATTTGACCTGATATATCTCCTCTCTGTGCACTAGAGGATCAACTGGAGTTATGATGAGTGAAAGTGGCAGGCTGTGCTCGGGAAGACATCTTTCATTTCATGGAGACCGCACTGCCAACTGAGCATACACTCCAACTCATGCACCAACGATTCTCTTGTGGGGTCGCGTGTGGCGTAACGGCTGGGTGTTCGGCCCAGAACCAAGCGGTCCCGGGTTCGAATCCTCCTGACGCCACCGATGTTATGCCCTTGGGAAATGCACTTTACACGACTTTCCTCACTCCATCCAGCCGTAAAAAATGGGTATATTGTTCTCTGTACGTTACAATAAGTTATTATATAATACTTGAGTGCAGTGCCACGTCGTCCTTGTCTGTCAAAGGGCGAAGTAAAAAACAATGTTCTGATGTAGATTTTGTCTGTCAGATCTACAGTGAGATCATTCTTTAATACAAGGATCAAGAGACATGTCAAAAGTGAACCTGGATCGATCTTGACGGCTCCTAGAATTGTTTTCCCCGCTGCGAAGATTTGCTTATTATACAGGGATTAGATTAGGGGGGATCTAAGATAATGAACAGCCCCCGCAAGAATCCGTTGATGTGCGACATGAATAGGAATCGCCTCGAATACAAATGAACCACTCAGATTCACGAGTAACGAGGTACAAAGTGGAAACGGTCTCAAGCTAAAGCCGGTCGCTACGGAGCGCATCACAGCACATAGACGTCGTTGAACTGCGTCAAAGTAATTACGTTGATTGTAATCATACCAGAAGGGTGCGAAGTTAACAGCGAAACATGTCACAATATGAGTTGAAGCAACTTGTGTTGCATTTTATGAATTCTTCTGCTCATGGTGCTGCTACAGTTAATAATATAATAATTACTTTATTGCAAGTTCATGCCCGAAGGCTGATTGCAGACAAACAAGTACATGGAAATACATGGGAATCGATGGAATCCCCAACGGTAAAGTTTTTTTCAGTAGTAGGGATTTTGTAATGCACATCATGGGTTCTCTTCCCTCTTTGATTCATCAGTGGCATTTCTCTTGGATGTACTGATGAAAGTGACGCTTGGCGGGCATGCGGCAATCTGGCCGTACTTCAGACCTAAGATAGAGTGCGCTACTCGAAGCTGGTGTGTTACGCCGAAGGGCGGTTATTCCGGCTATACAGATACAGATATAGTAACGCTCTACGGGAGCGCATGAACCATATGTATTATCATTAGCTACATAATCATCTTTGATGTAGAATAGCTTTAGAAGAATCTCATTTGATTTTGGCTATAAATTTTTAAACTGAGTAGCTCAAAAATGATGATGTAAAATATTAAATCTAAGATTACTATAGGTTTTACTTAGGTCTCTAAGTAGAGACAAGAAAGCAAAGATTACAACCCTTTTGAAATTCATTGATATGATTTGAAGGTTGATATTTGTTAGATTTGCAAATCTTCAGAAAGATGATGGAGATGCAAACTGATACTGAAGTTATAAAACCATTTTACATTCATGACAGTCGAGTTAAAGTGTCTCGTCAAATTGCCCCAATTTCATGGACATAACACTCTACGAAAACGAGTGGTTTGACAAGTGCCATCGTCACCACTCAGGTGGCAGTCGGAGTGATGAGATACGACCGCCTAAAGGGAATCAAGGGACTTGCATTTTTCATCAATCGGACCATAGCGCACTCTCTCTTGGGTCTGAAGTACGGCCAGATTGCCGCATGCCCGTCAAGCGTCACTTTCATCCGTACATCCAAGAGAAATGCCACTGATGAATCAAAGAGGGAAGAGAACCACTGATGTGCATTAAAAATCCCTACTACTGAAAAAAACTTTACCGTTGGGGATTCCATCCGGTGTCTTTTCATTCATCCTTTCCTTTGGCCTCTTCGTCTTCGTAAACGACTCACCGGCAATCACATAAATGGACCACATACCGTAAACTCCGATTATTCCAAACACACCTCAAAGTAGCTCTGGCAGCAAAAAGAGCCCGGCAAATACCATTAAGAGCAATGCGAGCTTTACGATCATAGTAGGTTTCGCTTTGAATCACAGCATCTGTGGTACTAACCAGACGTTATGTGCAGAAGAACTGCGGTTAGGAGTTGAATATACAGACACGCTCACGTTGATTTGATCGTCTTTCCGTTCACTTGCTGCGCTCAAACTGTTCTAGTTAATCACCATTACCGATCGCTGAAGGCATTTACAGTCATTTCCTGCCTTCGTAAGCTCTTAAGCCCCTTCCAAACTTAACGTTACAGCTTAAGCTCCTTAGCAATCTACTTCAATCAGCCACATTGCGTCATGGAGCCGCGTTTAGATCGGCAAACGGAACCATCACTGGAGGAAAATTGGGCCTTTCGCAACTAATTAAGGTAGATTCTGTCAACTCCCCCATTAAGATGCAAATAGAGTTGTCACGCTTCCCTGTTCAAAACTGATTCTCTGTACCGCAAGGACCCACTTAATATTTACGGCAAGCCTTCATCGTAATAAAAACGATACTTGGCGGTAACGTCACCAGTCACTTATGTGCAGAATACATTTTCGGAAGTTTTCATGTAAAACGTTGCTAATGGTAATGTGGAAGCTTTCCTACAAACTATTGGCAATGGCTGATATGGCGATGGCTGATATACATGAGTTACTAACTGGAAGACGAAGTACAGCTGCCTCAGGTAGTCGGGCAGGTAAATAGCCGTGGACGTGAAACACCTGCGGTCCTTTAGACTAGGTGTGCAGTGAAAATGAAAGTTATAAAAGGAAAAACAGATGCTTAGTGCAGTTTATTCGGGTTCGTACTGTGGAAGTTTCCCTACCTGTTTTCGACAAGCACATTGAACAGTGGAAGAAGTAGCGTGCATGTCGGGTGAGTGACAACAGCTGGAATCTGAATTGTAGACCATTTGGCCTAGAGGCAGACGCACTAACCACTGGACTACGTATACCCAGCCTTGTTATGAAGTGATAACTATACTGGACAGTCGACACTCATTGTAAAATCATGCTTTACGGCAATATCTGTCTAGACATGATCTAATAGCTCTCTGTCAACTACCATGTACCTCTGCTCTCCATAGAGTTCCAATTACGTCCACCCTTCACAGCTCATAGTGCCGACATTGAATCTATGAATATTGAATCTGTCAATTTTAGTACTGTCAGTACTGAAAATGTCAATTTTCTTATGCGTTTTGACTTCACTATATTTTGAAATTTACTTAGAAAGAGAAGAAGCCGAACCTATGTATTAGAAAAGTTTTAGAACCATGTTTAGATTAGTATGAGCAGTTCTGTCACTATATATACTTGATTACGATTTTTCTTATTGAAGGCATGTACCTGAATGTACAATAAAAGATATCATTCATCAAATCAGGGCGAGTTCCCATGAAGCGATTTGCAGTACTAGTGCGTATCGTAGGCAAACAGCTTTCTCATATCCTACTAAAAGTGTGCTGATTCAGCTTAGATAAAGACTGCTTGTGTTATTATTGCATTGAGGTAATAATTTAATAAGTCCATGAATATTGTCTCTGCAGCTAGCCATTAAATTAAAACAAATTCCAAATTGTCTACTCTGCAATCTTCTTCGCTTCCAAACTGACCGACAGTGAACCCTATCTAATATTTAAGGGATTTGATAAAATGTCAATAGCAGACAAGTGGCCACTATAGATGGGATTCTTGAATGCGTCGGCCAGTTGGGTAAATCATTCAAGGGACCATCAGAAGTTGGACCGTATTTTGAGGATTTCACTACTACAGGTTTGACAACAAGTCATTATTTCAAAGCCAAATTTGCCGGTCCGCGTATTTACAGAAAAACACCTTTCAAAATATACGAAATACACATGGCGATGGGTCAAATCTACCGAAACACAGTATAAGTTGATGAGTAAACATCACCGGCTACTATTCAATACACGGCAGATACACGGACCCCAAATTTGCTACTCGCTTTTGATTTAATATAAAGATAATCCATGCTTCGCGGGCTGTGTAAGAGTCTGTCACGGCGTTACTTTGATCCGCCTCCAGGCTTATCGTGAAAGCCTTGCCGTCGATCACTATCTCACTCATGGGAACCACGCGAAGGAATGGCATGAAAATGTACCTGCCCAAAGGTAGAAAAGAGTACCTGCAAAAACATAACATTTGGACTTTTTCATGACGGAGGAAGCTACCAAATACCACTTGTCTTTACCATGATGCCTCCGTCCATGTTAACAGTATGACTGTCAGTTGCTAACTGAGTTCTGACAGTTTACGTTTGCGTTTTAAGTTACGTTTTACGTTTGACTACGTTTCATCATTTCAAACTCAAATCTGCTTTTGATTTAATATAAAGATAATCCATGCTTCGCGGGCTGTGTAAGAGTCTGTCGCGGCGTTACTTTGATCCGCCCCCAGGCTTATCGTGGAAGCCGTGATATCGATCACTTACTCACTCATGGGAACCACGCGAAGGACAGGCATGGAAATGCTTACCTGCCCAATTGTAGAACAAAGCACCTGCGAACGCATCTCGTTTGGTCGAATTACAAATTTCTTTATTCACAACCAAGCATTTACACGAGCCATCATTGTGAATAAAGATATTTGCTATTCAGTCATTCACCAACCTGATGAAGTTATTCACGGATAACGTTTGGTGGTTTTCATCAAGGAGAAAGGGACAAAATGCCACTGACTGAACAGTTTACGTTTAGCTCACTTTATGGGTCATTTTATAGTACAGTCATGGTCTCTATATGGAAACCTACTGCTCAATCTACCTGTTGCCACAGGATCGGAGGACCAAAGGTCTAAGGTAAGGTCTCTAAGTGCGTTTTCACCGAGGTATGCATCCATCAATCACTCACTCACTCACTCATGAAGGGCATACTACAAGCACAGGTGGGTGGGCAATGTTTGTCTGCCCAAAAGCAAAACAGAGTAGTTGCAATTACGTTTGGACTCATTTATCAAGGAGAGAAACGGTCACAATGTCATGCGACAGGGTCGTCTTGGGGTTATGGTTGTTGACATAGAATCTAAATGTTCTGTGTTTGAATCCCTGGAAGGCCCTTCTATTGTGTCCTTGGAAAATGCACTTTACACCGAAATCCTCAGGTGAAGACGAGTACCAAGCTTCGGTCAGGGACGTCTTCTTGGATGGGAGGCCCGTTGCTTACGGAAATACCCCGAGCACGTTAAAAAAACACTTATGGCTAAGAGTAGGGGTCCTACAACCTACAAGCCATCGCAAACAACGCTCACCGCTCGTCGGCGTTAGCTCGTGGCCGGGCGTTGTATCCGTGTCAGATTGACGGCTGCCTCATTTAGGTTAAGACCACTATCTCCTAGCATAATCACCTGCGCTACATATTCCACTAACTTAGTTGCCTAGAAGTGGTCAACCACTCCCTTGCATCTTAACAAAACCCGTTAAGAAAAAGCGCACTCACCTGGCACGGGCGGCTTGACGGTGTACTGATAGCCCTCTGGAGGACGGAGCATCCAGTACCTGCGGCTGCGGCTCCTGCTGCTGCTGTTCTTGGGACTCTCCCCGCCGGCCGTCCCCGCGTGGAGAAGGATCCAGACGACGGCGAGGACCTTCCCGTACCTCCAGCCTACAGATGCCTTCCTCATGCCTGGCGATCGGAGACGTCTTGCGGGGCTGTTCCTCAGAAGCAACAGCTTGGCTCCTTGCGTGCAGCACTTGAGGCGGGACTACTCGTATACCGGGGGCATATTTATCGCCCACCGGTCACGTGTGATCACGCTGGCTGCTTCACTCAACCCTCGAGTTGGCGGAGGAGGCCCTCATGGGAATACTCAATTATACTGCAAGGTGCACCTGCGCACAACACAGTTGGCATTTAGACTCTCGTGTTCAATCCAAACTTGTTATCCCGGTAGAAATGCGATTTGATTTTACGCATGTTTGCTGCATGAGCTTCAAATCCCTGCACATAGGTCCACTGATGTATCTTGCTGTGCAGCAGAACCTATATTTCCTTTGGCTTAGAAGGTAATCTCTTTTTATTAGATTTACGTTATACAAGAAGTCGTAATTGTATTAGTAATAGAAAGCTAGTTTATTTTCCATAAAAAGGATAAGCTTGTTGGTAGGTCGAGGACTGAATTGTACTACTCGGACAGTACGTGAATCAAAGATACAGATTATGTACAATTACTGTCTTTGATAGACTATCTTATTACGAGGAAGTGTTGGCGACATCAGTACGTCAATCAGAGGGAAGTGGCAATCTAGAATTGATATAAATATGATTTATAACTCATCTTTGTAAGATGAAATGTTACTGATACATTCTGACAATGCCTCTAAAATAGCAGATCTGGTATTTGGTATCTATCTGCCCTTTTTAGAATTCCTACACATAAATCCACTAATGCACTTTTGCCCTGCAGCAGAATATATATTTCTTTGGGTTAAGACGGTAATCTTTTTTAGAAATTTGATTTGCGCATGCGTTACACATATTGTACGAGGGTAGCTAAATGAATAATAGAATTATGTATAAATACCAATACATATTTCTATAGGTCACACGCACATTTTCATTTCTGAACTTCAAACAGTTTCTCTTTCGTAGCTGCTAGGATGAAGTAAGGTGTAAAAGTGGAACAGGGTGAATTCAGAACGGTCATCAGGGTCCTGAATACTCGGCGGTGTTCATTTAATGTTTCGTTAACTTATCTATAACCTCAATTCCCATGGAATAAGAGAACTATAACTAGGCAGAATTAGTAGGTTTAAAGAATTTCAAAACGTGCCAATTTTCTTGGTTTCTTATTATTCATCTGTAAACACCTAAACGGCAAGTGCAACGATCGGTTAAGACTCCGATTCGACTTGAATAAACACGTTTTCGCGTCTGTCTTTGATTGATTATCTTATTACGACGAAGTGTTGGAGACTTCAGTACATCAGTGGGAAGTGGCAAGGTTGTGTCGAAAGTGCAACAAATATGTTGCATACTTAAAACGGCCACATGCCGGGTGAAGCTTTTAGAAACATCTCTTGTCCATGTAGATGACAACGTTGGTGTTGGCTCTGCCTTGTTTGGTGAAGGCAGAGCCTGGAACTGAAACAGGGTGACACTCAGGCTATTGGGGTCTGACTGGCCATGATATTTCTTTTCTTTTAACTACTAATCGAATGTTAGTTTTCAACCTTGAAAATGCCCAGTACGTCCATATGGTACGCTGTGCATTTGATAGAGTTCGATTTAAACGTGAAATCAGAATTAGGGTCAGAGAGATCGCGTCCTTGGAGAGCCTTTCGACTGCAGCAAAAGCCAAAACCCTGTCTTCTGTCATCTATGGTCAGGATTTTCATCTTAAAGACCATTGACAATCGCGTTATGCACTGATTATGTCCGATGCAATTTGCTATCCTGGTGTAGTTTAGTTATTAAAATCCAATCTTCAAAATATAAGAAGAAGACAGCACAGTCAAGTAAATCGGATTGTAGGCCTTGTCTTGGTGACCCCAGTATCCAGGGAAACTTTCGTAATTGATAATTCATTTCTGAATTTTTTCTCAAAGGTATGACGTTTTCCACCGGTTCAAATGTGACCCAAGGATACGTAAGATACATTCCGAGGGGGGGAGAGAAAGAGAGAGAGAGAGAGAGAGAGAGAGAGAGAGAGAGAGAGAGAGAGAGAGAGAGAGAGAGAGAGAGAGAGAGAGTACGTGTATGTACTTTACCAACTGAAACTAAAAAGAACAAAGGCTAACTTATGCAAACTATACCGATCGTCATAGATTTAACTTCAAGCACCAAGAGTAATGCTATGTTGGTAAAACGTTAAAAATTGTGCCAATTCACATGTATTGCACGTCACAGTGGTGAACGCTAATCGGCTAACAGGTCTCTGTGCTGATCAGACTGGAGATTGCGTCGTTAATCATGTATTTACTAGACAAGTTAAGGGATTGGGGCTCAGCACGGACAACGTCGGTGGAAACAAGCCAACGTACGAGATTAGCGGCCGTGTGAGTAGTGAGCGGGTGTGATAACGCCCCCCCCCTCTCACGGGACCCGCGTCACGCTGGCGGCGTCGCTGCGGCCGATCGAATCAACAAAGCAATCAACGAACTTTATCGACAAGAAACGAATCTTTTTAAGCTTTGTGTGTTTTGTTGTCCCTTTGGTCTTGTACTTGTACGTTTTGAATGATATTCTCATTTAAAGGCAACGGTAACACAAATCCAGTTTAGGACGCAGCGACGCCGCCAGTGTGCCGCGGGTCCAGTGAGAGGGGGGCTTTAGGGAAGTTGTCCCTCTGCACTGTGTAACATAGTCTCTACCAGACTCCAGGGGTTCCTAAAAGATAATAGAAATTGGCCAAATAGGGAGGTGACTTTTTTAGAGGATTTTCAATGACTTAACTCATAAAAAGAATACAATATGATTTTCTTCCTGTGCGTCAGAATGAGATATGGTCGCTTCCTCGTAACACCAGAGCACACAAAGTAACGACCCCGCAATTGCTTGGACACATATCATAACCGGTAAACCGCCTTAAGGCGTAACACACCGTTTACGTACGTTAAGTACAAGCTGCGTAAGACCAGACTGATAGGCTCAGTGGTCCAGTCACGCCCCGAGGGACTCCTACTCTTAGTGTACATCTGGGTGTACATCATTTGGTTCTCTCGCTGCCACCGGATTGAAATTTTACAATGCCAGATATTACGATGTATAACAATGAATTTGTAGAAACACCATTACTGCGATAATACACCTCAGTGCGCAGACTTACTCTTTCTTATCATATCCACTATGGCAAGTAATGTGTCAGCATTTGGATTTAGAGCTAGCGGCTGAAGTACGCCGGAGAAAACAACAGAGAACGTGTTGCCAATTTCCTAATCTACCAAGCTTAGTGGATAAGGTCAAGCCAGCGAAGCCAAGCCAATTAAGAGAGAGAATGCGATCCGACAGCATCGGCGATTCTACCATTCGAGATCCCGATCGGAATCTATGTCGACAGACTCTTGTCGGGATGCCAGAAATGAGCTAGGGTGGTCTCCACCTATAAATCCTACATTCAAAAGTCAATCCATTATCTTAAGTGACAGACTCGGAAAGTTCTGGCTGTCTTTCAAGTCAACTTTTTTTTTAAGTTGTAGACCCCGATCGTTAGGTCTACTGGCAGAATTCTGCCGGATTGCGATCTCTTCCCTGACACGCACATTGTTATGACTTCCTTTCTGGCTATTTTGACTTTCAATTGTTTTCTCACTAATGTATTAAGAGAGAACTGCTGTACTAAGGAATATTGATTGCTGGTCATAAAGGCATTCTAAATCTGATTTTTCTTTTACAATATGGATGGTGTCATCAAATTTTATTGCCCGTAATATGATTTTTCTAAGAGAAAACACAGCATTGTGGTACATAACACTACAGTGGAACTATGTTTTCCATGCGCATAATGATCAAAGTTAAGCTGGTGTGTTACGCCTGATGGCGGTTATACCGGCTATATAGATACAGATACAGATACAAACGTACGAGGGACGACAGCCTTTCTATCCAGGCTATATTATGATGTATAACAATGAATCTGTACGTTTACACAAATTGATATCTATGATGTGTCCAGCAACATCAGCTTGTCTGCCTGGCGTTCCATTGTGTATTGTATTGTTGCAATTTCGAATAAAGTAAAGTAAAGATGTGTCCATATCTATCATTTTTCTAATTAGGTAAAAACAGTCATTTTTAATAACTACAGATGATAAGTAGACATCAATTTGTGCTAATTAGATAAAAACAGTCATTTTCAATAACTACAGATGATCAGTAGACATCAATTTGCGCTAATTATGTAAAAACAGTCATTCATAAGAACTACAGATGATAAGTAGACATCAATTTGTGCTAATTAGGTAAAAACAGTCATTTTTAATAGCTACTGATGATAAGTAGGGACCAATTTGTGCTCATTAGTTAAAAACAGTCATTTTTGATAAGTACAGATGATAAGTAGACATCAATTTGTGCGAACGAACGTTTGCAGCTTCATCAGAAGTTGGTCCTCCTCAACTCGTCGGTCCAACTTATGGATGTAGCGACGTACAAATTTGACAGACTATCTATCATACCAGTGCGATAAAGGGAAGAACATCGCCACCGACTCATCGCGCCCACTGGTCTCAAGGCGTATCAAGTCTCCGTCCACTCAGAACACCATTTGGGACGCAACCTAATGCATCTTTATCCAACCCTTTGGGTACTTTGGAAAGTAGCTCAGGTCATTGTTAAGTAATGTTTTGTTTCCAATTACAGTCATTATGTACAACTTTTTAAAGAGATTCTACACTTTGATAATGTGAAAATGAAATGTATCAGGGCAGTGGTATTTCAAACATCATATATCGTCAGTATACAGATGTAAATTGCACATACACAAGTATATCAATAAACTGAAGAAAGAAGTACAATAATGTTTACTACACATTCTTACATCAACTCTGTGTGTAATACGGGAAGTCTGTTTTGAATTTCATCACACAGATGTCATATCGAAAATTCTATGTCCCTTTCCAGCTGTTGACTCAGAGAAAAGGTAACCAGAAACACAACATGTTTTTTCTAGGCCGTATTGTTAGAATGCCATCTAGAGCACGACTAATGCACCATCAGCAAGGGCAGGGGCAATCCCTACCTTGAGCATTGTGAACGGGTGTTCCATCAAACATGAGTCCCTTGCCATCGGCCCATCCCATAAAAGGCGAGGGTCGCCAGGCTTTTGCTGGGGTCGTTCGGGTAACCAGCAACACAACATTTAGTTTCTAAGCCTTGTTGTTGAGTTAGATGCCATCTAGAGCAGGACTAAAGCTTCGGTCCCAATGGGAATAAGGGGCCCTGGCAGGTAGTCCACGGGCTTTTGGCGGCACTTTCGGGCGTGACCCCTGCGTGGCCCCGTCGGACACCCTGCGGTTGTCGGGCTATTTTGGGGCCCGGCCGGGATCCCGAATCAACTTAACTCAAACTTAAATTAAACGCGGGACCCGGTAACAGATAGACGCCATGAGCTACTCGTGCGGGCACCAGAAGGTACCCCGGTACCCGGCAGTCCGCCGGGACAAATGTGTGGCTTAGGGGCCCGGCCGGGACTACACCCCCGACGGGCACCGGCGCAATTGGGACCAAAGCATAATGCAGCATCAGCAAGGGGAGAGGTAATCCCTACCCTGAGCATTGTGGGGCGAGTTTTCCATCTAACCTAAGTCCCTGCGTGACAGAGAATGGACCCGTGTCGTCATTGATGACGTAGTACGGACACCTGAACAAAGAAAAAGCAGACATGTTGAGGGCATGTGAAGGCGCCAAAAGCTGCCAAACGGACTGAAGTTTGAAAGCTTTTCTGATAAAAGATCATGATTTCTAATCACGAGCTTGCAGGCGTTAATGCCTGCTTTGTACTGTTGACAGCCGAAGCTAGGATGAAGTATTACTCTTCGAGCCGCATTGGTAATCTCATTTAAGGCCACATCAAATAGAAACATGCTGAGTCAGGAAAGTCTGCAAACTTCCTGCTGACGGTTGCAGCGGCTCGGTAGTCATATATTGACCATGGTAAAATTCTAATTCATAACAGCCCTACGGCATCGACTATGGCTAAACAGCCTTATACGTGAATGGCAGTCTCTGCCACGTGGTTGAGACTTGGGAATCAAACGTGTCTTAAGACCTCCATTCCACTATGACGGCGACCTTTGCTGCGATCGCGCTGCGACCAGAGATTCGACGGAGCCCTCAAGGAAACGAATCTTTTCACGCTTTATGTCATTGTTAATAATATTCCTATCATGAATTCAATCGTTACTCAAATCCAAATGGTTGCTGTAAGGTCTCTCTGCTATCTCCGTCTAGTTGAAAGGTGGGCCTCTAGGCTATATTAAATCGTTGCGTGAAGAGTCAGGAAAGTCGGCAAACTTCTTCCTGGTGATTGTAGCGGCTGTCAAACTCTTCTTATACCTCCATTCCAAAAGGGCGGCGACCTCAGTGCAACTGCGCTGCAACCGAGCGAATTGACAGAGCGCTCAACGAATTTCTTAGATAAAAGAACGAATCTTTTTGCGCTTTGTTTGCTTGTTCTCCTTTCAGTCATACTTTTACACCTTACATGTATATCATATTCCTATCATGAATTCAACGGTTATGCCAATCCAAATGGTCGTTTGGAGGCAGGATTCCCGCAGGAAAGTCGGCAAACTTCTTGATGATGATTGCAGCGGCTGAAGTCAAACTTTTCTTAACGCTGCGATGATTAATCGGACCACGCGACTTTGAACTTGGCTGGTCGATCGTAGAGTATGGATTTCGTCGTTGCCCACCGGTAACCAATCAGTCACCGGTAGTTATCGGTTAGGAAGACCATCAATACTTAAACCGTCGATGAAGGTTAGACATCCAGGTGACATGATACGCAAGATGACTATTACTCAAGCAACTGGATAGATTTTGGAAACGGTCAGACGTTTTCAGATAGCAGCCACTACCTTTCGTCGGTGATACTCAGCAAGATCTGTTTATCAGCAGGTTTGCAGCAGGCCTGTTTTCCTGTTGTCCCCGTGGCGCAAGCGGTAATGTATATGGTACAACGTAAAACATATAGTAGGGAGAAAATTGTTTATGGTCCGTGTCCGTTCGTTTTGTTCATTTCCGTTACTTCAAGAGTCTCTTAATGGAAGTCAGATTCGGAGCAGCACATGTGTCTGGTGGTAGGCTGTAAACAAGAGCTAATTAGTCCATCAGCATCAGCCATTTCTTGACTTGTATGTGTTTCCTATTGAACTATCTGAAATTTGTCTTCGCCTCATTTGAAAACCAATTCATAGTTTTAGCCTGCTCATCAACCGATCTTTCTCAGTTTCACTGACGAAACCTGATACGCGTGACCGTTTCCCAAATCGATCCAGTTGCTTGACTAACTGTCGCGCGTCAATACTTAATTTAGCTGTTAGACGAGACACGTTGACAGTAATGCTATCTATGTATCCCCTGCAAGGGACGCCCACGGGACTATCTGGCCATAAAGCTGCAAAATGATGCATGTCTGTAAGTAGACCGTTGCGGATACTGTAAATGCAGAAATGTTCGCGGTGATTCAATTTCGCGGTAGGGAGAAAATGGAGTGTTCGCGGTGGTTTTGAGTTCGCGTTTGAGACAATAGTAGCGCTACAGAAACACCGGGGAAAAAATGTTTGACGTGGTTTTAAGTTCGCGGTAAAGAGCTCACCAAGAAAACATAAAACCATCGAGTACATTTCTGCATTTACAGTATCTGGAGCGTCCTGGGTGGTATAGCAAAGGTGAAGCCTCCAGTCGAATTCTTTAATCAAGGTAGCCCAGGTATAAAGGGATCACTGGATTCAAGGAGCTTTCCGAACTTATCGATCGCTTACTCTTATCGGCCAAGACTTCAGGCAGAGCGTTTCTTCGGGAAGGATGGCTTCTGTACAGTTTCTATCCATGGTCTCCTTCCGTGCCACTGACTGCATTCTTTCACGTACGATCATGCGCTTTAAAACCACCAGCAAAACCAAGAAGCCACAAACGCATATATTCATATCAGGTGAGCACCTCAGGGCAACAAAGTGTTTTGCTCGTTTGAATCATATACACACATACATAAGCACACACACACACACACACACACTCGAACACACATACACACCTACTCGCACACACACACACACATACCTACACACGCACACACACTCAAATTCACCGAAAGTCAGCAGATCACCTCCATTCGCAACGCACAGCTATTCTACAAACCGGCTTTGCTCTGTGACGCACGCTTCAGCCTACCATGACGTCCGAAATAAGGAGTAGTTCATTACTTCCAGTTTGTTGGTACGAATAACTATGGCGGGTATCGCCTGCGGATACCTCATTACGATGCCTGGCGGTCATGGAGACTACAGCGGCTGACCTTTGACCAGTGTAGTGCGTGCTACAACGCAAGGTGACGTCATGTGTTCTATCGTGTGTGCAAAGGTCATGACATCTGTCATTTGTTTGACGTTAGCTTACATGTACATTCAAGAAATTAAGCTGGCAGAGAATGCCTGTAAAGAGAGAAAGACACACTCCTAAATCCACAAGATCAGTTCTCATGGTAAATAGAACATGTTCTTTAAAAGGACTTTGTTGCTGACCTCATGTCATGATCAGTACCTCAGAACTTCCACATGGTTGCTACAAGTAACTACACAAATCGCTGGGATCGCCTGTAGGCATCTTACAAATCACAATAGGTAAACGTCAATTGAAGGCAACGCCTAGATATGATCCGATAATCACAGGTTCAACCACATTATGCACAACAGCGAAGAACAGCGAACCAGACAGAGAAACCTATAGACTCGAGGTAATAAGGCGTCCACTTGAAGGTAAGTCTCACTAATAATCCTACATGATACTTGATGTGTCTTAGGGTCACTACAGGTAAAGTGTCCTCAGACAGGAAGTCCTAGCGTAGGAACATTTGTCAGCTCAAATATTTGGCTCGTATGTCAAAAAATGGCGTCGAGGAAACAGGCACAATGTGGGAAATGTCACCAAGTCACAAGGTGTGAAAAATAAGACAGGGTTTTCATGGCCAAAGTTGAGTACAAAAGAGGTTGTAGATCTTTTTAAGACAGCATACAACATGATAGATAAGGGATTTGACATGGCAACATGCAGATTACTACATGGGTACATGCAAATTCAATTTGTATGAATGTCAACTCTGTCACTTCGTCTGACTTTTTCAAAACATATCTAGTCTATGTTTAATATTTTCGCATTTTCCTAATGCCTTTAGATGCATTCTATTGGTCTACAAAACTTGTTCTAGACGCATACATGGTGAAACCCCAAGACTGTGTTCAATTCAATTTTACCTTAACCTTTAGCACACTAAAGCAACCGCTTGGCTACAAATTTTCTATTAGTTACGGGGTTAGGCAGCAGGTTGGAGGTTAAGTATACGACTCATTCACTTTCTTTGTACGACAAGTACGTACGCATGCTACAGATAGTCAATGATAACGATAAATGGTAGTTAAATCTATACATAAATGCGACGTCCACGGCAGAGCCTAGCTGGTATACCTGGGTCGATGACCTGCACGACATTCGGTAACAGCAAGAGAAGCCGTGCGCGTGCGCACACACAGTGGTCGGACCAGTCCGAGACTCCCCTGATTATAGATTCATATAACCTCATTATACACAGTTGGCAGAAGACGCTAGCTGTCACAGCTGTGTTAGCCAAGGACAGTGGTTGGACCAGTCTGTCACTCCCCTGATTATAGATTCATATAACCTCATTATACACAGTTGGCAAAAGACGCTAGCTGTCACAGCTGTGTTAGCCAAGGATATAATTGATTCAAACAAGTAGTGTTATATGCAAAACATTTACCAGCAAAAGAAACATTCATACTTTGGGGAAACATTACATCTACATTGCAATAATTATGCAAGAATGCGTGCCTCTGTACCTGAAAGATGCCAAGATATAATTTCATTTCTTGTCGGCATATCAAGAAATGTGCTGGCTCGGGTAGTGAAGGTAGTCCAGTCTGATCAGATTCTGATTTCTGTTCGACAGGCAAAATGTCCACTAAGGTGAAGAGAACGCTTCTTCTCCTGCTGATCATCCTGAAGGACACTGGACCAACCACCGCCTGCAGCAGCAGCTGTCCCTCGGCCTGTGACTGCAGTGGGTCGGGCCTCACCAGCGTTCCTCAGGACCTGCCTACAACCATCACGATTCTGGACCTCCTCGGCAATGCCATCACCTCCTTGCGTCAGTCTGACTTCTTAAGGTACTGGAATTTGGCATACTTACATCTTGGGGATAACAAGATCTCCTTAATCGAGGGCAGGGCGTTCAGAAACTTGACCAGGTTAACGGAGCTGTTCCTCCACAAGAATCAACTCTCCAGTCTCCCAGCCGACGCGTTCGCAGGACTTGTTCATCTTCAGGTTTTGGATCTTTACCAGAACAAATTAACCGCACTCCCAGCTGACATATTCAAGGGCCTTAGTCATCTGGGGCGCTTGGATCTTTACGAAAACGAATTGGGCAGTCTTTCAGCTGATATATTCGCTGGACTGAGTAACCTGACGATCTTGGATATGTACCAAAACAAGCTCAGGAGTCTCCCAGCTGGCTTACTTGCAGGACTCGATAACCTTCAAGAATTGTGGCTCGGAGAGAATGAGTTGACCAGTCTCTCGGCTGACACCTTTAGAGGACTTGGTCACTTGCGGGAACTGTGGCTTGGCCGGAACCGGTTGGTAGGTCTCCCAGCTGGTATATTTCTGGGCCTCCATAACGTGACGTCCCTGCATCTGGACAGCAATCGGCTGACCAGTATTTCGGCACTCACGTTCATCGGACTTGATAAGCTAGAGTGGCTGAACATTCACAGGAACGCCATCAGCTCAATCGACTCAGGAACCTTCAGGGGCACCCCGAAGCTTCAGCACGTAGACCTGGAGTACAACAGCCTCAACACCATTTCAGCTGATGCGTTTGTGAATCTGCCCATGCTACAGGACCTTATACTGTCCCACAACAAGATCGACGCCTTCCCCAATATTGATGACATCTCCTCGCTGTCAGAGCTTCGGTTGGAAGGAAACAAAATGGAGACACTACCACCCGCGGCGTATGACATACTGACCTCCATTGCAAACGTAAGCATTGCCAACAACCCCTGGCAGTGTGACTGCAGGATGTTTCCCTTTAAGCGGAGAATGACTGGGTCTTATGCATTTGAGAGACAGATCACATGCGATGGACCTGACAATCTTCAAGGCAAACGCTTACTGCAGGATGTTAGTCTTGGAGATTTCATCTGCGAACAGACAACAATCAACTCCAAGCCAAGTACCCCATCCGCGGTTCCATCGTCTTCCACGACACGTGCGAAGACAAGCCATGCTGACTCTGCGTCCGGTCTATCTGCTGTCGTTACCCCCTCTAGTTTTCAGAAAAGAGTCAAGTCGACGTTGCCGACGGAATCGTCGTCTTCACGGATCATTTCCCACTCGCATCCAGGAAAGGCGGGAAAAAGTGCCTCCAGTCAATCCTCCATGCCTGTTTTCATCAAGCCGCTTCTAGCGGCGATAGCCGGAACTTTCTTCTTCTGCGCCTTTTTATTTTCAGTAATATACTTCTGGATACTAAAGAGACCTAACAAGTCTCCTTCAGGCCCAAGTGTTATGTTCAGCCAAACACCTTCCGCAGTTTCTGTACTTAGTAGCGTTGGTAACGGGTACAGCAGGTTAGAGGAGTAGACTTTCATGGATGATATTGAAGCGCGTATCGTTTTCGGTCCGTTTCCCAACAAGAAAAAAAAAGAATATCTCTCTTATTTTGAAGATGGGCAAAATATTTACTAGACAACAACACGACAACTTGTCGCAGCTCTTAATGAAACGTTGGCATATTAGAGAATGTTAGTAAATCGTATTTATCATATAACTCGCGAAACATATAACGTAAATTCTTTTATATTTCATGCGTACTTAAATAGGGAGGCAATGGTTTAATAGCGTTATCTATATGTTCCTCCGTCTAGTCATTGAGCCTATCTGGCCAATTTTCACTATATTTCAATGAACTAGCGGAAAGACGAGCACACATAACGCCAGGATGAAAACACAGCATGAAGGGGACACGTTACAGCACCATGGCCAGTGCTAGTCTTTATAGTCAATATTTCTGCTTTTTTCATCGGAGTTTTGTTCCATCACATACGCTCACGTTATTCAATTATTATTGCTTTGGTTTGTGTTCTTAGTGTCATGCCAATCACCACTATGATTTTGGTTCTGACTTTATATTATGTGTCTGTTCAGTTAGTTGATCTAGTTCATTGGTTCATTTTTGATTTGTTTAAAATCTCTTTCACCAGTATGTCTGTTTGTATATTTATGTGTTATTGCGATGGCCCATTGGTGGCAGAAAGCAAAAAAAAAAAGGTGCTGCTAATAATATACTTCTGTAATTTGTATGAGTTTGTTTCTGTTTATATAAGTAACTTTGTGTTGTATATCTATTTTGATTACAACGCCTGTACCATGCGTGTCTGTATAATGTTTTTTTCTTTTAAAAATGGAGTAAAAAGAAGGTGGAAAAAATACTTCTTGCTTGGACTTTACTTTTCTGTTTGGATTATTTTGTGCTCTTTTCTAATCAATTTTCTGACAGTCGCCCAGCATGACGCCAGCCTCCATTCGACGTCTCAAAAGCCACTTTGGATTAAAATGTCTTAATGGCCGTCAGAATCCCGATAACAAGCAGAAAAAATGATATATAATCAGAAAAATGACACGATGAGCCAAAGAAATAGTCGAGCCTGCTACGGAGGCTCGGTCAGTAGATCCATCACTGTTGGCAAGTATGAGACACATAATCGAAAAGTGTGACCTGTAATACCCATGCAGAAGTGAAGTAAGGACACGTACCTACCGTGTAATCATTGCACTAAAGTTGTACGCAACCCCTTTCAGCATCCAGGGGGAGTGGCAGATACATGGGAAGACTTAACCACTACTTTATACTCGTTAATGACAAGGGATAGAACCACATGGACTGCCATCACGACTCGAGACCTTCCAGTCTCGATATAAGCAAGTAAGCAAGCAAGCAATGACAAGCGCGGAAAATGTGAAGATGCCTGACATGCCGCCGATGTTGTGTCCTTGAGACACGACTTTCCTCACTCCACCCAGGTGTAAAATGAGTACCTGACTTCAGTTGCGGAGGTAAAAGGCCGTGGAAGGAGAGGGTCGGGCCCCACCTTCCAATACCGTGTCCTAGATAATCTCCAAGCAGATCTATAGGTTGCGAAGACCGTATCAGAGACTGGCAGAGGAAGTACGTTTCTTGGGTTGGCTATGAGACTTGGGTTGGCTATAAAAACTCATTCTGCCAGTTGGATACGGTCTTTGCCAACCCGTAGGTCTGCTTGGAGACTATCCTAGATACAGTGAATGACAACCAACTGTCTTTATGGCCTCAAAAAAAGCTATGGGACTAACTTTGGTGAAGTAAGAACGAGTACTTATACCGTGTACTTAATGTGTAGGTAAAAGTGTGTGACATGCAGCAGGGAACCCCTTTCAGCGTTACCCACGGGGCATGGCAGATGAATGGCAAGACTTAACCACTAGTACACGTTAATACTCATTTATGACTAGCGCCTGGACAGATATGAAGAATCATTAGCATTAGCCTGTGATACAACATGTTTTCCCAGTAGTACATGGTTACGAGTACTTACCATCTGCTGAAGGTGTAGGTGAAGCTGTGTGACATGCATCAGGCAACCCCTTTTAGCGTTATCCATGGGGCAAGGCAGATAAATGGAAAGACTGAGCCCTTTTATACCCGTTTACGACCAGCGCATGGACAGATATTAAGATAATCCTTAGCATCTGTTGCGGCATTCTAGTAGTACTGTAAATGTATCTAAGTTCGCGTGGTTATATCGCGCTAAGGCAAAAATGTGGCGTTCGCGGTGGTTTTAAGTTTGCGACAGTGCTATAGTCACATACTGCTACAGTATTGGATAAAAATGTTAGCGGTGGTTTTAAGTTCGCGATGAAACGGTCGCCGCGAAAACTGCGAACATAAAACCACCGAGAACATTTCTGCATTTACAGTACATAGTTACGAGTTTCGATGCAACTTGGGACCATCCGACGCCACCCGTTGGATCCACGGCCAGATGGAGGCACGCCAATAGAGGTTAAAGATAATTCCTTGAGTCGCTGCGTGCAGAAAAACGAACTATGTCATCTCACGCATCTGTACGCGTCAGCGTAATGTATGGCCGTAACATTTGCTCCAAACAACAGAAGCTAATTGACTCATTAGCATCAATCTTGTCTTGACTTTGCCTTATTTGGTTCTATGTTGAACTTTCTAGACTTTTTCGTCGCTAACATCATATTATGTCATGAACTCATTTTTTTTCAAACCTGGTGAACCTCACATCTTACTCCATTCACTATCGTCGAAAAGTAGTGGATGCTACCTGAAGCGTATGACCGTTTCCAAAATCTATCCAGTTACTTGAGTATTTGTAATTTTGAGTTATTCTCCAAGCAGAGGGCTCGGTCGAGTACGTAGGCTTGGAGTGACCGGGACTTCAGTAACGAAGGGAGAGAAACGTTAAAAATCTAGAAACCTCTAGACCTCCTTGAAGAATAATCTTGCGTACTCTCGCAACCTTTCCGGATATATCTGGGTCGACTATCTCGGGAATACAGTCAGAAAATCCGTTTAATGGAAAGGCCAATACATGTCAGACTAATGCACTTATTTTGAAGTACAGAAAGAGGAGGTAAAGGTCTCACAGCTTTTATTGGGTCCGGAGGGGCAGTGGGCATTCGGTTCTCTGTGGGTGGGCATGATATTGCCATTATTGGAAGGCGGAGTTCAATGCACAGAGGATTACCAACCAACCGCCCCTCGGCATTCAAAAGGCTATATGAGATTGCGTTCTTATTGGAAAAGACACTGAAACCCACGGTAAGCCCTACTGGACTGATATTTGATATCACGGACCCACTCGTGTTAGCCTTTATTGCTTAGTAAGTAGAATATTGAAACTTAATTTCGTATTTTTATTTGGTAGTTTGTAGTTTGTTGCACCCATGATAAAGCTTCTCATATGAGACATTTACCCCTTTAGCCTATATGCATTTTAGCTTGTTTGAAATGAAACTCAAATCCAGCAATGATACAAGTCATTTGATATTGTTCACATTGTGTATGGAGTCTATGGACCTTGTTCTTAATACTGAACAGCACCTCTTAGTTGGGGTAAAACGTTCAGGGGGTATTAGTGCAGTATTTAGTATTGGCGCTTCCTTAGGTGGTTTAATTTGCGACCTCCTCTTTGATATTTTCCAAGCTCTTGTGTCACAGAGGATGGTAGGGAGTTCCAATCTGTGGCAGTTCTTGGGAAATAAGGGTGTCTGCAGCAGTCCGTTTGGACGGTAATTGTAGATGAACGAGTTTGGATGGTCGTGACGAGATTAGCGTGGGTTTAGCCACAGACATGCGTCGACCGACCTCAAGTAGCCTTATCTTTTATCACTTGTGAATTTTAGGTACACGTATATTCTGTATAAGTTCTGTTCCTGTGTGCCATGTAGTTTTGTCCAGTTATGTTTGTTGATATGGACCACAGGAAGAGCAGCTGCAATGAACAGGACCTGTGTTTTCTCTAGGCCTCCTTTGAAATCCCCCCACCCCAAAAAAAATGCCAGGTACGTCTTTATGTGAGGAGTCAAGTATGCATCTGCACAAGTAGGATCTGAATACACTCAAACTCAAACGCCCAGCATCCAAACGACTGATTCCGTTGAAGGTGGTCCCGGAAGCAGAGGTTGTGGTTCCCACGGCACTTACTCAGTAATTGCTGAGGCAGCGCGCATGGCTGGAGGTGTCAATCACCTCTATGACCCACTGACCCTTGTGCCGTTCTTAACCCTTCGGAGACAGGCGTAATAATCGAGGAATCCTTGAAGAGATGGCTTGGCTCTCAGCCCGAATTCCAAGCACTAATGAAGCACTCTGTATACTTTCATACCGCCTTTCAGTTGAGGCGGTGACCATTGGGAGTGACCACAACTCTCAGAATTGCAACGAATTCTATTAATAAAGAAATTCATTTTCTTTAGTTCCGTGTGCTTTGTTGTCATATAACATACTTTTACATCGTGCATAATATTCCAAATATGAAATCAAAGGTAACACAAAACCAATTGTGGTCGTTTACAGCGATCGCCGTCTACACCAAAAGGGGCTTCAGCACTCTGTATGCATTCATACCAGTTTCCATCTAGGCGACGGCCAATGAGTGACTAAAACTTCAGAAATGCAACGAATTCTGAACGAATTCGATGTGTATTTTGTGAGTCCTATGTGCTTTGTTGTCTTTTTAAAAAAATCTATTAAATCGTATTCCAAGTACAAAATCAAAGGTTATACAAACTCGATTGCGATCGCCAGCTAGTGCAAAGCTAAGGGGCTTCAGCACTATGGTGGCATCCAGTATCAGCCTCTTCCATTCCCTCCTGTCTCTGGCTCTGTGAGAGCACTCTACCATAATCTCCCAGCAGATAAACTGGTTGCAATTAAAACTTCTTCTGCCAGTTGGATACGGTCTTCGCAACCATTAGATCTGCTTGGAGATTAAGTCTACCAGTGGTATGCCCAAACAGTCTCGGATATCGTCACCATGTACACATTCATACTAAAGTTCCACCTTCCATTGAGAAACCAGGTCAACCATTCATTGATCGTGACTTTTGTGTGCTTCGTTGTCTTTCTAATCATGCTTTTACATCATGATCATATTCATTTTATGAAGCCATAAACAATACAAATCCAAGTTTACCCATTCATCAGTCTCCATCCAGCGGAGAAGGGGCCTCAGGGCCTGCGTCCAGCCGCTGATTCCCTTTCGTATCCACGTCAACGTTGTGTTACAATCCGGTAAGTAATCATAATCTCCGTACAGACAATGTAAAGGAAAGATAGCAACTTTCGTTTTACAATGTATAGTGACTGTCACCTCTTTGCTCATGATGGACTCGGCTGTCAAAAACACGGAGTGGTCCTCCCAATATCTGCTTGGAGATTACTACCAATAGGGACAGGGATTTGGTTAATTGGTGTACAGACTTAATGTGCGAGTACTGTACATGCCACGGTTAAGGTGCGATGAAAGATGTTCTACGTGTGATACCGCTCACCCCAGTACATCGCTTCAGACAATGACAGATCAGTTGTTGCGAACTTTAAGCCACAGCTTTGTTGTGAAGACGACATCGATCAACCGAGAGCTCAGCGAACAGGTCACATGTCGTCTGCAATGTACTCCTGAGTGGAGTTTGATTGCTCTCGGGGGAACAGTATTCAGGTGTGGTGACGTCAGAAACAGACGACCGCGTTGAAAGGACGGGGAAGCTTGGGAAAGTAGAGTGAACGGACTAGACTCTCGAAATGATCATGATGATTTAGATGGACATCACTCTCGTAACACCCCCATTGCACTAGGGCGGCGACGTAAAATTTGACAGCGCGCTCAACGAATGCCATCGATAAAAAAACGAATCTTTTTACGCTTTGCGCGTGTTGTTGTCTTTTCAGTAAAACTTATATATTTTGCATGATATTCCAGTTATAAAGTCGAGGGTAACACAAATTCAATTTGGGACGCAGCGACTTCGCCAATATGCCACGGGCACAGTGAGATAGCTATAGGGGCTTCAATCCGGACTAGACTAGACTCTCGAAATGATAATGATGATTTAGGTGGAGATCACTCTCTTTATCACAAGCAAAGATGATTGTAATGCCAAAGGGAAACGTGTGCCTATCTAGCACACCCAGAGAATACGATGAACGCGACTAGTAAAACTTATAAACTGTTAGTTCGTTCACCTATCGCACAGCGTGCCATCAAACATCCAAGTTCATTTCAAACTGCTATAGGGATCGTTCCACGTGTCGATTTGCGTACACTATCGCTGATTTACGTACACAATTGGGCTTTTATTGTGAGTCCCCCGGTCAAAAGTCAGGCACGGCTATAGCTTATAATCACCAGACGAGAAGATTTAAACGGCACCGGTCGCTCGTTTGGGTTATAAAACCAGGAGGCGATGGTATTGTTCTCCTAATAAAACCTGCACAATAACGCCTGGGGGTGTGCCAACGTTACTTGTAGTCCTGTGATAACAATTTAGAAAAAAAATCATTCTGTATTAAATGTCTTTTCTAAACTTTGTGTACGTTCTTCAAAGTGAAATAAATTGCCTTGAGGTCAGTGATGGAAGGTTACAACTGAGAGAGAGGCCCGTGAGTGCAAAGTTCAAAAGCGGACACAATGCCATTGACGCTAGGTGCATTTAGACTCTACATACATAAGAGACTTGTTAGAAGGATGAATGGGTAAAAGCTAGACTTCGTACGGTACCTTGTCTTCGCAATGTCTCTTATGCTTAGGTCCCAGTTGGAAAAGGGAGCCGCCGGGTAGTTGACGGGCGTTTTTTTTTTTACTTTCAGGCGTGACCCCTACGTGACCCCGTGGGACACCTTGCGGCTACCGGGCTATAGTTGGACCCGGCCGGGACTCCGAATTATTAAAATCGACGCGGGAACCGGTAACAAATAGACGCCGTGAGCTAATCGTGCGAGCACCGGGAGGTACCTGCCCGGGACAAATTTCTGGCTTCGGGTCCCGGCCGGGACTATACACCCCCGACGGGCACCGGCGCAATTGGGACCTAAGCATTACTGTGAACAGAGAGGCTCTCCAATCTCCTTGTCACTACAGAGTGGCGCTGTTGTGTCTTTTGTATACCCTCCACCAGGCCTTCCTACGGGGGTATGGATCGTAGAATTCGGCAAAAGTTGGAATAACTTTTAAGTAGAGTCAGTCCACAGTAAAGTTAATATTTCCTTTAAAATGTGCACTTAAATGCATTACTTTAAATTGCATACTGAATTGTCTCTAGTATTTTATTGTTGTATTTCAATGTAATTGTAATGTTAATTGGTCCGCAACATCAGCTTGGCTGCCTGGCGCTCCACTATGTATTGTCTTGTTGCAATTTTTAATAAAAAATAAAAAAGAATATTTCCCCCTGCGCCTGCAAATGAAACCCTCCGGTGGCCAAACTCCCCTGGCAAATATTATCCCTATAGTCGGCGTGGTTAGTCTGGTAGAGACAATCTTTTGTTGCAGACTGACATTTTGGTGAAGTACTTAGAACTATAAACCATCTCTCTGGGTCTTGGGTAAAACGATCTATCAAGAGCTAATGTGGATTCGTGTAAACCTATTACAGATGACAGGCTATAGCCACAAATCACCGAAGATCCGTCCCTCAGAACTGACTTACAGGGAAGTCATTTATCATTAGTAGCTTTAAAGTCCATCAAGGCTGAGCTTCTATGCAGTGTTCAAATTATCATCATGTCGGAAGAAACTGTTATTAGCTTCTTAGTTCATTGATATTAAGCTTCGATACTGTCGGCTTACACCGTTCGCACAATGCGTAATCAGCAGACACCTTCATAGATAATCAGATAACGACAAATATGCATTGTCAGTCCAAATAATTCGAGATCCATCCCTAGGTTAATCCTTTGATAGTCGCTGCCTGCAAACTTCTCTGGTCTTCTGTACGTAGCTATAGCCAACGCAAAGTTGCCCCGTTTCGATTGAAAATCCTCTGACGTACACTTTGCACATTGGTCATAGTTTTCGATCGAAACAGTAAAAAAAAGCAGACACATCGGGTTGGCTAAAAAAATGACAAAGTAGAAAGCCCTACAAAAACGCCTAAAAACGCGTCAAAAACCTACCGGAACCCCTCCTCTGCTTGGAGAGTAATCGGACTTGGCATCGTTGGTTTTTGTAGTGGAAGGTACGGCTAGAAGGTTACATCACAGCAAAGACGAAATTGCTTAAATGACGACGCATTATTATGACAGAAAGTAAAAATTATTAATAGATAGATAAACAATCAGAGCGGTTTTGAGCTTATTTTGTTTTCGCCATAACCTGTAAACAGCCTTTAGGCATTACAGATCTGTTTTGTAAAGTGCTCAGTAGGTACAAGCTGTATTAGACCACACAGGAAGGTTTGATCCACTCACACCGGAAAGGACCCCTACTATTGTGGTGGGTTCTTTAATTCAACGTGCTCAAGGTGTGGCTCTCCTTAAACACTAGACCTCTGGGTTTACGTCCCATCCTAGAGCACCTGCCTAACCGAAACCAGGTACTCATTTTCACCTAAGTCCAATGAGGAAATACTAGTAGTTGTAAAGTGCCTTTCCCAATGACACAACATAGGGACCTGCTAGGGATTCTAACCCAGAACCTTTGATTCCACGTCAATAACCAGACTAACCGCGCCGGGGAGAACATTTGCCGGGGGACTTTGGCCATGGAGGGTAACATTCGCAGCCGCAGTTAGGGTTGCAGTATTGGACCCTCTCTGTAGCCGACTCCCTTCATGAATACAATTGACTCTATTTGGCCAATTTCTACTATTTTCCCAGCGACCCGCAGAGGCTTGCCGCCATGGTATACTGAAAAGAACGTGTAGCGCCACCATGTGAACCTTTTCATGACAACAACATGTGGCCTTGGACTGAACTCCGCGGAGCAAGAAATGTTGGTTGCTGATGACAGTCAAATCGCTAGATGTCGCTATTGCAAGCTAGACGCTCCGCAGAGACGATACAGTTTGACCCTGTAATTTGAGACAAAGATTTGCGCGCGAAAAAGAGATCACTTCCGGTGTCTCGCGATCACGTGTGGTCTCATTTGCCCGTCGCTTGCCAGACAGGTTCGTGTCTCGCGCCGAGAGCTGAAATTTCTCTCTAAAAACCGCCAACTAACGTCTGATTCGTCATGGCAGGTGAGTGCAGATCTCACGTAATATTACATTGAACTAGGAAACCTGGTTTGAACACAAATCGATATCATTTCCGAGCACGTTTCGAACGCGTGCCTTATGAATGGGCCAGGGTGTGCGCAGTCCACGTGGAAATTATTAGAACTTTCCATGACTTCTGTAACATGTCTGGGGATTGAAGATTTATTTTAGAGCCTTGATTTCTACTAGATACACAGAAATATATAATTTGTTTATCAGATCCAGTACACGTGCTCACACCAGAAAATTATTCCTCAGCGAACGTAAGATGATCCCCCGCCCCACCCCTTTTAATAAGGGGCAATTTGCCACAGAGAAAATCGTCTTCTATGCACTGTTGTGCTGATTTTTACGCAAAATATGAGAGACCTATGTATTCCATGAAACATGTGGACTCAGAATATAGCAACTAAAGGCACAGGCCACACAATGACCACCTGTAGTGCACGTCTGTATGATCGATATGAGCATATCAGGTTTCAGAAAAATGCCGGCTGCTGTATCAGATTCAACGTCATCATATCAGGTGTCAGTAGACTGCATTCCTCGCAAGTTATCACAATCCCTATAAGTGTTAGGGCAGTAGTGGCGCCATAAATTTGATACTTGTGCACAAGGTCAGTGTCATGCACTTCCTGTACAATCCACAAGAAAAACACCCTTAGGATTAGTGCACACTCCTCCCTCCAAGAGTTGTCCCTGTAGCCGCCTGGCAGTTTAGGCTCAGAGTGCCTGGTTGCAATACGTTGGTAACTGAACCTGCACATGTCTGCTCTACCCATGCTTGTAGCCAGGATTTTGTTCTTTTTTGGGGGGTCTCTTCTTCACTTCAACTTCAACTTCACTTGACGTTTTGAGGGTAGATTATGGCACAAGGGAGCGCCGAAGGCGGGCGATTTATAGGGGGGTCGGAACCTTTTCAAAATCCAACCCTCTGAGATGACAGTCCCTACATTTTGAGGATTTCATAGTAAGAATCGAAGGCTGTCGATAACAGCGCTGACAAGCTCACTCAGACAGTGAGAATGCATTAATTGACATTTCTAACAGAAACCCCTCTTGTGGCAAATGGTGTGGCTTCAGCCAGAAACAGCGGCGTATAAGTAATCTTAAAATCACAATGGGACCTTTAAATAGACCCCGGCTGTTTGCGTTGCAAGCTTTGTTTGCGCAATTGCCGACCTTTGAGATCACAATCCATTGATTACTTCATACGTAACATTTTGAATTAGGCCAACGACCTACAGGATGAGTCTCTTGGACTGTCATGAGTTGGCAAATTATGCAACACAGCAAATTTTCTCTAAAATTCAGTTCGAAATTCAGTTCGAAATTTTCAAAATTCAACCCTCTGAGCTGACATTTCCTATATTTTGAGGATTTCAAAGTAAGAATCGAAGGCTGTCAATAACAGCGCTGACACGTTCACTCAGACAAGTGAGAATGCATTTATCTTTTTTTTGGCCACCTCTGAGTGTGTTTCTGCAGCGGCCTACGGACTTGTTACTTAGAAAAATTCTAACATTTTGTTTGATAAAGGTAACGTTACTACATGTACTAGCTGGCAGAACGGAAAAGGGCCGTATACCTTACCGCGCAAGGTCTATAGTCGTTCTCGTATGTGGCAGCGTAGAAAACGGGTATAGTGGAGAGCAGAATGGTGGACTTATGTCCCCGCCAAGAAAAGCCCCGTAAGGCCCGATAGTACCTTGCAGGTCATAAGGTACTAGGTTTAAAATCTCAATCTATGGCCATCTGTGGTCCAAGACGGCCAGTGACCATCCTTAACTTTATTGATGGTAAGACATTCTGACTTGGAATTGCAGCAGATACCGATACCCGTCTCGCAAGTCGGGTACCGGCCATCATCTGTAAAAGCGCACACAATGTACCGTGAAAACATCAGCAACTTCGCTCGAAACAAGCCTGACTGCTACATCTGCTCGTAAATTAAAGACAATCTCGTGTCCAGCACACTGTGGGATCATTCCCTTGTTTGTGCCTTGATATTGCACAAGATTTTGGGTGTTCGGTGGATTGTTCCATTGTGTAGAAGGGGAGGATTGCAAAACAAAGAAGACTGCGGACATGACACTAGTTTGTGACTTAGAGCAAGGTTGGAAAAGTTTGACAGCGCTTTACGCACAATTCATCAACTACGTTTTACGCTAAATTCCGGGTAGCTACTACGCATTACGTAGAATATTCAAATGACCTTTACGCAAAATACACCGATTGCGCTCTATGTTGAATTGGAGGGGTCGGCAACGCTCTATGTAAAATTAAAACGGCCGATTACGCTCTACGTAAAAGGGCATGCAGGCCACCTGTATATCTAAACTGTGCATACCTGGGCTGCTCTAGAGATCTCTCAAACACAGACACTGTTTTTCAAAGTGGCGGATTTATGTGTCCTGGCAGATTAATTTTAATGGCAGTCACCCCGCTACCGAACAACAAGGAAACCTATGTGCCACTAGACTTGGCACTGCAAGTACAAGTTGAACAACGTCCTCCCTCCATGTGTATTCCATACTGATTCTGAGAGACAGGGAGAAACAGGTGCCTGCAAATTGCATCCCCAAATTTGGCCAAACAAACTGGGTCCAGCCACACTCTTTTCACACAAGTGTCAAGTTCAATTTGCATTAAAGAATTCGTTGATGAAGGTTAGACGTCCATGTAATGAGATACTCAATACAAAAGTTACTCAAGCAACTAGTTAAGTTTTGTTAACGGTCAGACGTTTCAGACATTGTCGTCAGTGACTGAGGTCCGAGAGACAGGAGATGTCTGAATTCTACAGTCCCTACCTGGTCAACGACTCTACTCTACTTAACCGTAACGTCCTAGTCGACGGGACAATCTTATCACTGAAATGAAGTTCACTTCAGTGGTGCCCAAGTCAGGGACACATTGTCACCCCAGCCCTAATAAAAAGTAGATGAAAAAACAATATTTCAGGGAAGACTGTCACAACAGAACCTTAATTTTGTAAACTCATACCTGAAGCCTACTTTCAAGGGACACACAGATTGCAGGGATCTCCAAAGAAATGTAGAGCAGGGTGGAGGGGAGGGTGCCAAGCACAGGATGCGTGTGGCATGGGGGGAGGTCTGGAGGGGGACGTGCACCCGTCAAGGGGAGAGCTTTTCCAGATACAAATGGAAGTCATTTCTTGCAAGTTCAGCTTTACATCTTGTCTACAATTGATACAATTTTGAGTTTCGACCAAAATTACAGGCTTGGCTAGGGAAATATTGGAAGAAACATCCTAACTATGAAAATCAACAGGATGGAGCTGGGATTAGAACAGGATGGGGGAGCGCCACTGTTTCATTCTTCAGGACAGATGAAAATGTCTAGTCTATACTTAGTAGATCTATGACTATGTGATGTCATAATTGATAACAACTGTTTTATTATTTTCACTCCCAGGACTGAAACTCGGAGACAAGATTATCGAAGGCAAGACCAAGATCGTCTACGCCCTTCCCGACGACCCCGCCAACGTCTACATCCTCTCCAAGGACCGGATCACCGCGGGAGACGGCGCGCGAGCGAACGACCTGGCGGGCAAGGCTGTCATCTCCACGGCAACCGCGACGGCCATCTTTGACCTCCTGAGCAGTGCAGGTGGGTGTGAGATGTGCTAGCATTTTATTGCAAATAAAAGTACATATATCTTCAGGGCTCGAAAGACTGGGAGCACCAATGTACCTATTCCCAAAAAGGAATTCCGAGCCCTAGATCACCTTTCATTCTACAAGTTAAATCATAGAGTTGTCCAGCCATAGTAGAGGTACATGTACAAAAATGTAGCGTGAAGAACAAAAGTCCTGTTTTTAACCACACACATTTTTTTATTAGTTCGTTCTCTGTCATTTTTATGTAACATTTTATAAAGAGACCATCGTGAAAACAGAAGGGGGCTGGGGTGACACCTGTGCACCAATGCACAGTCTAAAATCCCCTCAGACGATATTCTTTTAAATCCGAGAACTAAGGTATTGTATAGGGTGTGGCCTTGGTGCTAGAAACAGCAACAGGCTTCCACACCTGTGCTGTAACCCGACCAGACGACCTGAATTGACCCTTTTGTTCCTCATCTCATCTGATCTATGCTAAGGCTTGGTCTAACTATCTGACCCTTGGGGCACCACAGAAGATCTGACAACTTTTCTCCACCCTTCTTGGTTTTCTGTTCTACTTAGTGTTTTCTTTAGTGCCATGCCTGTGCATTCTCTGATATTGTTCTTCCCTTTTGCTTCTCAGGTCACCCTTCTCGGAATTTCTGTTCTTCTGTGTTTCTCTTAGTGCCATGCCTGTCCATTCTCTGAAATCATTGTTCCCTTTTGTAGAATAGTGGTTCTTTATGTGACGCTAATAGAGATCTAAATAAAACAAACAAACCCTTCTCGGTTTTCTGTACTTCTCGATGTTTCCCTCAGTGCCGTGCCTGTCCATTCTCTAATATTATTTTTGTTTCTCAGGAATCAAGAACCACTTTGTCCGACAACATGACGACAAGTCCTTTATCGCGCAGCGCTGCGACATGATTCCCATCGAGTGGGTGACGCGACGACTTGCCACCGGCTCCTTCTTAAAACGGAACGTCGGAGTTAAAGAAGGGTACAGGTTCTCCCCACCCAAGCTGGAGACTTTCTTTAAGGTGGGCTCTTGTAAAAGTCTTACCTGTTTCTTATTTATTAAGTACATTGGTTGTGTTTGAATGAACCATTGTGGGCTATGTATAACTTATAGTAACAAAGTTCTAGGATTCAGAGTAGTTAAAACTCTGACCCGGTGCTTACATCACAAAATCACACACTGGTGCACCCAACCCAATTGGGTTCACAGAAAGAATTTTGGGTGCACCACATAGAATAAAGTTGAATGTCAGCAAAACATAATAATACAAAGTTTAATGCTCTTGAGAATTCAATCTGTAATTCTATAGCTAACCTTAAGATTTCAATCAAGTAAAGTACAAAGGGTTATATTGCTATTTCTGATACATTTCAAGAATATTCTGTATACTTAGAGTACAAATATGGTGAGTTATCCTATAGCCTACAAAAATATCTAAGTGCGCTGGTGCAGCCACAAACTCTGACCCGGTGCTTACATCACAAAATTTGGAGAGTCATAGTTTCTTTTTTTTGGAGTCATGCTGCTGCCGCGCCACGTGCCTGCAAAGCTGGTGTGTTTGCCAGGCTATTCAAATACGCCAGGCTATTCAGATACAGAAGCTGGTGTGTAAGACCAAAGGTCGGTTATACTTCGCATCAGTGACCACTCCCTACACATAGAATGTGGCAGGCACAACCTTACCCCTCCTAATAATAGAACATGCAAATTCTGTGACCATTTATATGTTGAAAATGAAATCCACTTTTTACTTGATTGTTCCTTATATGAAGATGAGCGCCAATCGTTGTTAAAGACAATAGAATTAGATAAGATAAGTACAAACATGTCAAAGCTGGAGACTTTCATATACCTGATGTCATGTAAGAACGAACATACATTGTATAATGGACAAAGTATGTAGTCATGTTTCCAAATGTTTCAAAAATAGAAAAAAACTACTGGGTGATCAACATTAGTTTAGCAATAGTCCACAGTTTGTCATTATGCTTCTTATAGACCACGTGTGGTCATCTGTGCATTTAGCCCTTCTATTATTATTATCATTATTAAACCAGCTATGAAGATACAGATGCAAAAGATAAAACCTTTCATGTTGTTTTCCTCGCAGGATGACGAGAACCACGATCCCCAGTGGTCGTACGAACAGCTGATCGGAGCCAAGCTGGAGGCGGGGGGCCGCGTGATTGGCCGCGACGAGGTGGAGGTCATGAGCCGGACGACGGTCGCCGTGTTCGAGGTTCTGGAGAAGGCCTGGACAACGCAGAACTGCACCCTGGTCGACATGAAGATCGAGTTCGGCGTCAACACGAAAGGTCGGTGGGATCTTTATGACTTCAATTGAGAACCTGAAGTACTTCCGGTTGTAACAGGCAAAGTTGTAACAGTTCTGTACTTGTTTGCTGCAAGCTAGTGGGGGAGTTAAGGTTCCTGTATGGAAATGATGACAGCGCAAGGAACATTTTTACATTCAAGGTAATCAGACATGACAGACTTTGTCGCCTTGCCCATACTGCTTTGTAACACTTTCAGTTCCACAGAGAAAAGTAGCAGCATTGAGGATGTATTGCATGTTACATGTTGTATTGTTTACGTTGGGAATTACAGAAACATGCTCATACGCACGCACGCCCACACTCATACACACAAACATGAGCATGCATGCATGCACACATATAGACAGACAAGCCAAGAACAATGCCTCGCTCCCTTGGGATGATGTAAAAATCAAAATTACCAAAACCATTAAAGAGTAGGGGCATGCCCCGGTGTGCGATGGTGATTCACTACAAATCACCCGGAAGGAGGCCTGGTGAACCTCCGTCTCGTATCAGCCATACGCTGATTTACACCATTCACCCGGTCGGGAGACCTGGCGCATCCCCGTCTTGTATCAGCCAACGAAAGGGTATGTCACCCCACAAGGGGCGGTATAACCCCGACGACTACCACATCGACTACCTACCTATTCCATGAAGCTTTGATCAGTGGTTTTGTACTGAGTTTCTTCACCATACTTCCCTGCCAGAAAAGAATATCGTACTGCCTTTTTTCTCCAGGTGAGATTGTCCTGGCTGACTTGATTGACAGCGACTCGTGGCGGCTGTGGCCGTCGGGCGACCGCCGTCTGATGAAGGACAAGCAGGTGTACCGCGAGCTGAAGGAGGTCACCGCCGAGGCGCTGGACGAGGTCAAGAGGAACTTCCAGTGGGTCGCTGAGAGGGTCAAGGTAGGACATGTTTTCGTGTTTTTTTTGGGTCCGTCTGCGCTTACTTTTGCCATAGTAGGCCTCGAAATAGTGGGTGCATGTGAACCTGTGTGCACCCAAAATTGGAACTGTGCACCTAATGTTTGACTGTGGGTGCACCATTGCACCTAGATATTTTTGTAGGCTATAAGGTAAGGGTACTATTGTACACTAGTATACAGAAAATACTCTTGAAATGTAAGTATCTTGACTTACTTGACTTTTAGACAGAATAGCTAAAATTACCCTTCGTTGTATTCTACTTGATGTGTCTATTTAGCTATAGAATTACAAAGAGCGTTAAACTTGGTGATTTCGTTTTGCTGACATTCAACTTTATTTTATGTGGTGCACCCAAAATTTTTTCTGTGCACCTAATTTTTTTGGCGGGTGCACCAGTGCACATATTTCCAAAAATGAATTTCGAGCCCTGCATAGATAAGGGAATCAGAGATGGCAGACTTCACCTCCTTTGCCCTTACTACTTTGTGAATACCCTTACTTGCAAGTAGGTCAGAACTACAGACACACATGCACGCACAGTCTAGTAAGGTTGCTACATATACTAGTAAAATATATACTCAACGAAATCTTACGTGTAACGTATACTCATAGTATTGCTATTTGTCCCCATAAATTGCTAGATTTAAGAACAAAATTGTAAAAATTTTCTGTAAAATTGCACTGTATTCAGTAAGATTACATGTTTCTATATCAATACCAACCAAAAGTGGACCAGTTGAGAAACGTTTCTCTGTTGTTAACCCCCCAGTTGCTGCAGACGAAGCCCAGTGCCCAGGTGGTCGTGCTGATGGGCTCAGCCACGGACTTGGAACACGGGACAAAGATCAGTAAAGGGTGCCAGGCGCTGGGCATTCCCTGTGACGTCAGGGTCAGCTCTGCGCACAAGGGCACCGAGGAAACCCTCAGGATCCTCCGCGAGTACGAAGGTTTGTTTGTTTGTTTGAGCATGGGACATAGATCAGTAAAGGGTGCCGGGCACTGGGCATTCCCTGTGATACTAGGGTCAGCTCTGTGCACAAGGGCACCGTGGAAACCCTCAGGATCCTCCGCGAGTACGAAGGTTTGTTTGTTTGTTTGTTTGTGCACGGACAGAAGACCAGTTTAGTGTGCCAGGGACTGGGCATTCCGTTACACAAGGGTCAGCTCTAGAGAAGTCAGGGTGCAGGCCCAGGACTTGCAGAACATTGTGGATATAGAAGACAGGGACGCTTTGCATTGAAAGGCACATCGAATAGTAGAATAATAGAATGCACTTAGTCCTGGCAAAACACCTGTAATGATGGTGATACTATAAGGGAATATCTCCTATTTTAAGTATTTTTCCATTTCAATTCACTATTGTTAAAAGGTATTGGTAAAAATCTTTCCGATACACAATCTGTGGTTCTTCCTTCTTTGATACTTAGAAGTTAGATACTTTATTCACTCCATTAGCTATCATACAATCGGTAAGTAGCTAGTCTTCCTGACACTTACATAACAGAGCCCTTTTCACAACACCATTGTTCCGTCCCCTCCAGGAGACGGCATCCCATGTGTGTTCGTCGCCATCGCTGGGCGCAGTAACGGGCTGGGACCGGTCCTGTCCGGAAACACGTCCTACCCCGTCATCAACTGTCCGCCCGTCAAGGCCGACTGGGGAGCCCAGGACGTCTGGTCTTCTCTCAGGCTGCCGTCAGGTCAGGACAGTTTCCTTCAAGTTCCTTTTTAAGTTTTAAATTAAATAGCTTTGATCCTTCCTTTGATGCTCTTTACTAATGTTGTTTAAGTATAGATGTGCAATGGTTAGGTGCGACAAGTCGTTTAGTGTAATATAACCAGCTGCTGCCGCGTAGTTTGCCAGTAAAACCAATGTGGTACACCGAATGGTGATTATTCCAGCTACTGTATAACAAAAATAAAAATATAAATCTAAGGGCTATAGAAACAGAAATGGGCACCACTCCTACACACTTACAGGTGTGGGAAGGTTTTAAGAAATGCTGTGCAAAAGCTTGCACTAAATTGCTGTGTTTTTGTGTTCCCAGGTCTGGGCTGTACCACCGTGCTGTCCCCCGACGCAGCTGTCCTGGCAGCTGCCCAGATCCTGTCGCTGTCCGACCACATGATCTGGTCTCGCCTCCGCTGCAAGCAGCTCTACACCTTCCTTGGGCTCAAGGACTCCGACAAGGAGGTCCGTAAGGACAAATAGACCCAAATACTGGAAACGGCTCGAAATACATTTTTGAGAAAAGGTGCACTGGTGTACCTAACCTAGAAAAACTCCCAAAACCCAAATGACTAAATACAACAAAGGTTTACTCTTTTCCTGACACTCCTATGTCGAAAATGTGGGGTATTGAAAAGAAATTCATTTTTGGGAATAGGTGCACTGGCGCACATAACATAGAAATTTATGTGCACAGAAAAAAATTGGGTGCACAGCATAAAAAGTTGACTCCATGCAGCATAATCTTCAGAACCTAAATTTCAAATTCCATACCTAGCTTGAAAAACCCAAATAACTAATACAACAAAGGTTACACTCTTTTTCTGACAGTTCTATCTCTAGAATGTGGGGTATATTAGTGTACAAAAGTACCTTTTTGTAGGTAACCCAACACATATTTAGGTGCACCGGTGCACCCAGTCAAAAATTAGGTGCACAGCACATGCACCCGGTATTTCGAGCCCTGGGTAAACCTCGAGTTTCAACTGTGCATTACAATTCAATGCAATTATGCTTGCCTGGTATTAAAACCTTCGAGCTGATGACAAGAAGTATTAAATGAGAGTATTGTAGTTCATTTGTACCAGTAAGTCATGGCTCATGTATGGTGTTGAAATAAACATCAGCAGCAACTGATATGTTTTGGGGTGACTTTTGATTGTTTACTTAGCATATGGAAGCGATGGTCAACCAAATGGTTTATACATTTTACGAGTTATAAGAAATTTACAAAAATGTACACAGAACTGCATACCGGGAGTACTTGATAAAAATAAGGATTTTGGAGATGGAAGAGGTTGATTTGTGACATGCCTTTCAACATAAATCTGTTGCCATAAGGCAAATTTGGCAGGAAGGTGGACAAAGACTCCATTCCAAGAGTAATGTGGCTTGTTTACACTGACTACCTTAGGCTATTCCATTCTAATGCAAATTCTTGTCTCTACGCTCCTAAAATCAAAGAAGCCATGAATACTAATAATACTTCCTTTACCATTTTGTTTGTATTGCATACCCAGTAAACCACCTCATGGCGTAACAACCAGGTTTGTACTGAAGAGAACAAGCTACATGTCCAGACATTTTATATGATCCACTCACACCAAAAGGGACCCATACTCTTTTCAATAAGTGTGGTGGGTTCTTTTCCACGATCAAGGTGTGCCTCCTCAAACACGGGACCTCCATTTAACTAGTCAGACTCTACCGTCCCGGGGGACTTTGGCAATGGAGGTCTTCATTCGCAGGTGCTTATTTAACCTCCGTAGCCGACTCCCTTCATACAATTGACTATTTGGCCAATTTCTACAATTTTCCCAGCGACCCACGGAGGCTGGTAGAGCCTACCATTTTACATCCTATCCCAGGGATTTAACGTAGATACAGATACGTCCTATCCATAGCTACAACCTGAACAAAATCCTTGTATTTGCCACACAATCAAATCGTTACACAAGATGCATATCCGGACAGATTTATATGATCCACTCACACCAAAAGGGACCCATACTCTTTTCAATAAGTGTGGTGGGTCCTTTTCCACGATCAAGGTGTGGCTCCTCAAACACGGGGCCTCCATTTAACTAGTCAGACTCTACCGTCCCGGGGGACTTTGGCAATGGAGGTCTTCATTCGCAGGTGCTTATTTAACCTCCGTAGCCTTCATACAATTGACTATTTGGCCAATTTCTATTATTTTCCCAGCGACCCACGGAGGCTGGTAGAGCCTACCATTTTACATCCTATCCCAGGGATTTAACGTAGATACAGATACGTCCTATCCATACGTACAACTGAACAACATCCTTGTATTCCCCACACAATCAGATAGTTTACCACAACAGGGTCTTCTGTACAGGTCTTTTGACTTTTAATTTCTTCTTGCACTTGATACAAGGAACTTAAGGTACATGTAATAATAATAATGAGAAATATAACATCCCACCATGCAGGACTGGCAGCAGTGACTTGGTTCTGGTGAAGCCGCTGGACACACCGTAATTTACAGAACAAGAACAAACGGTGAATGTAGTGGAGAAATTCAGTGGAGAGAACGAAAAAAAGTCTTCAAGTCATCTTGCATTGCTAGTCCTTTCAATCAAATGCACAACTCTTTCAGTCTGTGAACAGCTACAAGTCCAGCATTGGTTCCCTTGAGCTGATATAGTAGTCAAATGTGTTGAAAACTTGACAAGTTTTTTTTTGTGTTGACATGCCATTTTTACTGGACAGTCAACAGTTCTATGTATGTTGGCCAAGGAAAATTCAAGGAAACGCCCATAAATAAGAAATTTTGGACATCGACACACACAACTGAGTGTCCAAGAGCCTGAAATTTGAACTTTATGCATAGTTGGACAATATTTATGCACTGCATTGTAACAATCTGTTCTCATGACTTTGGTGGAGCCTGGTACTATCTCGTACTTCTATCCCCGGAAAAAAACAAATGAACATGTCTAACAACTGAAACAGAGTTTTCCTCCTAATTCTTGGGTCTGCACCCACCAAGAAGCAAGTTACAACCAAGCGCAGGTTATAACCAACGTAGCAGCTACAACTATCCTCAGCAGTCTTGTTCCCCCCAGCGTATCAGTAAAAAGTACACCCATGATTGGACTGAATGAAGTCTACCGTTTGATGCTACCTACACAGAAGCATAATTAACAATCAGCCAGATGAGATACAACAAAAAGTAGAGGAAGGAATCACCCGATGTACACACTAATGATAATACAAAAACAATAACATATGGCCACAAGCATGACAATTAAGTAACAAAATTGCTATGCAAATATCATGGTAGGGCAGACAACACAAAGCTCATTCCTACTGCGCCTTGTAGCAAAGTAAGGCTAGCACTGTACTCCCATGCATGACAAAAACTGGACCTAAAAACAACTTCTCCATCATGCATGCCACACTCCGTTTCGTACCATCCCAGTACATGGATCAATGTTGTTCACTCTTCGTGTCTCTCCGGTAGTACATCACTTTAATGAAAAGTCAGCCCAAGTACATCTACAGTATATAATCTCTGACAGTGAAATGATTAACATGAAGGAAAAGAGGCCCGAATCTTTAAGCCTGGCGAAGCTACATGCCACCTAAACCTCTCTTCATCTAACGCAAAAGCAAACAGTTGTCACATTCTCAAATCTGTTTCTACCAAAGTCTTTGAAAGAACGCAGACAGGACACATGCTGCAAGGCTTGCAACCCAGGAGAGGGTCGTAAATTTCTCACAAACATAGGAGTATACGGAATCGTTTATTGGGCTAGAAGTTTATGACGCGGGTTCTGGTATCAATATTGTATATCCCAGCCGTATGCAGGTTACTCCTGCAGCACACATATGTACAGAAACCTCTAGGGCTAGTTCCCACGTTCAAAGTTGAGTCAATTTTATTTTCTCATGACTTGACCGGTTCATCCTAGAGTAGGAGGCGGCAACACAGAAAAGTCGCCTTTATTATGTAACAAGCAAGGTAGAATTGCAAGCATTGAACGGGTTGTTGAAATTTTTTGTTTTGTTTTTATTCCTCCGGCATGCGACTGTCTCATCTAAAAAGTGACGTGTTCTCTCTCCCCGTCAAGTTCTCTTCTTTCTTTCTCCATGTTGTTCGCCAAACCAGCTGTAATCAAATAGAACAGATCCTCCTGCATGTACAGTATATTCCATGTCTCAACAACGAACTTGACGGGAGCAGACGTTGCGGTAGAAAAGCAGCGACAGAGGGTCGGTTAAGTTACCAATCTCACTCCTGGATGGGTCAGCTTAGCATACTTGCTTTCTGCAATGACAAAAAGAAGAGGGAGAGGGTTGGTTACTCAACAGTGGCAACCTTTCGGCATCTAAAACCTTAAACAAAAGTCCCTGTTCTCTTATGTGACAATAAGGTCTATGTCTAAATATCTAACAAAGTGTTTCAGACCCTTCAAGAAGGGTTACTGGGTCTGTCTGACCACTGGATGAGTGAATACACACCAAGAAAATAAAATGTTAAACACAATTGTTTCACAGACTGACAACTGGGGTTCTAATGCAAGAAACTACTGAAAAAAAACAACTTCTGGTCTCTATTATGCAAGTTTGGATCACTCAAATGTATACTTTGGCCTTATCTGAAAATGAGTCTCACAGTTTACGATATGCCAGCAAATTTGCATTGGTTAAGCAGAAAGTTATTGAGCTGAGTGTTAAGGACATGGCGTCATTCAGGATGGCAACTTGAGATACAACAGTTGACGATGTCAGAAAGATCTCAGAAATGCTACTAAGTAATTCCATTGTGTACACTACTGTTAGATACACACAATATTAGCACATCTGTAGGATTGTCAAGAAATATGACCACTATAAACTTCATTAATGGTGAAAACAATACAACAACAGACAGCTAGGCACAAAGAACAGTTCATCTGCTCTCATTACAACCTCCAGTCTTTCAATTTACCCTTTGGTGGCTTGGGTCTACAAAGTAAGTTTGGTACAACAAGTTTGGCATGTTAGAGTTTACATTTTCTCCATGCGGCCATACGAAAGCTGTACAACAAGAACAGAGACGCTTGAAAAGATGGTACCTTAACCTTTTTGCACCAAAGTAGTGTATTATTAAAGGTAGTGTCACCTACAATTTAACTAATTAATATTTTTAAGGGTGGTAGATTTTCTGATATCTACAATAATCCTTATCCTGTACACAAACCTGCTAGAAGCTGAGGAATTAAACAGCTGTGAAAACATTTTAAGGCATGTTACTTTGAAAGAAAACGTTTCAAACAGTTTAATTAATATTTAGACTTGGATTTCATAAAACAACTGAAGGGAAAACAAGATATTTGATTATATGATTGTAAGAAAAAAAAGTTCTGTTTATTAGAAGTAAGGGGTTATTGGGATTGGAAGAGGACTGAAACTGATCCAGTTATTAGAACCCAACACCGTCATAGACAGATTCAAGGAACCCTTAAGCAGCCAAATCAACATTTGGGAACAGAAATGTGAAAAGTAAAAAATTTTCCAGTTACAACCAAAACGTCACATGCAAACTATTACTGGAGGTGTGAATTTGAGGTAAAACTAAGTGGTAGTGCTGCGTACCTGTACATCAGATCTGGATAAAAACATTCAGATTCAGTTTCTTTTAAAGCTAAACGTTAGGAACCAGTTCCAGACTTTCAAAAAACTATATCTCTCTTATATTCTCCTTGTTGTTCTTAACAATCTAAAACCTTCCATTTGCGCTGGAAAACGACAAAAACATTGCTTATCATTGAACTTTTGTGTTTACTAATGACAGCATATAATTTTGCTCGTTTATTTTTCAGATGCAATTTTACATGTAACCGAAAAAAAAGTATTTCTAGAACACAAGTGCCATGGGTTCAGGTACGGACTTTTAAGTCCGTACCTGAACCTCTGGACCTGAATCTGAACCAGAGTTAAGGTACCCAGCACTATTAAGTGCCATGGGTTCAGGTCCAGCCTCGTAAGTCCGGACCTGAACCTCTGGACCTCAACGAGAGTCTAGGTACCCAGCACTACTAAGTGCCATGGGTTCAGGTCCAGCCTCATAAGTCCGGACCTGAACCTCTGGCCCTGAACGTGAGTTTAGGTACGCAGCACTACACAGTGGGATGGAGAGAGTGGCTGAGGAGGGGGGTGGGGTTGCAGCACCTGTCTATGGTTGGGTGGGTGTTGGGGACGTGACAACAGGGGGCACAGAGTTGCTCAGCGGCGCAGATGATATCACGGGGGAGCCCGGAATCAGCATGGAGTTGGTGGCAGCAACGCCTGGATAGGACGAGTTGCCTCCTGCAGTACAAGAAGTACTGTAGTTTAGAAGCATGTAGGCTTCTCAATGGTTAATACACCCCGGGGCTCGAAATACGTCTCTCTGCATACCAGCTACTGGTGCAGGTAAGCTTTAAAGCTACAGTCAAACCTGCTCAAGAAGACCACTCAACAGTCAGATAAAATCTGGTCCATGTGGACAGGTGGTCACTATAGACAGGATTCTTACTTTAATGCTTGCGTCAATGGAAATTATTATCTGAGGGACCACCAAAAATGGACAGGTGGTCTTTATGTAGAGGTGGTCACTTGTACAGGTTTGACTGTACCCGATAAATTTTACCTGCACTTGTTTTCTTTACTGCCACAGACCCAACTCTAACTAACCCTGGTGTAGGTAGACAAAAAAAAAACTGCATACACGTAGCTCTAAGTTTCATGTGAAGGTTGTATTTCGAGCCCGGTACCAATAGAGCCTAGGCTTCTCCAACTACATGTACTAAAGTACAGAACGACTCAGGACGCCTACGGTTCTCGAGACGCACAGAAATCTTTTTAAACAGTTAACAAAGCCGACTTTTTTTGCAGTATGTCTACAAGATAGAGGCCTACTAAACACTGCCCTTTTAAACTGCTTTGTGGTCACGTCAACGAAATACATGTGAACCGAACATTATCATTCTCTTCACAAAGTGGCTGTGACTTTTCAGAAGTTGGCCAAAAGTTTAGCCTTTCTTGTTCCCGAGTGCAAAAGGCGGTTGTCACAGAAAGCTGGCGAATTAGATATTCCACAGAAAAAAATGTGTAACTTACATATTATAAGGGGTCTTCTACAACAGACAAGAGAAAAATATATAAAACCATGGTACAAAGCTTGTGACAGATGTTGTCATTTCTTCCCTTTCATTTTCAATATAAAAAATATATCCATTTCGTTGAAACTTTTACAACTTCAGTATCTTGAAGTTTAATTTCTTTATTGCCCATGGGCCTAAAATGGAACGTTTGATTCTGTATACAACCAAATTATTATCCATGATGATTTGTAAAAACTGACAATCCTGGACTACAAAAACTATTGTATGACAGTTAAGGACCTTACTGGCATGCAAATGAAGTCTCCAATATTTATCTTAGTCCATGATTGAACACCTATATGTCAGGCTATTAGCTAGCAGGGCGTCAGAGTGTTTTCTGGAAGCCCTACACTAAGAAAACAAAGAAATCAGACGCCCTCCTTTTGCAGGGGACGTCCAGAGGATACCATGTTTCCCTAATAATTGCATACAAACATGTACATGTGTTCCCCCCCACACCCACTGCCCACTGTTGTTTTTCCCTCAAACCAGACATTGGGACTGTGTAAATTGATTGACATGCAAAGCTACCAGGTAACTACTAATCCATCGAGCCCATTGGGGAAGTCTGGTTGCAACTGTCCCCCTCCCCCAATTTTTGGTAGCCTGAGTGTCATCCTGTTTCAGTTCCAGGCTCTGCCTTGTTTGATGAAGGCAGAGCCTGGAACTGAAACAGGATGACACTCGGACTAAATTTTTGGATGTCCTGTCTATAAATCCTAGCTAAAAGCCTGACCTGTATTAGTTGTTATGAATCATGATGCAAGATTTATTTATTAATCAGTTGCAATACAAGTCTAGCCTCTACTCTCACGTGTTACTGTACATACCTGGAACCATCTGTGAAGCGTTTGGAGTTGGGGAACTGACGGCCAGGCTGGACGATTGCATTCGACCCTGCTCCTTCACCACTGGGTCTGGCAGAAATGGAGAGATGGAAACAAACAATTCATTTCTGATGATGATCCACTGTGTTCTGCGGCTCAGAGGTTGTGGAAACAGCCTCTGGCTGCATTCAGTTTTACTTCATTTCTTTCCACTGTGCCTTCTTTCCTGGGAGCTGCCGTAGCTCTCTGAGTTTCTTTCTACACATGCTGAGATGAACAACAGCCACAAAGCTCTATTTTGTACTCCAGATCAGTGTCTATATCCATGGTTCACAGATGCCAAGTGCAAGAATCCTTGCAATCGAAGAAGGTAGCGCTGGACATGTGTTTTAGATGACTGGAGGCAGCTGTCACTGATGTCTCCTGTCTACTAATACTTACCTGAGTGACAGACAAAAGACTGAGAGCACCTGTAATGCATGTTTTTAACTGGAACAGAAATCTCTCTGTGTACGAAACATTACAGTCTCTTTTGTGTCTCCTTTGGTTTACAATGGTTCACAGATGCCAAGTGTAAGAATTCTTGCAACCTAATATGTGTTATGAAGAGGGTAGCAATGGATTAAGGAGTAGATGCCCTGGTCAATGGTGTCCCTAACCACATTGTCCACTTATCTATGTGACAGACAAAAGACTGAGAGCACCCGTAGTGCATGTTTTTAGCTGGAACAGAAACCTCTCCATCTACGAAACATTACAGTCTCTTTTGTGTCTCCTTCGGTTTATCAATCCTGGACACAATTTTCAACAACTATCAAGGCGCACATACATGTATTTCAAGTTCCTTTTTCTTCAGTTTGATACCCTTTCGTGTAAAAGAACCCAACACACTTATTGAGAATAGTAGGGGCGACCCGGTGTGCTTGGCCAAAAACGCGAGCCGTGGCAAGGCCACATTGCACTACCACTAGTTACTTGAAAAAGCATCATGCTTCACCTCAATTGAGGATGACTGCTTTACCTTTACTCCGTGTACATGATGACTTAATTTACTACCGAGATCCAGTATCACACTCACAGAAGTATGGATGCTCCATGGCCTCCCGTGCAGTTAATCTCTCCTGGTGGTCGTAGCGCAGCAGTTTGTCCAGGAAGTCCAGAGCCTCGGGGCTCACCAGGTGCTGGTTCTCGCTGTGTACAAACCTCTCCCATCGCTTTTTAGAATGTCTGTCGGGAGAGTTTCACATGTACAAGTGTTAGTTACAAAACAAGTGACCCGTACAGATAAACAAAGGGAAAATAAAGATAAAGACACTTTGGAACGTAGATAACTGATTTTGTGTGTGCAAAAGACAAGACAAGCGAATTAAGTGTGTTAGTATTATCTAATGCAGCAGGGTCCTTGCCAACAATAATTTCTATTAACACAGATGAACTTTCAGCTGGGCAGTTGAACAAGACTAAGTATTCTTTGAGGAAGTGTCTTGTGACATCTTACTCAAGCAAAGAAGTGAAGACGTACCTTCCAAGTATGTCATTGAACCTTGGGTCTAGGTCTATCTGATACTTGTCCAGATACTTGTATAGATCTTCTGTTCCAAGAACTTTGGCAATGCGGACCAACTGAAAAACAGAAAATACAAGTCTGGTCAGTGCTGTAAACTACATACAACTTTCACAGAATGGTAAAATCTAACATCACCTTGTATATTTACTGTAAATCCCAAAATATTTGCAGTGGTTTTTTTGGTGAGCTCTCACAACAAACTCATCCCATTGTAAAGGCTTTCTTCTGTCTTACTATGGACTTGACAGGACTTGGATTTTCTAACAAAGCAAAATTAAGTCCAAGAATGTGAAAAATCTCACTGAATATGTAGTAGGACAGCTATTACAAATCGTGAAATATTTGCTGTAATTGTATGTTCACAAACATGTGCTCTTTCTTGCATGGCATAACTACAATTGTTTCAAGCGAAGGTAATGAAGTTCCAGTTTACCTGATCATAGTTGTCATGTCCGTGGAAGAAGGGTTCCTTCCGGAATATCATACTGGCCAGCATACACCCTAGACTCCACATGTCCAACGAGTAGTCATATTGCTGGGGAGAAATGACATAACGTTAACGCAGTTTCGTTACAGTGATGCTAGCTACACCTCAGCATCCTTGCAAGTAGGTTGGTATATTTCAGGTACAGGTACAGCGGTTTAGGTACAGGTCTGGACCTGGATCTAAACAAATTTGGTCGATTATCTGACAGTTAAACATGCAGCCAACTTTTTTTTTGTGTGGTTAATTGTTATTTTTGTTTGAGGATACACATATTCGAATTCTAAAAAAAAGTATCCACTAGTTTTCTTACTACTCAAGTGCAAGGCCTTAGGGTTTAGACCTGTACCCAAAGAATTATTCAGGTCCAGGGTTAGCGTACACAGCCCTACTTGCAAGCCCACATTTTTACACAACTTACACCAACATCACCAGCAAATAATCATCACCATCACCTTTACAAGCATCTAGCCAAGACTAAGTTCATTCTACTCTACCAAACATTAGTATGCAAGTAAGATGTCGCATAGGCCATGAACATATTTGCCCCATAACTACTAACCTAATTTCATAGTTGGCTCTGGTAACCTATCGTTGTGACTAATTGTGTTTATTGAGAGACATAGATGGATCTGTCTGTCTGAAACCATCATCATGAAAGGAGACAATCATACAGTGAAAGCCTTTTCCTTCAGCAAACTTGCACTCAGATGCCCTGCTACACAGACTAATTGGATTGGCCTACATTTCCAGGTTGGTCTGCATTGCACCTACATTAATTTTTTTTCTAAAAAAACAATTGTAAGCTCCTTGCATTTTAGCCCTTGGCTACGAAGAGAGAGTAGTCCGCCCACCCAATAACAATAACACGTCGCTTCCATGCCGTTTGGTCCAAACAATGTAATATCTCAATCACATACTTAATAGAACACCATACCACCATAATTTTAAACCTCTAAATTCAGTTTTTTCAAGTGCAACTAAAATAAACACGGCTACAGGAATCACGCTAGCCTGGGTGCCACCCTGTTTGTTTTACCGGGGCTTCCATACTTGCTATCTGTGAGGGAGCGAGTAAGGGGCCCCCAGTAAACTAGATAGGATGGCACCCAGGCTAGAATCACAGTGCAGTCAACTCCCATTGGCGCTAGCACTACAGGTGCCCTTCAAGTCTCTCTTCATTATTCACCTTTAACTCTAGAGAACCATTCCCAGGACAACCAACAGGAGCTCAAGATTCTTTATCACTGTGCAAATCAGTCCAATAGGGGCTCAGGATTCTTTGTCACTATGGAAACCAGGCGTCCCACCTTCAACACCATGGTAACAGACAGTTCTAAATCTGACAAAAATTTGTCTATATCAGCACATACGCACAGATTATTAGGATTAGGATGTTGACAGTTCTCCTGACTTAGAGGTATTGGCCACGAAGCTTTTAGGGGCCTGAACAGTGGAAGGACTGCTACAAGCGTGGTTTATTCAGACTTCAAGTGTCCTACAATTCTTAACCTCATTGTGGAGTGGCCTTTTTTTGACTACTCAGCTTGTGGCTGTTCCCCTCTATCTCAAGAGAACCATTCCATTCCCAGAACTAGAAGTGTCGGCCATCAAAGCTTCTACTAGTAGGGGCCTGACCAGCGGAAGAGCTGCTAGAAGCGTGATCTAGTCAGACTACAAGTCCCTACAAGTCTCGCTCTTCGTGGAGTCAGTGGCCTTTCTTCCACTACGCAGCAGTGAGGGGCGGAGGCCCTGCGGATGACAAAGATCGTCTTACATACCCTGTCACAACTCACCTGGTAGTCCACCAGCAGCTCGGGGCCCTTGAAGTAGCGGGAGGCTACTCTCACGTTGTACTCCTGCCCGGGGTGGTAGAACTCAGCCAGACCCCAGTCAATCAGCCGCAGCTAGAAACATACAAACATACATCATCAAGTTGATGAAGAAATAAACTGTTCTCCGACTGAAAAATCGCATTCACCGGAATTTGCGGCCGACTCGCTCAGTCTTCTTCAGCTGTATATACAGTTCTATATTCTCATTCTGTTAGTAAATCATTCACTCACTCACTATCCGGTTGTTGAAAATCTACAAAGAAGAAAAAGGGTATAATAGTGTGTGCTTCTTCTTCAATCTTCTTCCCATGTTGTCAACTTCAAGCCAACTTAAGATAGTACAATCAGATGAACACTGGATGATCACAACTCCTACTTCCAGAATCTTATTGTGTGATCTCCATGAGACAAAGACCAATGTTAGGTCACCTTCACCCACAAAATATTTCCCTCACCTTTCTGTTTTCGTGATCTATCATGACGTTGTGAGGTTTGACATCTCTGTGCATGATCCCCATGCTGTGACAGTAGTCCAGGGCCTGGAATACCAAACAAGATGCGCATGTAAGTAAAAGGGAAAGACATCTCAACCAGAGTTAGCTTGCTGAAGAGCTACTCTTCCACTGGTCATGACAGAGAAGATAGCTATGCTACGGTATTTACAGGTTTACCATACTAGGGAACTGGTATAGTAAATAAGAATTAAAATGTGCATATAAGTAAAAGGGAAAGAGATATCAAACCAGCTCTAGCTCACTGAAGAGCTTATCTTCCACTGGTCATGACAGAGAAGACAAACGCTATGGACAATATTTACATGTGCACTGTACCAGGGAAATTCCCCTAGCTCTTTTCAACAATGAACAGAGGACTACAACTTAATGTGCCGTCCTAAGGACTGCAACCCTTTCCAGTAGCGTGCATATAAACTGAGCAACAACTCCCAGGATTCTAACTCTAGATCCAGAGGCAGGGTCATTAACCACCGGATTATGCACACTGCTACTGTATGTGAGACCAAGATACTATAGTCCTGGGCAACAGTTACATGATAGCCTGCATTGCCTATGGCGTTTTAAAGTATTTGGGTCATGTTTACGTTTGTTGAACTGTACATGTTTTTCACTTGTCCCCCAAAAGTTGTCTGAATAGATAACAAATTATTGCAATTCATCTAGTGAGATGTACATTCAGAACATGTTTTGCAGTGCAGTATCTTACCTTCAGGAGCTCATACAAGTAGTATCTGATGTCGTAGTCGGTTAATGTTTGGTATAATTGCTGTAAAAAAATGGAAAAGACCTCATTACTAGTAATACTTGCATACACGGCAATACTAATCTAAGAATAAGTCTCCAATATGTTTCTAACGGTATAATTGTTGCTGTGTATCGCATATATATAGTTAAACGGCCGTCGTTGGCAAAGTCTACACCAGGCATGTCTCCAGCTTTACTCTATGGAAGACTGTTACCAAATCTGTAATTTCAAGCTTAGTAAAACACCTTGAACCTTGAACGAGGACATTAGTAAAACACATTTTCATCAATTTCATGGGATGAAGATCAGATACATGTATTTTTGAAGAAGGGGGTGAAATTTTTTTCCATCTCAACAATCAGATTTCCGTCCTGTGACAGTCGGACGGGTCCTGGGGCAGCCCTGGTCTGTAAGTACATGTATATCATTCTTGCTATATTTGCTTAGTTGTGACACAAAGGGCACAGATATTCCACAAAGCAAATTTGATATTAATGATCTAAAATCCAATAACCAGGTGCATCTTACCCTTTGCCATGACGACAACTTGACAAGTGCTTAATCAACTACTCTAGAATACAACACTAAAAGCTAACTCACCTTAAAATCAGTATTATTTACATACTCAAATATTAAAGCGGGTGTCCTCGACTAGAGAATAAAAAGAAAGAATCGTGGCTTAATTTTGGCTTGAACCAATGTATATAGCCTGCACAAGAGTAGGAAATACTTACCCTAAAGTCTGTGTTATTAACATACTCAAATATTAATGCTGGCGTTCTCGACTAGAACAAAGAAAACAAAGGCAACAGTCAATATGACGTACGTCAATGTAGGGGCAGGTGCAAGGGACACGAATTAGGGATGCATACCTAAACCCACATCCAGATTCGAATCCAGAGGTTTAGGTTCAGGCCGGACCTAATAAGTCCGAAGTTAAACCCATGGCATATTTGAATAACGTTATAACAGCATAACATGGGCAACTTTGCTAAATCAAGTCGAAGACTCTTTAACACAGAGACGACTATTTAAGACACGGCAAAACTGCAAATTGAAATAAACTTGTTTGGTCTACTCACTGACCCAACAGTACAAGTGATCCCTGTAAGTAATTGTAAGGTAGTGTAGTCTTCACACTGATTCACTTGACTTTTGCTGCAGTTTAGGGACGTTTACTTAATTCACATTCAAGTTCAGGTCCGGATTCGAATCACTGAGTTTAGTTCTTTTTTTACCTGAACCTAAACGTTTTTATGAGTCCGGATTCGGTTCAGGGTTTAGATATGCATCCCTAACACAAATGCAATGGAATGGTCAAAAGATATCAAAATTGTGAACAGGATATGAAAATAATAATCACAGAGGATTGATACAACAGGAAGACTCAAGCAAAGCACATACACGTAAGCAACAGTACAATAACATCATTACAAACAACACAAAAACAGGATCTATATCAAAAACAGCTGTCATCTTGTAGACACTACCTGAAAAAGAATGAATAGGGATCTACTAGAAACAACACCACATAAAACAGGAATGACACATTGATGGAACATGAAAATATTCTTTTGGGAAGACATGCTTCAGACACATCACTTATCATGCAGAACATCTCTGTACTCAATCATGTGGAAGTCACAAGGCCATGTTGGCAACAACTTTTATTCCTTACAGGGCTGGGATTTATGTTGGGAAGGACGCTGTTAACCGTAGGGCTCTCCCTCAGAGCAATGGAATGATGGCGCCGCATCAAATTGTTACGATCTCAGCAACAGTCGATTTTTTAATTATTTTAGGTAGTGTAAAACTTGGCCTAAACAAAATATTCTATCAATTTTCACAGCCCAGAATCAAGCTGCCATAGCAACACCTGCTCTGTCTAACTCATGTCTTGATTACCTGCTATGATCAAGGCAGAGTGGAGGTAAAGATTTGTTTGATTGTTTGAACCAGACATATGCCGCATAGCTTTCATGCAGAGCATGCCTTTCAGGGCTATGAAAATTCATCAATTTTTGTTGTTGTTCCAGTCATGTTTCACCCTGCCCACAGCTATGGCACCACCTTGCTTTAATTTGCGAGGAGAACCCTGTAGATGAAGCATTATGAAGGCTTATGAAGAACATTTGAAGATGTAAGAAAAACTAAGATGCAAAGCAGGTACTCACCACTGGGTCTTTAACTACAGCTAGCAGGGTAATGATGTTTGTGCCTCCTCGGAGATTCTCCAGGATTTTGATTTCCCTCTTGATCTTCTTTTTCTTCACGGGCTGGAGGAAACAAAGGAAACAGACACGCTCTAAAAACCTACAGGAATTTCCCCATCCCTCCTGCATTCACACAGCGACACAACATGTTAGATTTCACCGTTACTTATTCTTCTTTTTTACCCTATTTTCTACTTTATCTTATTGAAATACTGCAATTTGAATATAGACAATAATCTTTTACTTACTGCTTATTAAAACCATTTCATTCAAAACATGCAACTTGGGTAACAATAACAAGTTTTCCATCCAAGATCACATATCTACAATCTTACATGGCTAGCATAAAACTTGCTTTACATTCCGTTACGAAGTAACAATCATAAAACAATGTATAAAATTAATTCCTTCTTTAACTAAGATCTCTACATAGCGAAGTGACGACAATTGGATTAAATGAAGCAATCTCATTCAAGTTATTGTGTCCATAGCTACAACAGTACTAGTATTATTGGGTTCAATGATGTAAAATAAGTGTCATACCTTGAGGATTTTGATGACACACTTTTCATTGTTGGTTATGTTGATCCCCTCAAACACTTCACTGTACTTGCCTCTGCCCAGCTTGCGCACAATCTGATAATCATCCTGTTGTCTGGATACAAAAGGAAAAGAAATGTTTTTTAATCCTAAATACCGTACATACCACAGTTGAAGCAAGTAATTACTCCTCAAATATCCAGTTGTTATACTTCTATTGTACTACTTTTGAAGACAAGTACCACTGAGTACTGCTGATTGCTCGAGAAATGATACCAATTTTCATCCTCAGAAGATTGTATTTATTATTTATTTAATTTCTTAATCAATGTTTGATTACAGTATATACATGAACTGAATGACAGTAGCTACATGACAGCAGAACAATCTTGTGTCCATATTATTTGAGCTCCTTTTGAAGCTGTATTCAAATTGGACCTTTGACAGCTGCCATTTGCTGGTGATAATATGGTTATGTACTAGATATGCAAGTAAGGCATATACCCATCAAAATAGATTATATGACTATCAGCAGCTCAATATCATAAATTTATGTGGGTGCAATTGAAGATGCAACCAGGATGAGCTACAAACTGTGATTTCTTCATCTCTAAATCACTGCAACAAAGCTGTTCTCCTCCAAAGTGACCTGCTGTTACAATCAGATATTCAGGGCACTTGAACTCTCGCATCTTGACAATTTCTATTTTATATTCTGTGATTCATCCTTAGAAAATGTGTCAGCAATACTAATTTTACATGACTTCCATCATTCAAGAAACGTCACCCTTTGACTAAACTGATATGAAATAAAGTACAATGTACTGAAAATATCACGCAATGTAGATGCAGGTGATAAAAAAAACCGTTGTTCTTTGCACATCTGTCACACGTGGGGAGGGGGGCAAAATTTGTGACATCAGATCCTGCAGCACTGATTCATTTTCCAAAAGTCTTAACATGTACATAATACACTATATACCGTATTTAATATAGAGTACTAATAAAATATCGCTGTGTTACGTTGTACATCAGTTATGTACTGCTAAAGACAGTCATGTGAAGAGATGCACTTTGTCATCTCTGTCCATGGTACTAAAAGTTTTCCTTAAAATATTTAAGGTACGTGAATGCACATCTTTATGTAAATCTGTCTACGTAGGAAGATCGTTTCAAAATGTGGCTTACCCCCACTCAATGACATGAGACTCGTAGTCCCAGTACTCCCTCGGTCTGTGTGTGTTCACATCTGCGTACACGCGCGCGCGACTCGGGACAGCCATATTGGAACCTTCCCTCAACAGAACAAAATCAGCCACAGTTGTTGGCCTTTTTTGGTGTCCCAGTAACCACTTGCTCTTCTTCAACCACCCGCAACAGAGTGACGCTCGAACTGCAAGACGAGATGACACCCAAATCTTGTCCTAGAGGTACCGAGGAAACCTAAAAATGAAGGCAATGTCGGTCTGAACGCATGAACTATGCACATTCCTTGTTCTTTCTTGCTTGGTGCGGCGGATACAGGCTTGACTGCCGACACGATTCAGTCCCTCAGAAATTAACTTTTGTCGATCGCTACACACCACAGTTCGGTCGAACGTACAGGTCAGTACATTTTCTAACCACCAGGGTGCTTAAGGTCCCACGGGAAGTCGCAAAGGATGAGATTTTTGCCTTGAAACAACGGTGCTTTACGATTAAACACCCAACAAAAGATGGCCGCCTTCGCGAGCCCGCCGCACCGTCGACCTCGCCTGAAGATTACCTTGCAATCCCGGACTATTGACATCCCCCCTCTAGGCAACATTGACATAGATTCTATCTCGCGTGATTCTGCGTGGTTGGGAACGTTTGAGCTATGGACCGTACTATAAATCAATAGGTATATCGTCCGATGTAATATCTATAATTGTTATGTCTATAATCATACATTTCAGGAAATAATTATAAAATAGATTATTTAAGTATGAAATATTGACAAAATAAATAATAGAATACGCATTTATGATGTTATCATTCTCATAAAGTAAAATAAAGACATTAATGGTTCCCATTAAACTTTAAAAATGGTTGCATCCTGATCTCAGTCCCAGGGGTCCCAGCTCCCCATATGGAAACCACACGGGCGCCTCGGTACTCTGGGGACGATCTTGCCGCCTAGCAACCGGAGCCAGACCTACAGAATCACATCTCAGCAATCATGGCGGACACTGAGAGTGTGACCACACAGGACACGGAAACACAGCCCGATACAGACCCTCTCAGCGAACTGTCGGACGAAAGACTCTACCAACTTGTAGAAGACACACTGTAAGTTCTTTTTTAAGGTTTCCTTGTCACAGTTTTGTTGGCTGGATCGATGAAATTTGTCCAAAAGAGTCGACTGTGTTATGGTCCTCTTCCTCTCTTTGTTTTGACGCAACTTGTCAACTCACAGGAACACACCATATTTATGTTGCATGTGGCTGCCTCAGATTGCCATAGAGTTGTTAGTAGAGAAGACATGATATCAAAATCACTGTTAAAGTGGATGTCAGCCTTGAAATGGAAGCAGAATTTCACATTTCAAGTGACACAAACTCAAGGAAAGATCATGGAGATTCTCTAAATCACATGAGTCTAAGAGTAGAGTAGAATAGAGTAGAGTAGAGTAGAGTAGATCGTTGAAGTCAAATATCTCTATTAGTTATGACAAAAATGAAGACACCAGCATTGCGTAAAAATAACAGTCTACCACATGTAACCTTGCCCCCTTCCCCACTAAATGTCACTTGTTGAATCAGCTGTAAGTTTGTTACAAGAGGAAAACCATACCAACTACTGTAAATGCGCAAACTTAAACCACCCCGAAAAATTCTTGTTCTGTCTTCTGCCCACTTAACCACATTGTTTAAAGCATGAACTAAAAACCACGGAAAACACTCCATTTTCTCGCACTACAGTGAAATTAAAACACCACGAATTTAAATACCTTTTATGCAAATAAAAGTGTCATAACATGAACAATGTGTCATTTTCCTTTCCAGACAATCCAACGATGTGTTACAGACGGAAACGGAGATGTTTGAGAAGTTCCTGAAGAGGGTGGAGCCCAAAGATGGTGGCCACTCCAGCCTGGCGTCCACCAGCACACCTGTCACAGCCACGCCCAGCACATCCATGCAGGACCTCCGCACTGTCGGCAGGTGAGAAGGGGAAGGGATGTTTTTGTCGCAAAGGATTCTCTGTAGCTAGCAGGGTGTCAAGGCAGTCTTTTGGATGCCATCCACTATTAAGAAAACAAATGAATAAATAAATGAAATAAAATAGTTTAGACACCATCATTTCGAAAGGGATTCCCAGAAGACATATTTTCCAAGCAGAGGTTTTGGTCGGGTGGGGTAGTAGTGGCCGGGGTTTTTTACGTTGGCCTTCCATTACGGGAGGCCAACGTAAAAAAAAATGGCCACTACTACCCCACCCGACCAAAACCTCTGCTTGGAAAATACAGAAGACACCCAGTTTCCCTGGTAATTACATAGAAATGTGCATGTGCTCCCACATACACATTGTCACTGGTGCCAGTTTATATCTGCGGGCTGTTCGTGTTATTTCTAGAAATGACCAGTAATACTACAAATTCAACAGTTGGGACAAGACAACTACTTTGAAAAGTTAAATTCTTAGAATATTGCAGCCATTAAGAATGACCCCATAAAAATTTGTTAAACCATCAAGTCCTTCTCTCCATCCACAGGAGAAGATCCAAGTCGAAGAGCGGGACCATCGAGCGTCTGCTGAAGCTGTCGGCGGAACAGAAGTGCGACATCGCGCAGAGAGAGTTGGAGGAGCTCAGGGAGGACATCGACAAGTTCAAGGAGGAGTCCGAAAAAGTCCTAGACAACCATAAGGTCAGTTCACCATTGTTAGATTCAGTTTTATACATTAAATGAAAGTAAGTTTTCTGGCATTCTTTGTCCATTTTATTACAATTGGTCACTGTAATTCACTTTATCTTCACGGTAGCAAAATTTCACGGTGCAAGGAAAATTGATAATTACAACACGGTAATGATAAGTTCACGGTACAGAGGTGCCTGTGAAAACCGTGAACAGAAAGTTACCATGAAAGAAACAAGAACAAGAATTACAGTATTTAAAAGCTTTTGAAATAAATGGTAGCTGATTTCTATAATTCTAAGCTGCATGCATCACCTATGAAATTATGAAATGTTTTTAAACATACTGGTAAAAGGCCAATTTTTTGTTCGTTTGTGACTCCATCTTATTTCTGTTTGGTACATCCTTGGTACAGAAATGCAAGATAAATCTAGCAACTGGATATTTTTTCTAAATATTTTGTTTATATAGCCTTCACGGACATACAAGTGTTAACAGTTTGTTGTGTTGTAAGTTGGCAATGCTCATGAAGTATGTCCCCACCAGGCACATATAGAGGAGGGTGACACCAGACTCTCGGAGATCAAAAAGTCTTCCTACGAGTTTGAGAGGGACATACTGAAGGGGGGCGTCAACCCTCGCACTGGGAAGGTTGTCGGAGAGAGAGCTACCAGATACTTCGATGACAGAATAAGAGCTAAGGTAAGATACACTACTTAACAATCTTGTTATATGTGTCTTTTACTGTTTGGATGAGTTTCTTGGTGTAATATGTAACCTAATTAACAGTAACATAATTTTTCCTTGTCACATATATCTACCACCCTAACAAAAGGCATCCACAGAGATATCCAATGTAATGTCCTCCAGTATAATGCACTCCTGTATTTCTAAACTGTGCATGCCAAGGGGTGCTGCACTAGAGATCTCTCAAACACACTGTTTTTGAAAGTGGCTGATTTATGTAACCCAGCAGATTAATGTTATTGGAGGTAACTTAGGTTAGGAGGTTGTTAGCTGACTTTGTCCAAGCTCTGCCATAATTGTGAATTCAGGTATCCTTGAAATTTATACCTGTCAATTATAATGACATATACATTGCCAGTAGTTTACATGTGTTGTGACATTTTTCTTCCTCAGGACACATTGATAGAAAAACTGCGTCTCAAGAATTCATCCCTAAAAGTACAGAAGAGAAAGCTGCAGCTCCAGTTAAAACAGGTATGTTATTTTCAAGTCAGTAAATAGTGTACACAACACAACACAGCCAAGTCAACCTAGGTTTCTGTTCTTTTTACGCCCAACCTTTAGTATGTACCCTTACTCTAACCATTGAAAGCAGGTTATGCCATAAGTGGAAAATCCAGATTGGCTACTACTGACCATGCCAGGCCACAGTCAGAACTGTATACGTAGCTTGTAACAAGTTGTATGACCACAATTTCGCCCTCAAAAAGCATTAGTTTGCCCCATTTTAATGTCACATTTTCTTTGCACTATCATCCAATATGACTCACTTACTTGCATCGGAACTTCCGATTTGATATCTCGTTTTCTGACATGCTATGGTTGTGATGTTTGAGTGGTCAATAGTTCTTGGGACATGCAGTAAGTGGTGTAGGTTTGGCCCCCTAGCAGCTTTTTTAAAGAACTGCAGTGAGCCTTTCTTTTGGAAATTTTGGATGAGGGTGACTCAGTTACTTTCCATCCTTCCCTGACAGAAAGAGGAGATGGGAGAGGTGCTTCATGAGGTGGACTTCCAGCAGCTGAAGATCGAGAACGCTCAGTACCTGGAGCGCATCGACGAGCGTAATCAGGACCTGCTCAGGCTCAAACTCATGGCAGGGAACACCATGCAGGTTCTCAACTCTTATAAGGTCAGTTCTACATATAAATCTTTTTTTGTTAGCCTTTTTACAAGTTTGTGTATCAGTTCAGTTCAGTTCAGGTCGTCCTCATACGAGGTGCCATTCACAATGTCTAACCATGCATTTCTATCAAGCATGGCAGCTAGCAGGTTGTGTATCATGGTTAGGAATGCCATGTCAAATTTGGTCCAGAGGTTTTGTTATGAAACCTTCTCCAGTACATATACATGTACTAGATCTGTTGTTGTACCACTGAAATTGCATGCATTTCAATTAATTTTGCCTCACTACTCAGGTTCATTTGTAAGTCATAGTTCTGTAGTTCTGTATTATGCTTGTAAATGTGTATAAAAATATTTCAATGCTTTTGAATGTACAAAATTGGCTATCAATCTCAAATTTCATTTGTTTGTGTTCAGCATTGTGTTTCGTAATGCATTCTCCTGATTACATCTGAGCTTGTGTATTGTCATGATTCTGACGTAATTTTTCCTCCTTGTGTGCATTTTCTTACCACGAACAATCTTTAAACTGATGTTTAACTAAACTAACACTGAACAATTGAAAGCCTTAAATGCTGTCTATAGTGACCACCTGTCCATCTAGACCAGATTTTATTGGCCCCCCTGAGTGATCTTCTTTATCTTTTTTTACTTTAATTCTGCTTTGAAATCTTAAAAGCAAAATTATAGACATCAAATGTGTTGCATGGTAATCTTGAAACATCATTGTATATCAGTGGCTGTGACCACACAACTGACTTTACTGGAAAACTTTCTGCACAGAAAAAGCTGAACACCCTGACATCAGAGTCGGAGCGGCTGAAGTCGGAGATCGCCTCCAGACAGGACATGCTGACCAGGATCGATGCTGAGACAAACTCTGTGGAGGAGGTAGGCTGGAGAACTTTAAGTAGTAGTAGTATCCAGTTTTTAGATTAAGATGATCATGGTGATTATTTGATTATACTGCTGCAGGGGTCCCTGACACAGGTGGGCAGCAGTTGGCTAGTCTTTACACCACGTTTCCATGCTTTTTGACACACTCCATCCAAGATTTCTTCAATCAAAAAAAACTCTGTTTAAAATTTTAGATACTGTCAGTGTATTCACTGTTTTAAATATCATGTCTACTAGGAAACAATTGATGAGATCTACTGTAAGATTATACATAGCATCAACGTCTTCATAGCATCATGCTCTTTCGACCCTGTCATCATCTTTCAAACTTCCATTGTCCTGAAAAAGCTGTTACACTTATAGGCTTTGAACAAACATATCCCTCAGAGAAAGTCCATCCTTGGTTTCAAGCATGTAAGAGCCTATTGTTCAAGTACAATGCTCTGTTGCTTCCTTATTAGGAGAGGTCAAAGGCAGAAAAGGAGAACAAGAAGTACCGTACCCAGCTGGCGGACTATCGTGTACCAGACGTCTTGGACTACGTACAAGACAAGGCTGATCTCTACGAGCTGCAGAAGACTGTCAAGAGCTGGGAGAGGAAGGTGGAAATTGCTGAGGTAAGCTCTTCAAACCGACTGTAAATCGTTAAATTTTTGTAGTGGTTTTATGTTCGCAGTTTTCACCGCAAATTCATCACATCATTCAAACATGTTCTCTGTCTTGCATTGTGTAACAACGGTTGTTTTAATTGCGAACTTAAAACACAGTGAATACCTCCTTTCCCCTGCTGCCGTGAAATTAAGTCCCTGCAAACTTAAATCAACTTATAGCATCTCTGTGAGATGAATTCTACCTTACAAAAGACCAGGTGGTATTGGATGGAAATGTGCTTTTACGCCTGTTTCTTATGTTTATGTTTGAATATATCTGATTGTTATTTCCATGTAAAATGGAGATATAGTTTTGGGTGTGTGTGTGTGTTTCTGTGTGTGTTTGTGTTTCCGGACTACTGTAATCAGCGTAACCTCTTGATAGATTACAATGATATTTGGTATGTAGGCAGTTGTTGGGAAGCCAAAATTCTAGGTAAATTTTGGCCCCCTCGTATGTGACCTTGGTACTGCAGCAGAACTTCCGTTTTTGTATATTTGACCTGGACGTGCTATGGTGTTGGTGGCAGATAGCTTGTTCTGAATGTTTTATTAAACATGCCATGTATTTTGTCCTGGTTCCAGATGGCCCTGAAGACCCATAAGAAGACCTGGTACCAGATGCAGATGGCGAGTCAGCACATCAGCCCCTGGAAGCAGCCTCTGGAGGCCCAGTATCAGTAGTTAGGGTGTCCGAGGGCTCCGTATGATCATATAGTTCTGTGAACTTCACTTGCGGTACTGGGGAATTCAGTTTCGGTACAGGGGAATTCAGTTGCACTTATTTTGCATTACTTAATATAGACTGTTTTCACGTTCATAAACAAGGTCACTTGATTGTGCTTACATGTAAATACCATAAAGGACGACAGAGACAGAGTGAAATGCATAATAAGCAGATTTATTGAAAACAATGGTGAAGACAATTTCTTGGTTACAAATATTTGGCTGTACATGAAGCCAGTATAAGCTGTAAATATTCCTTGGTGTAAATGATCATCAGATATATATAGTCATACCAGTACTGTCAATTAGGTGAAAGTTGTCAGTCTCCAATACTTGTATATAAGGCTCAATACTTACTGTTGTTCTAGTGCACACCTTAGTGCTTTCACTAAGAAATATGATTACACTGAAATAGTAGCATTCAGAATTTCAGACTTTCATTGTATATTTGATGTGTTCTGGATTTTGATTAAGTACACTTTTTCCTGAAGATCAGCCATTGAAAAGTTCATCTGTCAATCTGTTTGTGTCTGCTGATATTTCATTGGTAGTATCTTTAACTTATAAAATGAAGGTACAGAAAAGCAGTCCTTAAATTTTCTTCACACCATCCATTTTAAGTCTTAAAGTCTTAGTGTCATTATCAACACACACAAACTCTCTATAAAGATTAAAACTTCTATAAGTATTTTGCATACAAAGGCCTACAGCATTACTTGTCTAGTCATGGATACTATTCTAAAGTCTTTATCAGGTCTGTTTAAAACTCAATACCAAAGCACTATAAAATCAGAGACTATCTCAAGGGATTAATGTCTGTCAAAGGCAAATTGAAACACACACCAATACGACATGCACAGTGATCACCATCTCATATAGTTCTGCTAAATGTTGTTTGACAACATTGCCATTGTAACCATTAGTTCAAATCATTACACCTCACATTAGACATATTAAAGCATCACCATGCACACATGGTACAAAGTGTAGCCTACAACATGTCTTGCAATCTTCAGTCTCCTTTGCTGCCCCTCCTTCAGAGATCAAGTTCCCTCCTGGCCCTCTTGTCGGGAGGTCCCTTCGATTCGTTGGTCTTCCTGGCAGGACGTCCAGGTGGAGAAGGCTTCCTGCTCCCTTGTGGCTGAAGGTCCAAAGTACCATAAATTGAATACAGATACATGTACCAATGTTACTAGTTTTATGAACATCTGAACAAGTATCTGAACATTGTACCAACTTATGGACCCAGCCTCATTTTAACAGCTATATTTTCATGCTACATTGATGAAAGGTGTAGTGTATGGGGCCTGAAATAGGTAACAAATGTAGAGTAGTGGCATTTATTAAAGCAAGCCATGTCTTAAGAATCTGCCTTACCTTTGGAGGTGTTGTCTCGCCTTTCTCCTTCTTAAGGAAGACTCCAAAGCACCTGAAAAAGTTCAGAAACTATTTTACAAACCACAGTCTCTTACACGACATCTCGGAACCAAATTGTGTGAAGGAGACAAACAACAATTTCAATGTCATAAACAAAGGAAAAATGCCATCACCTCTTCACAGCTTCAATGCTGTCCTTGTCCTGCTTCTTACAGTACACCCTCACAAAGTTGTCAGCAAAGTTGGCAGGTAGCATCTGAGAGAGCTGATTATGAGGAAAGAACCAACTTATCAGCACTTTATCAGTTCAAATTGTTCTACAATTAATCTGCATATTTAACCAACCGAAAGTTCCCAATCCCCTTAGTTAAAAAAAATTCAACAGCCCTTGTTATTGATTATTCCAGCTTCAGTGATTGAGGAACAACATTACAGAGTGTCATGTTACCTGGTAGAGAATTTACTGGCTCACCTTTTCTTTGGGTGGTTCTGCCTCATTAGGTTTGTCTTTGGTCCAGAAGTTGACACTGTCAACAGGATTTTTTTCTCCCATGCCATAGTTCACTTTCACCTTCTGCAAGGGTCATTAAAGTTTACATGTATTTAAGAGAAAACAAACATCTTATGACAACAAGTCTACCGGTCATCAATTATTGCTTTTTAAAACTATGGTGACAGGTACCAGATCAAAGGAGGCAGAGTCCTGTCATATAGGATAGTGACCAATTTCTTGTCTTCCTGCTAATTCTAATTTCTAACAATTTTATAATCAATAACAGTTCAGCCTAGGGTTATCTTTCCTGACAATACATTCAAACTGTCATATCAATTGAACAAATGTGAAGCTTTTGAAAGACAAAATTTAGCTCACATTGACAGCAATGTCCTCCAGTGTGATCTTTTTCTTTTCTTCTGGCAGTGCACAGGCAAAAATACCTTCAGCTATGCTTGCCTCCGACTAAGGGATAACATCATCAATAGAATGCATTGTAGAGTAATCATTACAAAATTCCTATTAACTGTTGGCTAATATTTTACCAAAAATGAATGTGAAATACATGTAGCATCTTATTAGCTATTGATCATATTGAATACAATATGATGAACTTTAAATGCAATACCCCTTTCCATGAATAGGTCACAACCTTAATATTCTAACATTGGCTGGTAGGAATATTGAGGTTGTGCATAAACAGCACCTTTCTCTAACAGTTCCCTCAATTGTGAAGAGAAGGAGGTTGTTTTACCTTTGGAAAAAGGTGAAGATCCCCTGGTTCTGTCTCACCCACCAAGCGGTATAGCTTTCTGGTCACAAGGTTCTCGAGAATGTCTCTGGCCTTCCCTTGCCCTTCCCCTTCCAGGATTTTATGAAAGATGCTGTCTGTCAATCTTGTGTAGGCATCCATGTTCTTTCTCGCTCCAGATATCTTCTTGCTACATAATGAATGTGCAAAGGTGGTGCAGGTCAATCGAAACCCGAATGACTGTGACAGTAAAGACAACTTAAAGTCTGATACTAGCAAAAATAAAGCAACACCCCATGGTCATGTTAAACTCACTTGTCTTCACCAGGTGTCCTATCAGTTTCAAGCAAAGCATCTGTGATCCTACAAAATATGGTTGAGAATTAGATGAGCAGTATTTGTAAATAGTACTACCACCAAGGAGGTTCCAATAGAGAATGCAGATGTAGGAAGTGTCGATGACTGCAGACACATAACACATGATTTGTGTGCTATGATTAGCCATAAAAGTGAAACAGACATGTGACAAAATTCAAAGATACAATTCATGTCAATGATATGATATGATGGGGAGGTTAAGATCTGAGTAATGCAACTTACATCATCTCCACAGCAACTTTGGCCTGATGTTGATAAACCTGGCGGTGGAGACAGGCTCTAGTGTAGAACATGTCATACACGTTGAGCCACTCCTGAAAAAAAAACATGCATTTGTTCCTGTCTGTGTTTGCTTGTCTGTATTGCATAACCTGAGTAAACCGCTTTAGGCAATTACTACGCCAACTGTGGATGTTCAGTAGAACAAGCTGCGTATTATAAGACCAAAACGGGATGGACCCCTACTCTTATCAATAAATGTGGAGGGTGCTTTAACATACTCAAGATGTAGCTTTACTCAAACTTATGCTTTGCAACGAACCTTATCCCTGTAACAGATCTGCCATTTGCCGTGCACCTTGATGACTCTGGCACTTTGGATGAGCCGCATGTGGTCGAATTTCTTTGACAGACCTGTGCAGTCGCTGTCTCGAGCAAAGTAGTCCCACTTGTCCACGTCCATGCCATTTTCAGAATTTGAAACAATCTAGATGTACAGAAACATAAAAAAAACACAATCAATATAAATGCAGGTACATTGCTTCTTTGTTGGGAAAGAGGAAGACAACGGGAAAACTGATTATAGCCACTGCCTTCAGTTTTTGTCATTTCTTTTACAACACGAGCACAGAATGTCAAGATATTACAAAGTAAATTGAGTATGGTACATTTAATTGCCCAAGTTTGCCTTAATTTTTCAAAACCATGGACAAAATTCGTGCTACGAAAGTATTTATTGCAGGAAATTGATCTCTGGAAGCAAAAGTTGCTTTTTAGCACCAAGGACGTTGCAACAGCGGGATCATCTACCTGGTATAAGAAGCCCTTTTCTGTTCCTCTTCCTTTATACGGCCATGACTGGAAGGGAAGATGGAAAACACATTATACTTACATGTTTAACTTAAGGCTATCAAACTTTGAAGTACAATCATTAAAATTGATTGTTGATGAAAAAGATTTGACTGTTCTTAATTAGATGGCGCACCCGAGTTTGGACTAATACAATCTCAGTTTGCAGATGTCATTAATAGTACATGTACCAAGTTTTTATTCTATGCCACTGAACTGAGTGGGGTGTCCCTGTGGTGTAGTGGTCTGCACTTCTGTTACTAGCCATATCTGCTTCAAATTATAATTACTTGGACCAGAAGGCCCGGGTTCAAGCCCCGGGTAGGACACCTCTGGACAAGAGGTGCATGAAGTCATACCAGAGACTATATGAAAATGGTACATACTTCTGAAACAGTATGGAAGTTAAACTAGCCCCCTGCTGCAGTGATTGCGCCACAGTGTGGCCCAGGGCTATGAAACGGGGATAGGCACCGCCCTATACACCTTATGGTGCGGAAGGATTTTAACTGAACTGAGTAGACTTACCCCTGGTTCTTTTGGTTTTGGTGGGCTGATCAATTCCTTAATGAAAGTCTGGTCCTGCTGTGTCAGATCATACTCCGCCAAGTTGATTTTATTCTGCTTGATGAGGTGGTCAAACATCTCAATGGAAGCGTCTTCATGCTAAGAGTGATTAAGAAAAAAATGCTGATAAAACTCTAACCACAGTGTGATAGATTTTACATTTAACATTTATTATCACATTTTACTTTTATTATCACTCAACAGGTAAGTTACGAGACGAGTCATCTCCTTTTGCAAAGTGCTGATCATCAAAAATGTTTTGCTCAATACTTAGCTCTTCCAAACAGGCACTTCTCGACCAAGTCTCAATTTTTCATTTGTTTGTCAACAAAACTCAGGTAGAGATGTGTAACACTTACCTTCCATGTGCAGCCAGGTTCGGCCTTTTTCATGAACTGCTGGTCAAACACATGGGAGAATGGTCCATGCCCTAAATTAATCAAAATATAGTTAAGACACTTTCAATGCCCATAAACAATATGCAACGTTACATCATGTATTCATAAGATACTTATTTAATGAAACAAAAGTATGTGAACTAACTACACTTGTCCCAGTACTGACCTAAGTCATGACAGAGCCCTGCTATCTTCACACACAACACATCCTGTGGAGTGATGTCAAGCTCAGGTTGCTTTCCTTGGAGCTCAGTTGTCAGACGGCCAGATAAGTAGTATACGCTGCAGATGCAAGATATTTGAAGAACATGTACTAAGTATAGATTGTATATAGTAGTATATAGATTGTGGTCATCAACGTGCATTCATTATAAAAAACATTACAAATGTTTATCTTCATAACAGAGGACAAAATACACATAATGTACAAAGTAACATTGCCCTATGCAATACAAAAGAACCCCTTACCCTAAGCTGTGTTCAAATCTGTTGTGACAGGCACCAGGATAGAGCCAGTAGCCGCCCCCAAGCTGTTTGATGTTCCGCAGCCTCTGGAACTGGGGTGTGTCGATGATCTTCACACTCAGAGGGTCCACCTCGATGTGGCCATGGATGGGATCGTTGAATACCTTGCCATCGAATGCCTTAGTGGAAGACCAGAAATAAATATATTTTCAACAGACACTCGAGTTTTTCTCAGATTATTACTGGAGGTAACCCATGCTTAATCTCCAAGTAGATCTAACGGTTGCAAAGACCGTATCCAACTGGCAAAAGGAGTTTTCGTTACTACTTTTCCCAGTTGGATACGGTAACCGGATCGGAAATTAAATGGCACGCGCTCTCTAGAACACACGCAGCTCGCCTGGGAAGCGTTCTACTTGAGGTAAAACTGAGCCTGCTCTGGTGACATGGCCTCACGTAATTAGGGGGCAAATCCGTTTCGCCCTCGAAATCAATCATAAGTCAAATACCAACAGAAAGTCTGAGGTTTACTCTTTCTAAATGTACTTAATTTCCTGTTGGGTTGAAATCTGCACAAAGGTAAAATGAACGGGGAAATTGCACGAAAATTGCTGTCGTAAGGTAAAATGTAAGATCTCGTCTCAAAAATCTACAGGAGCCAACTAGCAAGCTTACATGTTGTAAAACAATTGAAATTAGAAAGGTGCATGGTTGCGAAACTCATGATCAGCGAAAATCTTTCATGCTCAGGCTAGGGCGCGCCTGGAACGGACAATTTTCTCTCGCGGACGGAAAAAGAGAAATGCATAGAACCCTCGACATGGCTTGGCGGCTGTAACCTCCTTGGGTTAACATTTTAAACCTCATTGATTTTCGCTGTTGAAAACGTCATTTTAGGTAGCCCTCACCAGGCCTTCCTACGGGGGGATTGTAGAATTCGGCAAAAAGGGGAATAATCTGCCAGTAGAGTCGACCACGGTAAATTAAATATTTCCCCCGACCGCGCCTGCGAATGAATGAAAACCTCCGGTGGCCGAACTTCCCCGCCAAATATTCTCCCTACAGTCGGCATTGTTAGTCTGGTAGAGACTAGGAATTCAGGTCTGCTGGAGGAGGGTGTGTTGATGTTGACACATCAATCGTACCTTTTATTAAATAAATGTACTCAACAATGATTTGCCTTTCAAAACCGTAGAACTTCTACGGGCGGGCGGTAATATACGATTTCCCCGCACAAAAGAACATGGCCGCGAATCAGCGCTTCCCAAAAACAACGCTGGCACCGCCCAGAAGCTGGGCGGAAAGAGACTTCTGTTCCGTACATCGCCCGGCCTGTATTACGCCTACTTGGCGGCTTTATACTGCCTTGGGCCGCCCAAAGTAACCGGCTGACGGCCCAATCCACAGTCTGGCTCTTATATACATGTATGACGATATCGACTGGATTCAAGGTTATAAAAATAGAAAAGGCAAGTGGTTTCACCTTTGGTAATTCCGCTTCCCCATCGCTCCCAGGACCTGCCATGATTCGAATCTCTGCGTCAGATGAAGGTGGTTGAAATCTTTTTAACCTTTAGTCAGCTCAGGGAGAATTAAATATGGTCAGCTATACCATGAGTCCTTTAGACACAGCCGAGAAATGGAGTATCAAAGTCGGAGCAAGGCCACCATATGGATACCGATGAGTCGACGTAGAAGACCGCTTTGCTTGTAAATCATTGTAACGGATATGGCTACAGTGGCGTGATATTTATGAGGGAAATTACCTGCTCACCCGTGTCCTAATATGAGCATATGGTTACATCACCAAATCAACAAAGACGTATCGTATTGGCCATGAACCAGACAAGCGTCATGCAATGACGTTTAACCTCCTAGCGTCATGCGACCATGGTGTCAACTGCAGTTTATACTTTCCAAGCAGAGGTTCGGCTCTGGCAGCGTTTTTGTCGGGCTTTCTATATTTTGTACCGTTTTATTATTGTCGCCAAGCCAAACCTCTGTCGACACTTTAATACTCCGGGCCGCAATCCTGTCCTGTGCTTTGCTCAGGTCTTCATCCAAATGAACCCCACACTGTCCAGACTGGCTGCACCTTGACCACGTTAAAGATCTCACCACATTTATCGAAAAAAGGGACTAGTAGGGGTTCCTACCCAGTTTCGGTGAATGAAAATGTACAGTCTGGTCTGGGTTGACGTCTTGAAAAGTTACCTGTTATGTAAGTCTTTCCACAAATGTGGCAAATCTCAATAAATAAATAGATAAATTTCTCACTTGTGAGCAATGAACTCCAAGTGTTTTCTGTCTGCCATCAGGGCTCAGTTCCAGGCAAGGTTTGATTTCATTCATTCTCCAATGTAGAGCTGAAGAAGTTGCCAAAGTTGGGGAGCACACTTCATTTCATTTGTATATATAGCAATGTATACGAAAGCACAGAACCTTACCGGTTTGCAGATAGAGAGTCTGACATGAATGGGGACGCGCCATGGTATCCGTATCTTTCACATAGACTTATTCTTCGGGTTGGAGGTATTTTTCAGCTGAACGCATCACACCGCGGCACCGACTGCGGAAGTAACTATGCAGCGCAGAAAAGGTCAAGGGCCAATGACCTGATTAAGAAATCAAATGAAATAAATTGCGTAAAAAACGCCAGCAGGACAAGGGATAAGATAGGTCAAAATACTCAAGCAACTGGATAAAATATTGAAACAGTCAGATGTTTCAGACAGCTGTTGTCAGACGATGCTGTCTGAAACGTCTGTCTGTTTCAAAATTGTATCCAGTTGCTTGAGTAACTGTCCTTTGGCACACTCGATCTGTTTAATAATTCTAATGTTGACTCCAGCGTCCCTTACTGTATCATTGAATACAGGAATAAAAGACTTGTTGTTTGTGATACAATGTTTTATCACTTCAGTTCTTGTAACAAGGTTTATGGTCACTAAATTTGAAAATGTAAGCATATTTTTTTTTAGTTGCCCACTTGTTTTTCTTTTGCGAACGCTCGCACTAGACTTGGAGTCTGCAGAATGTCAACCATATAATTCATTTGCTTGTGGCCTTAAGCCACAACTTCTCGAGTCATGCTGTCCACAAACCCACGCGCACCCATCACGCGACACCGAAAGCATTACCTTCATGGTAACAAAGGACTGTGACTTTGACCGACGTTAACCTAAGAGGGCGTCCCCACGCCCGCAGCTACAGTGCAAAACAAATACACACCTCCCGACTTTTTTTTTCAGATTTCTCAGCTTGTATTACAATTCTTAAGACTGGACAGCCCCTGTCCTAAGCATTTGACGGCTGGACGTCCCTCGCGCGCGATCTGGCGGAAACGCCCTTGATGATTTTTCAGCAACCCATGAAGTCTGGTAGACTACCAACTGATCTGCACTCCAGCCTAGGCACACGTAAGCGCATTCTGCAGAGTTGAGTTACCTCTCTCTTTGAATCCCTTCCTTCCCTTACAAACACCATACCCAACCCGAGGGAAGCCGGAAAATGAAAACAACTACAATAGAAACGAAAGTCAAGTAACAGTATACATCTCCCATTATGCGTCAAAAGGCAAGTGGTTTCACCTTTGGTAGCTCTGTGTCAGCTGTAGGATGAGCCATCCAGACACAGAGCCGGAAAATCGAAGTTCTCAGTCGGAGCAAGGTTGGAGAGAAGGTGCCGCCGACGGAGTCAATGCGGAAGGACGCTTTGCCTGTTTACTTAAAGGCATCCAGAGCATTTTATGTGGCTTGAAAATTGGAAATATTCTAGTTGCTGTAATCTTTATGAAATTGTCATTTAATGCCACTGTTTACCACATTTGCGTGATGATTACATGTCACAAGCGCTCAAAAGCCACGCGAAAATAAGTTACACAATGACCCCTTTAGTTTCACGCGCCTAGTGTAATTAGATTGAAACAGAACTCAAAACGGTTTTTTCGTCGGTAATGGACCGTTCCCGTCGAACACCATATAGAACCCCCTGTTCTATTTGGAACACCTCCGTCAAAAACAGCGCTAGTGGGACAGAAATGACAAGCAGAAATGACAATGCATATCTGGGACAGATATCTCACTGCATTGGCTACATGAATACCCAAGAAAAAAACGAAATGAAAAAGAAAATATCTCGGGCACTCAAGGGGACGGAGCTTACGTAACACATTGCCAACTACTACGAAGTCCGTCTCTCATGTACTTGTGCGTTATTCCTGTGTTCGACTGGAACGGTCAGTTCTCTGCAAGTTCCGGCGACGGGACGTCACGTTCCAAGAAGTCGGAAAATTTGAGAACAAAAACGGCGGCGCTGACAGCGCTTGGATTTTTTTTTTGAGTGCTCAACACACAGCGACATCGCATCTTTGCTCCTTGAATATCGATATGTAATGGTATAGTGTTATTGAAACTTACTATGTGTAGAAATGGCTAAAAACTGGAGTTTTTTAATTTGAGTTTGAAGCCACATAAAGTGCTCTGGATGCCTTTAAGGGCGCGTTACCTGGTCGCGTTTGACATCGCCATGGTCAAAAATGCGTCGTAGTGCGCGTCTAGAAATAATCCCTGAAGACTGTCAAGTGCATTTAGAGAAATACACTTCAAGTCCGATAGTGGTTTTATCATTTACTCACATTAACATGCAGTTATTGAATTACCATGGACATATGTTGTGATATGCGTGTGGGCTCTAAAAGCATTCATCAAAAGTGCATCTCAAGGCCAGCGTTCCAAGTAACCCCAACACTGTTTTCGCATTCATTGTATACCTCCGCTGAAGTTTTAAGTGATCTCTGTTTACAGGACGCCAAATCCACAAAGACGATTGGCCAGAAGCGTCATGGCTCATACTACCATAGTGTCAACCATGACGGACATGGCGCGATCCACGGCTTGACTTGTGTTGCACTGCAGTTTGGCTATAACCTGCTAGGTGGCACCTTTGCAACCCTTCCTGTGGTACTACCTACATATTCCATCTGGGAAAGGGCATCATATAAAGCTGCAATCAGCTCCCTCTAATGGATCCTGTCCTGTGTTTTTCCCAGGTCTTTATTCAAATGAACCCCATACTGCCCAGACTGCTTACACCTTGATCTCACCACACTTATCGAAAAGAGTAGGGGTTCCTTCCCAGTGTGAGTGGATTAAACCTTACAGTCAGGTTCTGGGATGACATCTTGAAAAGGTGAAAGTCACCCGTTATGTCAATCCTTCCACAAATGTGGTAAATCTCAACAAAGAAATTGATTTCTGTCTTGTAATCTTTGACCTAGTATTAGAAGTAGTCTCCAGTATTTGATATCTCCAAGTGTATTCTCAGTGTGTCTCCCATCATTTGGTAGCATTTACAGTTTGAGGAGCCTTTCACTGGGCAGCCTTTAGTAGAACATGTCCGTGCATTTTTCAGTCGGATTCAAAATCTAGGGCATCTAATTCTCCTTTTTTTCTTCTTTTTCAAGACCAGGCAGTCAGCTACACTGAAGTATAGGGCCCAGTGTTTCTGTATCAAAAGTAAATAGCAAAACTAAAATGATTACAAAACAATGAATTGTTTAGGAAGTGGATGTTTATTTTCAATGTCTTAAACAGTATGGAAGAATGACTTACTGAACTGGTCAGTACAATGATGTGAAACACTTCAGGTTAAACAATGTTGGATAAGTTAGGATGGAGGGCAATTCATTTCAATACTCTCTCTCTGTCAGTATTGATATCAATACTTTCATTTCAATAACAATTAGTATGTATGGAAAATTGAGTCAATATTGCTTTACTCTCGATACGGAGAATTTTCTGATGTAATGTTTTTATCATTTGCTAGATCTATACATCTTCTTTAAATCTGTGACAATCCTGATGTTGTATTTTTTTTCAAAACAGCAATTGACAACAAAAATATATTACAGAGGATTTTCAGCTTCTAAAAGTTGGAAATACCCATTGCATACATGTATGTCTCAAACCAAAGAATCACCATGTAAGCTTTGGCAGTGAATAAAGCTGAAAACATTCTGACACAACAAATCAAATGTTGCTGTACATAGGTACAAGGTAGGTCACAAATTGGCAGGTGTAGGATAGCACAATATGATGCATTCTCAATAAGTTGTGCTGCCTTCCTTTTGATGTCATCATTTTTGAGCAGCACTGCTTGTGGCACCCTTCAGATTGAGTTACATCTGAAAGACAGAACAAAACCAAGATTACTTCACATGCACATATATGTAACATAAAGTATGATATGATAAAGTGTTATTCATACTACCTTATAACACTTAAAAAGATATTCAAAAAAATGTTCTGTAAAAAAAACACCTCATAATACTGGTCAACTTATTTGAGATTTTACAAAACAGTATGTTCTTAATAATATGCAACATTCATTTCATTCATACTTTGGACTCTATGTATGTATTTATATTGAAATAAATTATGCTAATGAGTCACAAAATGTAATCTGCTCTCCATACAAGTTGCGGGAGGATATAAGGGTTAAGTCCATACATGTATGTCTAAAGGCAGATCAGATGGCTCCCTTAGCTTGTATAACATTTACAACATGTGCAGAATTGTATCTGCATCTAAACTTGCTTTTTAAACTGCTCACTCACTTCTGGTTGGTCAGCTGTGGCCACCTCTGACGGTGTTTGTGTGGGGAGCTCTGGTCTGGGTCTGCCTTCAAATCTTGTTTGCACTAAACATGGCAGAAAATATATGGTCATGAACGAAGCAAGGTTAAAGTCAAAATCACAAAGTCCTTGTGCTATATCTTAACAATGAGCACAATGCTACATTGGTATGGCACATACTTGAGCACATATGTCCATCATCAAATTTTAGTTGATCCATCAATACCCAGTACATCATTGATAAAGGATTATCAGTATGATACCCTGTGTTTGGTAACACCAACACATCTTTATACCAGGAATATGTTCATTCAGGCCCTTGTAGTGCCTAGTGCCACACAGGGCAGCATGTTTCCCCTCTATTTCTATAGCAGGGTATACCTTTAAGGGGAGTGGTTGCTAGCCCTTTGCCTATAACATGCTTGAACACGTCCCTTCCAAAAGACAGGTGCAGCCCCGCCCGAGATGTCTTGACCCAGCATAGAACTGGTGTCTCCCAGTTAGCAACCAACCATGCTCAACTGTGAGGCTGCTACCATTTTGAGTTACAGAGACATCCCTACATTACTAGGAATACAGCCACAGGTTCATGGCTTCCGCAACTCTGACAACCTATCTACATGTATGACACAACCCTATAACAGCAAAATTTATTATCTGTACCCCTATGGGCTTTCTTGGAAATCAGCCTTTGTTTGGCTGAAGAGACTACCCATATATTTTAAGATGAATAAATAAATAACTGAATAAACCGCCTTACCCGCTGTGTTTCCGCTGTCCATGACGTTCCAGACCCTCAGACTGTCCTTCTCTCCTCCCATGGCAAACAGGAACGGGGAGTCTGGACAGGACCGGGCGCACGTCAAACCACCCTGAACACAACAGGAACATGATATCATTTCTGACCACATGTATTGTAGCTTATTATAATAAGATTTTCTTCCTTTGGCATGGGTTTATAAGGGTTAATCATCATAGTATCACCCCAGATCAAAACTACATTAACTTCATGTATTTCATTCCCTATAAGCTTCAGCACACTTAAGTCTGTAGAAAAATATGTTTGGCTTTGTAAGATTTTTATTTTGAGTCACAATGTTTCCTATGTGTGCCATAATCTTCCTAACATTGGTTGGCCAGTCCTTATACCAAACTGCACTGGTTACAGGAAGTAGCAGTATGAATTTTGAACAAGGTGTCAAGTTCACACAATCTTCTTTTATGATATACATGTAATGTAATAAATATGCAAATGCATTCAACAATTACAATTCCGTAAACAGCACATAACAAACTTGGCAAACAATTCTATGGGCCAGAAAGGAAATTTACCAGTATCTTTCTCATATTTTATTGTATTAGAGAGTGTTTTTACCATCTTCATCTCCTTCTGCAGCATCAGAGCTGGTTTGTTGTCCTGGATGTCCCAAACTTTCAGTGTCTTGTCGCTAGACGTGGTCACCAGACAGCCTGGGACAGCACTGCTGAGGGACAGACCTGAAACCATGCAGTTTTTGATAATGAAGCAAATTATCGTAGATTACATTGCAGCATATTTGAGCCTGAACATCTGAGCCTTACTAAAGAAGTTACATTGGCGAAACCAGTGTGTGCGACAGGCTTAATCAATGTTCTAAACAGGAACTATGCAGTACAACCAGTCTTAATAAGGGATGACTGAGGTGCCAAATTATGTCAGCTGATTGAGGATCATTACTTTTGTGGATTGATTCAATTTCTTTATCACTGACACTGGTAACAGTTTGTACAATTGTACTTACCTGTTACTGATTGTGGATGTGCACTTAGTGTAAAAACAGGTTTGTCTGTCCTGATGTCCATGTTATAAACAAAGCCGTTGTCTGTGCTGGCCTGAAAGAGACAGTGTGTGTCGTTTTTCTGTACCTTGGTTTGTACGTAAAATAATTACCTGATACGATTTAGCACAAGACAAAATAAAACACTTAAAATGATATGAGGTTAAGGAATTTAGTTTTCATATCATACACTGAAAATAACCTCAAAGCACATTTGCAGTCAAAAAGTCAAATAATGTCAACAGGAGAATTGAGGAGTTTGGGCTACTTTGTCTGCTGTAGTAATAATTCACAATACAGTTTATTTCAAAATGGCGGACATATCTAGTAATGCTATCTTCATGTATGAGTGCAAGTTTGTTTCAATACAATGCAGAGCTTGAACATCTTTACTTACCAGGAAGTGGAAGGGAGAAAAGTGGTTCCACATGACTCTCTCCACCTCTCCACTCAGAACCCAGGACTTGTGTGTGTCCCCCGGACTCCGACAGTCGTACAGGACGGCATGTCTGTTTGAGATAAGACAACTAAATGTTGCAATGAACTTGAATGTTATGATCCACACTTCCCCCTCACTCTAGATACATACCTGCAGGACTTTTTACTATCGTATCCTGCATTCTACAGAGCGTTCCCCTTGAATGTGGAAGGTCACCAATTTGTTCCCAAGAGTACATACTGCTTTCTCTGCTTAGCACTTACAGAAAGGATATGGTAGTTGAACACACCACTACTAGCAGACTAGCACCATACTGCATTGCCTGCACAACTGTGTAGCCCAAGGGCTTTAGAATTGGGGATGGGCACTGCCCTATACATGATAGGTGCTGTCCTATTTTGTTGTACAATAATATGATAAATGCATACATACTTGTCAAAACCCCCAGAGAGAAGAGACTGTGCCTCAAACGGGTGCCATTCCAATGTCTGTACCTGTAAGAAATTACAAGATACAGATGTTCATTTGTGATGTTATCCTTTAAACTTAAGACAATAAGCAAAAATAACACTTTTACCTTCCGCACATTGAATCAAATATATGCATGATAAAATATGACACGTGAATATAATGCCCAACACCACAATTCCATCCGTGATCTCACCTTGTCTTTATGCTGTGTAAGTGTAGTAACAGGTTTTCCCTGGGACAGATCCCATAATGCAACCGTGTGGTCTGCAGATGCACTGGCTAAAATATTCCTGTAAAAAACACAAGAAAAACAAGCATTTAAACCCGAAAACAAGTGGTGGATACATTTGCTGATCCAATGAAAACAAAACTTATCATTATCTTATAGTTACAGAAAATAGCTTAATAAACCGTGATAAATGAAGATTTTAGAACAACAAGACATCTATGGTCAGCATCAAAATAAAAGCCATTCAAAAAGACATCCTAGTTTTTCATAGAAGTTCCTATATGGAATGAGGACAGCCTTACCTAACTAGTCTGTTCCAGGACAGGTCTAGAACAGCCTCCGTGTGACCAACTCTGGGGGTAGCTGAAGCCTTCTTCTTCTGTTAGAACAAAAAATACAGTTAATCTTTCCCAATCAAATAGTACAATATATCCCTAGCTGCTACAACAAAAGGTACTGGGGCTATTTATAATGAAAAGAATTAAGAACTAAGTTTCTAAAACATTGATGCATTTGACCAAGTTCAGCAATAACATGACAGCAGAGGATATTCATTCTGCAAGTGTGAACATATAATCTCTGTATACAACAATCCAAACTACAGAGGCATAGGACAGAGTGACAGCTGTCTAACTGAGAACACATGGTACGTGTCCTTTTACCTTTTTGCTTGGCTTTTTCTTGTGAGAGCCTAACGTGACGACTGGTTCCAGACTATCCACCACATCCAGGTCCCAGATGTCAATACCTGGTGTGACGCTGCCCACTGCCACAAGGTTACCTGTGGAGGAACAATGGAAGGTTAAAGGTGTTGTTTTCTCAGTTTCTTTTCTTTCTCACACTCACTTTTGCACAATCACTTTCTCAATCAATTTCTCAGTCAATTTCGCTTTCTCACAATCACATTGATTCACTTTCTCAGTCACTTTCACTTTCTCACAATCACTTTTTCACAATAGTGTTCACTTTCTCACAATCTCACTTTCTCCGTCACTTTCACTTTCTTATATTCACATTCACTTTCTCACAACCACTTTCACTTTCTCACAACCACTTTCACTTTCTCACAATCACTTTCACTTTCTCACAATAAGTTTTTTGTCACATTTGCTTTCACTTTTTCACAGTCACTTTCACTTTCTCACAATCACTTTTACATTTTTACACAGAGTTAAAAAATATCACTAGACTAGGGAAGGATTAATTTCATAGAGTTAGACTTTTGTTAATACTAATTAGAGGTGCCGTGTACCTGGTTTGTCCTCGCCAGGGTCAAAGTTCATCCACTCCAGAGCCAATGGGAAGGCAGGAAGTATGAGGTCGTGGTGCACATACTGAACCTTCTCCTCCTCGCTGTAAACTGGAGACAAGGACAGGAAGAAATTTTGTCATGTGAAACAAAACATGTGAAACATGTAGCCTGGGTGCCTGGGTGAAAATCTTTTAGGGTAGCGAGTGTAGGAGCCCTGGTAGTAAGCGGACGGCACCCAGGCTACATTATCTAAGCTAGATGTCAAAATAGCAAACAAAAACGTTTCACTTTACCTTAGTGTACAAATTTGTGAGAATGGTGACAGTCACCTGCATAGCACTGCACTTTCACTACATTGTAATATGGTACATATATATATATATATCAAACGTAAATAGTAAAAATTGGAACAGCATCCTTATAGAGACATACATGTACTGAAATACCCTTCATAAAGTCAACACCTAAAGGATTAAGGAGGTTGCTACGTGTAAAACAAAATGTCGTCTAATGTAACAAAATAGGGTCAGCACAGGAAGAAAAGGATGATTTTGTAGGAAGAAAAAATTCTCTTAATAAGTTTCATGTTGTTGTTACTCACTATAAACCTCCAGGATGCTGCAGTCTTCCTCTGCCCTCCCCACGATCACCAGGTTGTCGGTCGGCTTGATGGTGAAAGCTTCTCTCTCCTCCTCTTCAAGCTCCTCCTAATGTAGTGAAGTGTGCAGTGGAAAAATACATCATATAGAAATATCATGTACGTACCTACAGTCTATCCTGATAAATTACAATTACAGCGACTCGGCTAGTCTGTATAACGCAAACTCCAGCTGTTCCGGGGGTTTCTCTCCCCTCCCCTTGGGTTGTGAGGCGGTTACAGGGCGCCGAGCAGTCACAGGAGGCTTGATTGAATTCAGGCTACGACTTGGCATACATCCCACGGCCAGCCCCTATGGGGAGGGGCCATTACAGCCTCGGACAGCGGAGTGTGAGTAACACAGCCTACCTACAGTCATGTTACAAAGGGGAAAGTATGTAGACTTTCAGAGTCCTGAGGAGAACCTAGCAATAGAGCATTGACTGCTGTGCTGCCCTACCTAAGAAAAATATATTTTGGGGAATAAAGAAATGTAAAAAAAACTTTTCCTTTGCTATACTCACGTCATCCTTTACAGTGATGTAAGGGTCGTCCTCATTGCTGGCGTAAACTGTGAGACTGGCCAGGTTACCAATCAGACTTCCCGCAGGATCTAATGGAAACAACATCAACAACATCAAGAACAACATCATTCAGCAGAAAGGGAAGTGACCCACATTATAAAACACACAAAGCCTACACTTGTACATTCTAACCATGCAGGTGCTATGAATTTGTCATCATAAGACTCTTGTCTCCATGCATAGATCTAAATGTAAGTTTGAAATACTTTCCTTAATTATAACCTTTAACATAGCACTCTGAAGTAGCCGTTTGGCACCCAATTTCCCGTTGGTTTCAGAGTTAGGCAGCAGAAAGAAGGTCAAACAACAGTTTGGGGAGAGTCTTATTGTATTTTATGGAAGTATAATGTTTGAAATATTGACACTTTTGCTTTCACCCTGTGCCTGTGGCTCACCATCATCATAGTTGTCCAGGTCAAACTCGGCGAGGTCATCCTCTGCATCCTCCCCTCCTACTGCCCCGCCCTCCATTTCAACATCTCCCTCCTCCTCCTTCTCCTCCTCTTCCAGCTCCTTCAGACTTTTGGACGTCTCTTTAATCAGACGCTGTAACTCCTCCTTATCTACCTGGATCTGTGGAAATGGTCAAGCAGTGAAGCAACAGTTATGTGCAAGAAATATGTGACAGGGAGACAAGGAGGAGGGCCTGCATGCCCCTTTAACGTAGAGCGTAATCGGCCGTTTTAATTTTACGTAGAGCGTTGCCGACCACTCCATAATTTAGCGTAGAGCATAGGGGGGCTTTCTGAATTTAGCGTAGAGGGTAGGGAGGCTTTCTGAATTTAGCGTATTACGTAGCCGGCCCTCCGAATTTAGCGTAGAGCGTTGTTGGGACCCCCCATGCAGGCCCTCAAGGAGAGGGGTCATTGGGAAAATAGACAAATGTTGCTTTCAGGTTATTGGACGTCTCTTTAATCAGACTCTGTAACTCCTCATCATCTACTTGGACCTGTGGGAATTATCATGGTTCATATAGTGAAGCAACAGATCTAGATTATGAGGAACGAATATGTAGGAAAGAGCTACTCTCCAAGCAGAGGTAGGGTATTGGCTTGTTTTTGACATCTTTTTAGGCATTTTTGTCAGGCTTTCTATTTTGTCATGGTTTCTTTGCTTTATGTTATGTTTCTCTGGCATCGTGACAAATAGTATCCAGTGTTCTCGCCAGAATTTTTTCACAGCATAGGGGTCAGGTACAGAAGGCCAACTTTACGCGGCGCAAGCTACGAAGAAATTACCACAGATAAGGGAGTCCAGCTTGTTCCCCTGGAAAATTTTGAATTCATTACCCAATGAGACACTATTTCCTGCATTTTGAGGGATAAATTTTGTGAAATAAAGTTTTTCCTCTGTTACAGCCTCATTCTAAAGCCAAATATGAACTTTTCATAAGATTTATGAAGGGTCACAAGGTTCTTTCCAGAAAGAAACACCCCTATGCTGGTTGAAACACAGCATAGGGGTCCAGACCACAGCATAGGGGGTCCAAATCACAGCATAGGGGGCCCCTATGCTGAAAAGGCCTGGCGAGAACACTGGTATCTTACAAGCTGTCACAGTAACTTATCCAACCGACAGCCAATGTTCAGCCTTCATAACTGTTGAAATAAACCTAACTTAAATTATCTTATGATATGCTCAAGATGGACTTCATTAGTTTCTGATGCTTCTGGCTGGTTCGAATCATTATCATCCTCCACTGGTTTCTGCATCTGCAGTCATATTTTTAATTTTATCAAGATTTAACTAAATTTACTAACTAGTAGTGATTGCACCTTTAAAAAAACTGTGAATCTGTTACTTTTGACTTTTCAATCTGAATTCCGTTTCCCTGTGCCATATATAGCGCACATGTAACTACAATATTGAAGACTACGTTACTATCATATATAGAGAGGGGCGAGATCTAGATAGGCGTACGGACAGCACTAGCTCATGGGGGAGGGGGGCTATAATAAACTGCTATTCTCTCACCTTATCCGGTACAGCTTTGGCCACTCCTCTCGGCACCCACGCCAGACATGTCACGACACTGCTCGTCATCGCTGCCTGTCCCGATCGCAGGTGTATATGTGGTATAAATCCGTAAATTTACACGTGTGAACTCGTCTCTCACGTGGACAGACGACGAAATAGCTTTACTGTGGTCTCACACCAACGTTGGACACTTAGAGAGTGTACCTATTAGCAGCGACACCTAGCGGATAGATTTGTTACTGCATCGATAGCAAGCTAAGATAGCAGTAATTGTATTTTGACGACCAATAGATTGAAAGTGGTCACAGTTCAATTTTCTAAAACCCCTTTTTATTAGACTTGTTTGTTCCCAATATCTTCAAAGCTTTGGCATGCCATGCTTTACATCAAAAGCAAGCACTTTCCATTGCAAGCGAACAATTACATTCTGCTAAAAAAAATCCAAAACATTATGTCTGTGGGTTACAAATCATTACTTCAGAGGTAGACACTAATTGGCTTCGTTCACAATAGAAGATGGTATGATAAACAAACAAAAAAGACAAAAGCCTTGGCGGCCTACTTGGAGTGCATGATACAATCACAATTGTTGCTTTACAAAAGGTACAAAAACAACTTTATGCAGCCATGATTGAGTGTGATACATAATGAAGAGTACAGCATAAATACACCATGCAAAATAAATAGGGATAATGCGCGAGAGTATTCAGGGAACTAGGAGAAAAAAAATTGATTCCAAAATAAAACTAAAAAAGCTTCATGACATGAAGTAAAACCAAAGAAACACATCTCAAAAAATGTTTTTTTGACAAGCTGGCCATAGGGTAAGTCCTCTTTAACTTGTACAATCACCGATTTAACGGTGACTGACACACAAATTAAGGATCATACACTGCCATTTGGAATAGCTTGGCAGACAAGTAACTGTGAACTTAATACTATTTCATTGGCATGACCTCACAATAAAGATAACACATTGCTTTCTCCTTTTATAAACTGTATGTCAAAATTATAGAGATACAGAGTGCAGGTAGCTTTGTTACGGTGAATGTAGGGTTCAGCAGTCAGGTTTAGCCAGCCTAAATAACGGTTCACAAATTGACAAAACATGTAGCACTTTTCAATAAACCTTTGCTGCTAACAAGTATGAAATTTCTTCTCAACAAACAATGGGATGTAATTGTTGTGAAGCCATTTACACTGCTATTAAGCACAAGTCATATTAGAAGTGGGTTGTTATCCACTGTGCGTTGGGCACGGTATTGGAAGGCAGAGCCAATCCCACACTTCAGATCTATCAAATATCCAAAAGTAACTTAATTTCTGGAAGACAAATTGTGGGTAGAACATCTTGCATTGTTTAATTTCTTAATGGCATCGTGTACTGAAGACTCAGTCTGTTTTCTGGCAACAAGAGAGCAACATTCTGGTTTCTGCAATGTTTGATTAATAGGAAGCATCTATGATACAGTATATTTCTTTCACACTTTTGCTTTTAAGTTTAACAAGAGCAAAATACACTTATCACTTGGTGAGATGCACTTAGTTTCATTTGCTTGTTGTCCAGTATGTACTTACACTGTACAAAACAACGGTTACAGTGGGATTCAATGGACATGTTTGTACATGTAGTTTAACATAAAGAGATGTAGCCTCATGCCACCAGTAATGATATCACTTTGTATCAGTATAAAAACAAGATGACTTTACGTTGATTTCAGTATTGCTCTATATATGTAAAGGAGGAACACCGGTAGCCACAAAAGTTAAAGCCTAACCCTACATAGCCAGACCATCAATATTTCATATGCCTTTGATAACATTGGAGAATATGGGGACTTACACAAGTTTTTCTTACAATCTTTATAAGTCAATGTTCACAAGAACAACTGCTGGTGAGACATTTCAGCTGACCTAGAATTCCTCTAGTGCAAACCTCACAGTTAGTAAACATTCTTAAATCTCGTGTGTTAAACTTCAAGTGATAAAAATCAAGAATCCTGTAATATGTTTACATCAATAAAATACAGAGTGCATTTCGTATTTTGTATACAGATCAGGAAAAAAACTATTTCCAATCCTTTTCACTGAGTGCTAACTAAAGTAATGTGGTCTTCTGGCCACAACAGAAAGCTAACTTCTTTCATGTATTTTGATGAAAAAAAATATCAAAGTTACTTTAATCTGAAGACATATTTTTGCAGGACAAACGTCACCTGTGATTCCTGAACTTTTAATTCAAATAAACCTTCAGCTTTAAAGTGCAGATATTTATGCAAGTCCCAATCCCAAGAAATACTAATGCCAATACAATATGAAATTGAATGGCTTCTTCTATCCCAAAGGAAAGGAAATTATGACTACCTTAATGACCATTTCTCTGCAAGATGAAAATATTCATTTCTTCATATTTCACAACTTGTCCATTTCCATCCTATCCCCATCTCCCGATTCCCCAAAACAACTTTGTTAAAAAATAGACTATCAATACTGTTGTCAGAACCCTCAGCCTTGTGGAAATGCTTCCCCCTTTAACCATAGGTGTAGCTCTACTTAAAACAGTTCAGGGCTCAAAATACCACCTGCATATGACGTTTAGTGATAATATTGTTTTTTTGGCTACCTGCACCTAACCTGCGTTGGCCCATTATAAAACTAGTTTGCAACAACTTAAGGACATGTGGGCAGTAGTGAATCAAAAATGCAGTCATCCTTACAATAGGATGCTTGAATACAGGACATAAGAAGATTCAAAATGGTACTGATAGAAGCATCAATTTTCCAAAACATTGTTTTTGAAGGACATTCAAAATGCTACTGTACTACTAGGAGCATTACTTTTTCAAAACATTTTTAAGGAGGACCAAACCGCAAAGAAAATTAGTGGTGCAGGTAGAATTAGTCTGGTGCAAGACTAGTAATTTTGCATGTTTCCTGTTCCTTTGCAGGTATGCAGAGATAGTATTTGGAGCCCTGCAGGGGAAGGCTTTGAGAGCGGCACCGGTACTCTATATAATGTACGCTGGCATAGGAAGCTGTCTGCCTGGCTACAAGCTATGTGACGACGCTGGAATTCTTGTAACACTTAGAAGAGAGACTTCTTCTCCTTCTTCTTCTTGTTGTCAAGCGATCTGGAAGAAGGAAAAGGGAAAGAATTATCATTAAATATTTTCAAGACATAACAAACCATCTTATTGTCTTTAACAGTTAGGTTACAGAAGAGAACAAATGTGTTGTTTTTCCATATATAGTTTCATCAAATCAAGATATTCTGGGTTCTTAGCTACAAAACCTAAAAGGGCTTTTCTCTGCCGATAATCTTATTAAATCAATCGTCTCAAATTACAATCAATCATCTCAAATAACAAACACAAAACACTAGGTTACAACATCAGTTTGTGTATACAAGCATAATATGTACACATAATACTTAGCCCATATCACAATTCATTATCTCACATATACATACATATGACCTTACCTAAAAAAGCTGTCGCTATGTGCGTGGCCATGTTTTATGTACAACCTGTGCCTTAGTAACTGAAGTACAATGCAGGGATCTCCCCAGAAATATAGAGCAGGATGGGGGGGAGGTCTGGAGGGGGGTGCGCACCCTTCAAGGGGGGAGAGCTTTGATTTGCCTTTTCCAGACACAAATGGAAGTCATTTCTTGCAACTTCAGCTTTACATCTCGTCTACAATCAATACAGTTTTGAGTTTTGAGCAAAATTACAGGCTTTATAGAAAGAAATATGCTAACTTTGAAAATCAACAGGATGGAGCTGGGATTAGAACAGGATGGAGGAGCACCACTGTTCCATTCTTTAGAGAGATCCCTGCAATGTATCTAACACTTACTTTGTGGCGTCCATTTTCCGCTGCTCCTCTAGTTGCCGCTGGTTCTCCTCGAAGGAAAGCTTCTCCTTCTCGAACAGACTGCGCTTCTCGTCCAGCTCCTTGTACTCCAGCTCCAGCTTCTTCTTCATCTGCTCATGGCGACGTTGAAGCTGTGAGGAGGGGACAGTTTGTAAGGTTACACCTGTGGCTACCGGTATGTCCCTAAATATAAATATAGAATACAACGCAAGGTATTCCTTATCACCCGAGGTACCAGCTCGACCGCGGGTAGGATTGCCCGACGGCCGTAGGAAGATCCGACCCACGGGAGGGCTGGGACCGAGGGTGATGCGGAATACACCATGTTGCATTCTATATTCATATTGCAACCGGCGCGCTCGAAATGCATTCGAAATATTCTATGGAAGCCCGTGTGATACAACTCCCGAGCCCTATGTGATACGGAAAGTTATCACACGGTCCGGAACACCCGTATCAGGCCCAGGCATGACATAACATCAAGTACAGGTACAGAGGTTTAGGTACAGGTACCTGTATCTCAACAGTTTGACAGATTTGGATAAATGGTTGACACAACGTTTCTTTAGACTCCAGGTATCTTGTGCAGAGAACCCATGCTTTCAAAGATGGACCAAAGAATGTTGTCAACTCATTCCAGTGCTAAATTTTCATTTTTGTGGTAGGAATAGCACCTCTTTAGCAACAAGATAAGTCAAAAAGTTATGTACTTGAGTGTAAGTCTATTCAGGTACAGTGCCGGTACATTGATGTTCTGGATTTTTTGCAATACTGTACAGGTAAGCAGTCCATAGCCCAAGTCACATCACAAAAGCAAATTATTTCAGTTATTCTGAAAAAGGATGCAGTTACAACTCAGACTTTGGTAATCGTTGGATTGAAAGATTGTGAAGCAAACAATTATTGTAATACTAATACAAAAAAGACTTTCACTTGATGAGGAGTTCTGGGGCTCCCCCATCGATGTGCAAGCACGTCCAACCCCCATATGATGGGGAATTAAAGACGTAAAATTGGAGAGAGAGAGAGAGAGAGACAGACAGAGAGAGAGAGAGAGAGAGAGAGAGAGAGGGAGAGGGGGAGAGGGGGAGAGGGAGAGAGAGGGAGAGGGAGAGGGAGAGAGAGAGAGAGAGAGAGAGAATAGCCTCCACGATGAATCCTAGCAAATCATCACTAGATATCTCCCAAATCTTTCCATGTACACTCAAAGGTAGAGGAACATAAAATCTTACGTCTGCTTCCGAGTCCTTGAGCTTCTGCCGCTTCTCCTTGACCTTCATCTCGAAGACCTGCTCCATCTCCATCTCCATCTTCTTCATCTTGGCCACGTGTTCTCTCTTCTCCTCCTCCATCTGCGCCAGGGGGTTTCTGGAGGCAGGGTTATGGGAGGGGCTGAGGTTCAGGACCAAAACATGCACATGCTCGAGTAAAACACTGGCCAGACTCCGACGGTCGTTACACACTCACCCCACAGCACAGCTTTGAGTCTTCAAGACAGGTCCAACCAACGAACAGCACACTCAAGAACCAACACCCAAGAGTCAAGACACAGGACACTTCCAAAATATCTTAGACTGGGGTGCTTTTACAGAATACATATAATTTTTTATGGAATTCATACAAATTTTACTAAAGCAATATGAGTCTTATGAAATACATACAATCTTTACTATTAGCAAAACTTGTATTCATCCTAGCCATAAAGTTTGTATTCCGTAAACCTTGTATGAATTCTGTAAAATTTTTATGAATTCTTAGGCACCCCTGTCAGAGTTGTACATTAAAAACTAAATGGAAATCCCAAGCTTGAGCCGTACTCAACATCAGAATGAATACTGAGTACTGAGCTTTGAGGGAAAATGCAACACCCAGATGAAACACTGGCACAGTAGACATTTAACCAGAGCTGTCTCCAGGGTTAGATTTCTTTCCGTCACACTCAATGTTTGGGAGCCAGCGTTGTTAATTTATGTTGTTAAATCTACAAATTTAACAAACTTTCATCAGTTTCATATCATTAAGTTTCAATGTTAGAAATATTAGTCCATCCCAACAAGCAAATTTTAGTCCCAGGGACGGAGGGATGGGTCCTGGAGACACCCCTGCATTTAACCCTCACCATATGACATGTGCTTCCATACACCACACTGCTACCAGTATCCCAGTAAGTTAGCATACCACAGGTTAACAAAACTATCTATCTGAACATAGACTGAACTTTCTGTCAGCACATCTGAATTATGCAAGACAAATATTTTGTCTACTAAGTTTACAAGACTGTGGTATGAATCTGGTTTAATTTGGTGCTAGTAGAAAGCAGTAAGTGTACATACTTGCCCCCGGCCGGTTTGCCTTTCTCTGTGCCGTTGGTCGCTGTGATGCCGGCCAGCTTCTGACAGCGGTAATTCTCGTAGTGAACGTTATTTGTTACGTCTTTCAAGTCCTGCATGTGGGTCCTGGAAGACAGAGGAAAAAACACCTCATTACCAAACCTTCTTCCCAACACTGATTTAAGACAGCAACAACTATCAAACTTAAGATTTTTATAGCATTTTATCACATTCTAAACATTGATTCGAAAGGTTAATGATTACACACGTCATAGTTTTATCCTGCATTGTATTTTACATGAAGGAAGACTGTTTGGGAAAAAAATTCAGTCCTCACATATTCATCATAATCTTCAATACTGCTGAGCATGCAATGCATATTCTAACAGGCTGATATAAGGTGTAAATACAAGTCATATGGTGCTTTTCCCTACCTGATCAACATGTTCCTCAGCGTGATGAAGTCACAGTGGTCCATGTTCTCCACTGGAATCAAAGCAACAGAAATTTACCTCATCTTAGAAATCCACATGGCAAGGCCGTATCTAGTGTCTTTTATATATCCTTCTTGGCTGTCCTTTGACGTAAATGATTACAATACACATTACAATTATCTATAACAATTTGCATACAAACTTGCATACAAACTACAGCAATCACAATGATACTGAATACAGAAAAAACCTCAGTCAATTTCCCTTCAGTCTTCTAAAATCTTCCCTCTTCATTGTCGAATGCACTTGAACTCACAACACGGTTGTTTGTTCTGTGTTGTTCGTGTTGTTGTCTGTTCTTAGCAAATCGATGTCTTAACAAATGTTCTAATCTAGACCTGGGAAATAGAAACAGTACCTTCTGCGACGCCCCAGGGGTACTGCCGACCGCGCACTTTCCTCCCATTGATCTCCAGAAGCGTGTTGCTGCCCACCACCGCGAAGGGAATCCTCTCCTGTTTCCATGGCAACAGTCAATCAGCATGACATAACAAGCACTCCTTCAGGCATTCTCAAAATTGGATATAAGTTTTAGCCTTAGCAGTGAATTGTTCTTGAGATGAAAATTAAAAGAAAATACAGTCAAACCTGTTCCAGTGAGCACCTCTGCATAAGGACCACCCGACCATTTTTTTGGTGGGCTCAAAGTCAAAGGTAGTTTTTAGCAAAGGTGATACTGTAACAATAAAACTACTGTCAACTCTGTACTACTACTAGTGTATATCTGCATAAGGAACACTTTTTGGTGGTCCCTTTGTTTACTTTTACAATTGGCCTAAACATTAAGAATGTTGTCTATAGTGACCACCTTTCTAGTGTGACCATTTTCTTCAAGTCCGTGGGTTCACTTAAGACAATACTGTCCGTAATACAAACTCCCTACCCTGATACTAACTCCCTACCCTGAGTTTCTTGTTGAGTTTGTTGTCCTCTTCATCTTCCCCCTCTGGGAACTCGTAGATCTGTATCTTGTTTTCCTTGATTTCCTGTAAAATCTACACAGGAAGGGGAAAAGGCCATGTGTTATTGAAACAACAACAGACATAAACACAGTTAAATGTATACTGTAAATCGTGGAATATTTGGAGTAGTTTTATAGCTTGCGGTTTTCGCAATGACAGCATCTCATAGCAAACTCATCTCACAGTAAACACTGGCTGTCTTACTACACAGGATCTATCTAAATCATCTATCTAAAGACCAAGACAACCCCTGCATGTGTGGGTACAGGACTGTTCTAAAGTCTAGATCATTCAAGCACATGAGAACCCCTGCAAGTGTGACTATTCACCAGACATTTTATGAAGTCGTGTAGTAAAATTGGTTCCACCGTGAACTTAAAAAACTGTGAATGTCTCCTGTCCCCTCCTAAAATTTAGTCCCTGCAAATGCTTTACAGTGACAGTGACTGCAATATGGTCTTCTCATTCCCCGTATGAGAAGCGTCTTTCTTGCATGTTAAATGCAGATTCAAATTCCTTAAAGACCAGTGAATGCCCCACCTTTTTCTTGAACTGTGTGCACTCCTCTGGTGTCATTGTGTCGGCTTTGGCGATGAGAGGAATGATGTTGACCTTGTCGTGTAATCTTTTCATGAATTCTATATCGAGCGGCTTCAACCTGCAGCAACAATGGAGAAACAAGCTTGTCATATTAACAGAAATGCCAGAGGTCAAAGGTGTAATTCAAGTCTTCCTCATTTGCATCTTGTAATGCCTTATGTCACAGCTACATTTGACATAGGTCGGTGTACGATTTTGATGTTAATGTTAGGATTTGATTTTCAAGCAGGCTGTGACAAAACAAACCGTGGAGAAGGATCTAAGACAGCCGAATTCTGTGCGACACCTGCACAATGATTCCAAGAATGCCTTCAGTTTGTGATCATACCACAAATATGACTGAGCCCTTGCCATATCTCCTCTTCAACAGTGAATGTCTCAGAATTTCCAAGCCTTGAAGCTCAAATTCTCCATTTTTTTCTATTCAAAGATAACTCAATCTCTACAACTAGATAAGATTTGAAGATTACTTCCAGACATTTTGAGTGACATCCATCACTCTTCTTTAGCGTCACTAGAACGTACTGGCAGAATTAGTTGATACTGGTAAATAGGATTCCACGTTTTCTTTGGTTTCCTTGACAACAGACCAGACGTACCCGTGCCCAGTTGGGCCGATGAAGTATAGGCATGCGTGGACCCTGTTGTCTGGCATGGTTCGGCGGTTCACACGGGACTCTGAGTTCAGGTAGTCCTCAAACCTCTGCTCAATGTGGTCTGTGATCGGCTTCCAACTGTGGACGAACATAATGTGACGACTGTGTTACTGATTGTAACAGACAAGAGAAAATCATCGACATTTGTTAAACTCTTCCTTTTTCATAAATAGTGCACGAAAGACTCATCCTTGGCTGAATTTTGCTCATAATCATATAAATAAAGTTGTCAGACATAGAAACATGAAATGTGTGAACGTCCCAGCGTTCCTATGTCCCCTGTGCAGGGATGATGTTGGTCAACCAAATGTCTGCATCAAGTCTAATTAGATCCAAAAGAGTAGTATACCAATTTTTGTGCAAGTACCCTCTATTTATCAATTTTTGCATGTTATGTCTTATGATGAACATAAGGAAACACTTGTAACTATCACTGGAATAATACTTATATAACAGTTTTCATTAATTGCATGTATGTATAATGTCCCTCACCAGTTACTGTTGTCGACTGCATCCCCGAACCCTGGTGTGTCCACGATGGTCAGCTGTAGCTGCACCCCTCCCTCCTTAACCAGCACCCGCGACGTTTCAACCTGATGCACACAGACAACAGCAGACATTCTTACATACCACAGCGACAAAACAGGTCACATTTTGAGACAGCATGGTCCTTGCAGAAAATATTACAGCAACATGGTCTGTGAGACCTTGGTACATTTAACACACATCCCCAAAATATCAACTACAATCCATGAGAAAATCAATGCTCATAAGAAATTACGAGATAAGATAACAAAAAACGTTAGATTTAATGATTCATTTGAAATGAAACCAAAAAAATCTAATTACTCTCAAAGATAAAAAAGTGGTATAAAAATGTATAATTGAATGATGCCACAATTACAGCTTGGGATGCCATAGTAAGAATCACAAAACTACTGTAGGTTATCAGAACTTATGATGATACCGATAATTGAATGGAAGATAGTCACCAAAAAAACATCAACTTCCACTGATCATTGTTCCAACCATGATCTTACCTTGACAGTTTTGGTGATGCGTTGTGAGGGCCCTGGGTACTCAGATGGGGAGTACAGGTCTGTCATGAACAGGGAATTCACTAGGGTGGACTTGCCCAGGCCTGATTCACCTGGAACAGAAAGTTTTGTTTAAGTTTTAGTGAAATGTGCAACATGATAAAAAAATAAGCATCTGGTCCAACAGGACTCTTTGCTTATATAGTCTAGCAGTTAATAGAAAATTCATCTTTTTTCTAGACAATCGTTCACTACAAATGAATGGTGACAAAGCAAGGATTCTTTTAGACAAACTGCTTCCAAAAGTACTTTTTTTATTATAACATCTACATTACAAAGATTAGTTGGTCTGATACAATATCTTTCACTTACCTACAACCATAAGAGTAAACTCAAAACCCCTCTTCACAGCCTTCCTGTAGACCTGGTTTGGAAGGTTGGCAAAGCCCACATACCCCTCTAGAGCCTTTGTATGCTGCAAAAGTAACAATAGAAGGGTTCAAAACATGAAAATAAATTTCACACTTGTGTTAATCAGTGAAGACGCATAAAAAATGTTCTCCAATATTTCCATGCCTGAAATAAAACGTAATCCCAAATCAGTCAAAAGTTTACTAAAGTGGCACATATAACTGTGTTATTACGAGAGCAAATATCTAATATCTAAGTCATTAGCAGTACAGTATTGACTCTTAAATTCAATCAGTTGCGTGCTCTGAAGTGGCAATTTCATTGCAGTACCAGCTACGCACTACAATTTACAAAAAACACTTCTGGATCAAAGATAGCGGATTCCCAACTTACGGCTATGATGGGAAGTACACCGTTGTCCATGGATCAGGATGGCAGGATTCCAGATGTGCCCCGAGAAGTAAACAAAGTATTTGTGAGTTGGGGTCTTCCAGATCTTCCACACACACACAAGGGAACAACAGAATGTCTACCTGGGGCTAATCCCTCCACACACATCTGCAATCATCCCTGTGCTGCCGCTATCTAGGCCAGATTAGATACAACAGGCAGACAGGGCTCTGCATACCACTGGTTAGTGTAGGACACACGCACTGACAGGGTTTACCAAACATTTACCCTAACTTACACATCAATGACGAACACAAGATGAAAATGTATGGCTTCACGATTCCTAGTCAGTAGTCTGAAGGGAAACATTTAGGGTATGCTTAGAATGGCGGTTTGTCTTGGAGAAGAAATACATTAGTTATGTATGTAAAAGCCTATGATGTTTCATTTCTGCTTTTATTATCTTTATCTATAACAAAACTGACTGTAGAAGTTACTGCATAATATTCATTAACTTCCGGTGGTTTTATTTTGCGGCAGGGGAAAAAACAAAGGTTTTTTGACACATGGAAGACATATTTGTGATCAGATGTCATGAACTTGCGTTGAAGACGTCACGGCGAAACCGTGAAAATAAAACCACCACAAACATTTTTACAGTAGTGAACATGACAGTATTGAATACGATAGTAGTGAACATGACTAATGTTTCATGTACACAGTACAGAGAGTGAAACGTCCCCCCCATGTCTCCTAGGACTGTTATGTGTCTCTGCATAAGGAACACCCTCGGCCTGGAGATTTGTCTTCAATCAAGCACTTTGTTTGCTTTTACAACAAGACCTGAATATGTGCCAGGCACCCCAGGAATTTCCACTCAGGTCAAATCTTGTGGCGTCTCTTGAGGAAAAACAATCTACATTTATTGGAAAACAAATCGGTAAGAGATTTCATTCTCTTCTTCCAATTCAATGTCAAAGCATTGCTGCTAAGCGACAGTATGTTGTATGCTGTGTGTGAAACCACATTTTTCAACCTTCCTGTCAACGTTGTGTGTACTGAAAGTGAAGCGGGTTTAAGCGTGTTTGATCGACCTTAATCCCGGCTACAAATCATTGTAGGGGTCCGTGGTGAGGCAAACCTGGAAGCTGGCACGGAAGGAAGGAACTAAAGCTTGTCTTCCTCACTTCAATTTGACACACTGGAATGTAACTAATCTCCAAGCAGATGTTGGAGCGGACAGTAGTAAAGTTTTCTGACTGGTTGGCATTAATTTGATTTCTATAGAATGTTACTAATCTCCAAGCAGATGTACAGTTAACTGAAACCTGAGTTTTGACATTGCCTAAATTGAGTGGGGAGGCAGACATTTCAGTAACAAGAGCAAAGCAGCCTAAACTTACTTTCAGTTTTAGTAGTGATGAGTGTCCAAAGCAGATGCATACAGATAGTTTTTCCATAAAGTTCCTGTGCTTTCATTGTTATTTTATTCACATAGTGAGATTATTGTGTGAATAGTATGATATTTTGTTCTTGATGAGTATTCATTCAGTAAAATTATGTTAGATTTGTGAAAACTAAAGCTAAAGTACTACCAGCTTGTTAATAATACAGCAAGCGAATCAGAATTAGATATGCAGTATTTCTAACCTTTGTTCATGTGATTTATACCAGCAGACTGTGAGACATTACATCTAGCACCACTTCTGTATAATTGACCATCTGGCACACATATCATTTTGCAAAAATCAAAAATTCTCACTGAGTGGCCTTGATGAACTTTTTAAGTACTTGAAACCAAGAACCAATGCAAAACATGGGCTGATGTTAATCTTGGTCAATCATTTCCAAGTTCGATTGTCCAACAAATATTTAGACATTAATTAAACCAGACTGATAAGAATCTTCATCATACAAATTATCGTAGATAAAAGAATAATTTGGCCTTGGAGCTAGCCATGCAAAACAACTGGCAATGAAAAATCTGGGCCCCTTAATGTTAACCAAATTTCACATATAAAGTTCCAAAACTTCAATTTCACATGTCAACTGCCCCCTAAAAAACAAACACCAACAGAATTCTGTTCGAGTGACGTTACGTTAGCCCTTTGCAGTCCGTATGGGGGTTTGAATATAACATTTTCGCTGCTAACTGAATACACGATGTCCTAGCACTGCGGCTATGTGACAGGCCAATAGGTACGAGATAATTAGTTGGCAATCTGCGTGTGTGTTTGTGAGCTGGCCGGGGAACAGATAATTTCTCCAGACGGACGGGATGTATGTGGTCCTGTCCTGTCATTACAGCCCCGCCTTGTAACGTTTGGCCGCTAGCTACACCCCGCTGGCCCCCACCCTCCCTGTCCAGCCAAACACCCCCAAACCGCCGGACAATGGCGACACACGGGTTCTTTGCGGGCTGTGTGAGGTGTGTGCGCCCGGGAGAGACAGTCTCAGCCCCCGGGAGATGATTTAGAAGGCAGAACTTACCCATGTTGTTCCGCAGATCACGAACGGTTTGGGCGCCGCTGCCTCTCATCGTGCGCATGCGCCGAGAACGACTTCCGCTTCCCAGCATGCCCCGCGACTCCGACTCCTCAGACAGGTTCATCTTTTCAAGGACGTTTCAAGGACTTCCCAAGAAAGTTCAAGAAAATAAGAAAACCAACTCTGAAAGTTAGGGCTACATTGTTTTCTTTCAAAGTGTATTCAGAATAAAAGAGCGACAAAGGCAAATTTCACGTCTTGCCCTTTGTTCGTCCTTCCAAGATCAAACTCTGACCACTGACCAAGGACATTGCTCTCCTTGCTCTCACTCACAACTTGAAAATGCGACTGAAAAGGGTTCAGGACAAACTCAAGAAAACGAATTCGAAACTTTGGTTTGCATGGATTTCTTTCAATTCTAATATACACGTACATCCAGATTGAAAGAGCGACAAAGGCAGATTTCATACCTGTCCTATTGTTCGTTGACTTGAAACTACCGGAGGCCGTTCAAGAAGAAGAAATCGCACCAGTCAAATGTGGGATGCCGGCAAACGGTCTCAAACCCCTACGGCCTCTTTCAAGGACTTTGTAACGTGGACTTCAGTTTCCCAAGCTCAGCGTCCTGTGTTTCTGACCTCTAAAAAGCCTGTGAAAGAAGAAGCGGAACGAAGTGTTCTACCTGCCGATTCCAACGTTCTAACATTCCTGGCCCATCATCTTCCAACATCTCCAAGAAGAAGTTTTGATAGACTCTTGATACCGTCCGGCGTTTTTCTTTGCTATCTACTAGTATTCTGTAATTAACAAATATCTATCAAATTGCTCGGTAACTTTTGTATCAACAGTTACGTATCATCAAAGTTCGTAAAAGATACTCTTCAAGCAGAGGAATGGGTCTGGTTTTTGACGTGTTTCTAAGTGTTTTTGTCGGGCTTTGTTCCCACACCTCTGCACGCACTTTAATACCGGGGCGGGGCCACGGCACTGAAGAAAGGTGGCACTGGGAACCGGGGACGTTTTCACCGGGAACCATTATATTGTCAATGTGTAGTTGGCGACATAAAGAAAACGGGATAAAATAGAAAGCCAGACAAAAACGCCTAAAAACACGTAAAAAAACTAGCCGGACCCATTCATAATAGTTACGTAAAATAACCATTCGACTTTAGTGGTTGATTTCGTCAATTCTGGTCACAAACTAGCTATTAGAGAAGAACCATAAAAAAAAAACTAAACATAGAATGCAGCATTCTGATTCATTCTTTTAATGATACAAGCAAAACATGAACACTCAGTGACGTGAACGGTACACTTCAATGGAATAAATATCTTCACACAATTGTCACCTCACCACATTGCATTGCTCTTGCATTTAATTTTATGCTACCTTATACAGGTATTGGCCAAAGCACCTGTAACACAGGTCTGGATTATGGAAATTTTTATTTTGACAGTTTCCTATGGAATTGCAAACATCTAAGGAAACAAAGCAGCAATTCTAAAATCTGCAGTCTAATTGATTGATGAATTGTTACAACAATTAAGGTAATTTTAACATCATCTGCAAACTTTCTTCTTCTCTGATTTTTAAAGTTTTTTGATAATGTTGAAAACAATTAAAGGGCGGCAATTAACATCACCAATGGCAAAGAAGTTGTTCGAAATTAACTTAATGTTACATCTATTATTTGCTGGACATTACAATGACCACACTTACAGCAATTTCAAACATGAAACGTTTACTACAGCTTTGCTATCATAATGATAAAATCTCCTATACACTTTATAACATGTACTATATGCCCAGCATTGATGAACAAACAATAATAGATCATAAATCCTATTTCACTATAACGTTACATTCGCTTGCATTTTTATTGAATTTTTGAAATCTAAGAAAACCCTATACAGACAGATTTGACACAAAAGAGACATACTTTTGGGCATCTTTGGCCCATTCCGGACATCAACTTTGTTATTGGGTCAAATATTTTGTTGTGGTGAGTTCCTTTCTTGTCTTGGACCAAGAGTACAACATTAAATGTTAGTCACAATAGTTTGTATTTCAAAAGGTTTGGCAATCATCACATTTTATGTACAAAGACACAAATGCACACAAACACGATTTCCAGACTATGTTCTGGACAATACAGGCCATAAAGTTCATTTTGGCACTCTTTTGAAGTTTTATTTCCGGATTGTCAACTCGATGATACACTAAACAATTGCACAAATATCTGGATCTTTAATACATATTTTGGCATTTGGAGTTTTTAAATGCAAATGCCCAAATGATAAAAGTGTAGAAGCCATCTCTTCTGTCATGGATGCTCAATATGTGAATATCTTGGATTGTCGCAAGTAATGTTAACAGTCTGAAGTGATTTTTAACACCATACTGTCTACCGTATTATTAGCCTGAGTGTCATCCTGTTTCAGTTCCAGGCTCTACCTTCACCGATCCCTGCTGAGATAGCATGTGGAGCTCTGATAAAAGGAGCCAATCAGTGTGCCCGTCCAGATTTTTGGACAAATATATTATTCCAAGCGATTTCAAATGGAGCGATATCAGACTGTTTGGTGTAGCCTGAGTGTCATCCTGTTTCAGTTCCAGGCTCTACCTTGTTTGATGAAGGTAGAGCCTGGAACTGAAACAGGATGACACTCAGGCTACCGTATTATGGCTTTTAACCAATCCAATTGGTGCATATTGTACCAATGCCTCTTGGGATGTACCAAAGTAGCATGGTGTCAAAGAGACAACTCAATAAATAACAGAAGCCTTTGTCCTATAATATAGAAAATTTATCAATTTGGAAAACTATTCAGTCAACGAAAGTGAGTGCAGACGAAGACCAAGCCAAAGAACAGGCTCTCTCATATCAACCTTCAATTTGAAGAAAGATATTTCAAAATACAATACACACTTCATTCAGTGATTACATTTTAACCTATTCTGTCTTTTTGTCAGAAGTCTATCTGGAACAATAGATATTTGAATCGTACATGTATATGGCAAAAAGGCATATTTGCAGCATAAAGGGAACAGCATATGAAGCTTGGATGCCCAGTGTTTACACAGATCATTGTAAACATGATAGGGTGATGCTGGTGTAAAATCAAAGTCTTCCTGCTGGAAACCTTGGCAATAAATAGACATTTGGTGCAAAAAAAATGAGCTCAAAAGAGAGAAGATTAACCCTTGTCCTGCTGGATTTCCAGAGCAAAAATATACCCCCACTGCTGAAGTGCCCATACACCTTTGAAACAAAGGGTTTGATATTGCTCATTTTTAGTTACTTCGCTTTACAACAACCGCACGTGTGCAACGTACGCATTCTAGACATACCATCAACCCAACAATTTGCAGGGCTAGCATACAGAACAAGCATGTGCAAACCGACAATTGTCGGGCTCAGCAGGACTAGGGTCAATTAAAACTGTATGATGGCTGTGAGCTGGTATGTCACTGTGCTCCCTTGGTAGGGAGAAGGTTAGTAGTGTGGTGGCTGTGATCCGGTCCCAGCAGAAGGAAGGTGAAAATTGAGTTGTGGCTGTGAGATGGTCAGTGCCTTTGCACTCCCTCAGTAGGAGGAAGTTCAAATAAAACAGTGTGGCAGCCATGAGCCGGTCCCAGCGAGACAAAGGTTAAAATTGTGTGGTGACCGTCAAACGGCCGGTCTTTGTGTTCCCTTGGTAAGATGCAGGTTAAAGCTGTGTGGTGGCAGTAAGACCTTCTCAGCAGGAGTAAGGTTGAAATTGTATGGTTGCCGTGAGCCTGTCAGGCTGAAACTGAGTGGTGACTGTCAGACGGTCGGTCTCTGTGCTCCCTTGGTAGGGAGAAGGTTAAAACTGTGTTGTTGCCGAGATGGTCAGTTTTTGTGCTCCCTCAGCAGGAGAAAGGTTAAAATTGTGTGGTTGTCGTGAGCCTGTCGGGCTGAAACTGTGTGGTGACTGTCAGACGGTCAGTCTCGGTGCTCCCTTGGTAAGATGCAGGTTAAAGCTGTGTGGTGGCAGTAAGACCTTAGTGTCAGACGGTGGGTCTCTGTGCTCCCTTGGTAGGGAAGGTTAAAACTGTGTTGTTGCTGAGATGGTCAGTTTCTGTGCTCCCTCAGTAGGAGAAAGGTTAAAATTGTGTGGTTGCCGTGAGCCTGTCAGGCTGAACTGTGTGGTGACTGTCAGACGGTCAGTCTCGGTGCTCCCTTGGTAAGATGCAGGTTAAAGCTGTGCGGTGGCAGTAAGACCTTCTCAGCAGGAGAAAGGTTAAAATTGTGTGGTTGCTGTGAGCCTGTCGGGCTGAAACTGTGTGGTGACTGTCAGACGGTCAGTCTCGGTGCTCCCTTGGTAAGATGCAGGTTAAAGCTGTGTGGTGGCAGTAAGACCTTAGTGTCAGACGGTCGGTCTCTGTGCTCCCTTGGTAGGGAAGGTTAAAACTGTGTTGTTGCTGAGATGGTCAGTTTCTGTGCTCCCTCAGTAGGAGAAAGGTTAAAATTGTGTGGTTGCCGTGAGCCTGTCAGGCTGGAACTGTGTGGTGGCTGTCAGACGGTCAGTCTCGGCGCTCCCTTGGTAGGGAGAAGATTAAAACTATGGTGTTGCTGAGATGGTCAGTTTCTGTGCTCCCTCAGAAGGAGGAAGGTTAAAATTGTGTGGTTGCCGTGAGCCTGTCAGGCTGAAACTGTGTGGTGGCTGTCAGACGGTCAGTCTCTGCGCTCTCTAAGTAGAGAGAAGGTTAAAACTGTGTTGTTGCCAAGATGGTCAGTTTCTGTGCTCCCTCAGCAGGAGAAAGGTTAAAATTGTGTGGTTGCCGTGAGCCTGTCAGGCTGAAACTGAGTGGTGGCTGTCAGACGGTCGGTCTCTGCGCTCTCTTAGTAGAGAGAAGGTTAAAACTATGGTGTTGCTGGGATGGTCAGTTTCTGCGTTCCCTCAGCAGGAGAAAGGTTAAAATTGTGTGGTTGCCGTGAGCCTGTCAGGCTGAAACGGTGTGGTGGGGCATGGCTGTCAGACGGTCATTCTCTGTGCTCCCTTGGTAGGGAAGGTTAAAACTGTGTTGTTGCTGAGATGGTCAGTTTCTGTGCTCCCTCAGTAGGAGGAAGGTTAAAATTGTGTGGTTGCCGTGAGCCTGTCAGGCTGAAACTGAGTTGTGGTTGTCAGACGGTCGGTCTCTGTGCTCCCTTGTTAGGGAAGGTTAAAACTGTGTTGTTGCCGAGATGGTCAGTTTCTGTGCTCCCTCAGCAGGGGGAAGATTAAAATTGTGTGGTTGCCGTGAGCCTGTCAGGCTGAAACTGAGTTGTGGTTGTCAGACGGTCGGTCTCGGCGCTCTCGACCTCCTCATCGGACTCCATGGCGGGACCTCTGACCTCCTGGTACCACTGGTTGGTCAGCTGCTTCATGTGCGTCTGGCCTTCACGCATCTCCTGAAACACACAACAGGACAGGGCGGAGTTTAGCAGAATGCAGAGGGAAGGAAATAGACTGCCCTGAACAGAGCCAAGAGCAGAGTAGGCAGAACTGGAGACAACCTACTCAAATGGGGACGGGTGAACTCAGCCGAGTGTCATCCTAACCAAACTATGGGACACATTCTACTTGACTGTGAACTGGGTATAAATATCAGAAATTGGAACCTGTATGAAGCCTACCAAGAAGGCCTGAACTGGCTACTGGCAGAACATATCATGATGATGAGCAGAGGCTGTTTAAAACATGGTCATGAATCGACAAAACCGCACCTGTACCAGACCAATTATTTGAAAGTTATACATGTATCCAGCTGTCTTATAGTATGTGTTATAGTGGTAGCCAAGACAACAATCAGGTCTAGCTAATGATTAGAAAAAGCAGTACACTACCAAAAGTTTTATTCAACCAAACAATGTTTTGGTGACCGTCTGTCACCTTCCTCGGGGCAATTCTGACCTGTGCAGTGCAATGTGAACCAGTCAGAATGGCCCAGAGGAAGGTGACAAATGGTCACTGAAACATCGGTGGAATAAAACACTTGGTTGTGTACATCAAGTTCTTTATTGAGTTCATGTACAGGTTGTCAGCTCACCTGGTGCGTGAACCGTCTTGTGAGAGCTGGCACTATGTATTTGGCATCTACCCTCATGAAACCCTTCAGGTTCGGTTTAACAAAATTCACTTCGTACTCCTCCTCTGTGAGCTCTGACAGGTGTTCAGACTCTATAGCAGCACCCTGGGGGACACAGGAGAAAGACATGTGTCAGCATTCAAAAGTAATGAAATTTCAAAGTCTTTATTTTGATACAATGATTTATCATACATCTTTTGGAATGGAAAAATCAAAAGTGAAAAAAAAGTAGAAACGTGGGAGTTGCAAAGTCTACTATTCAATATTCCTGCACATACATAGTTGTGAGAAAAATGCAGCAAAAAACTTAAAAGGATAATAAGTCAAATTTTCATTTAGAAAACCAAGCATAGATACTGCGCATACAAGGTGGTAACTGCACGACAAGCAATGAATTTTTTTCAATACTTGAAACAACATTAATTGTGACTCACCAGCTCCTCTGTTTTACTGAGTGTGACCTCTTTGGTGACCTTTTGTCTGCTGTCCACTTTTATCAACTGTACAGGGGAAAAGGGAGAACAAGTAAGGTAAATGTAAAGCAGTCATCCTCAGCTAAGATGAAGTGTTATGCTTTTTCAAGTAGCTAGAAGTAGTGCAATGCAGCTTCACTATGGCTTCCGTTTCCAGCCAAGCACACCAGGTCACCGGGCCTATTCTTCTCAATACAAAGGCCAGGCCACGGATTGGAAATGGGACCGAAGCATTAACTACAGCCGATCGATGCTGTAGGACTGACGTGAATTACCATGGTCAATAGTGACTGATGGAGGCCATATAAAAGATGAGACTGTGCCTTACCTTCATGAGTGGCATAGTAGAGCCCCCTAGGAACAGGATGGTGAACAGCACGATGATGAGCGTTGTTGTGATGATGACATGTCTCTTCTCCCCTTCCAGCTCCAGATGTAGACTCAGTGCATAGGCAATGGCACCTCGCAAACCTGACAATAGCAGGAACACACAACAACTGTCATCTAACAGTTACATAGGCAATGGCATCTCGCAAACCTAGATATAGCAGGAACACACAGCAATCATTATCTAACAGTTACATAGGCAATGAAGGAGTGTCCCTGTGGTGTAGTGGTCTGCGCTTCTGGTACTTGCCACATCTGGTTCAAATTACTTGGACCAGAAGGCCCGGGTTCAAGCCCCGGGTTAGGACACTTCTGGACAAGAGGCGCATTGAGTCATACCAAAGACTTTATAAAAATGGTACATACTTCTGAAACAGTATGGAAGTTATAAACACACTCCACTGCCAGTGGACTAGCCCCCTGCTGCAGTGATTGCACCACAGTGTGGCCCAGGGCTATGAAATGGGGATGGACACCACCCTATACATCAATTATGATCTAACATTTTCATAGGCAATGACACCTCGCAAACCTAGTCAGAGCAGAAACACACAACAACTGTCATCTAACATTTACATAGGCAATGGCACCTTGCAAACCTGACAATAGCAGGAACACTCATTCAACTATCTTACTTTTCCATGATTAGGGCTTGATATACTACCTGTATACACAGGTAGATAAGATTGAAGCTGTGAAGGTAAATCCGATGTCTGACAAAAGCAGAAACACACAACATTTTTCATATGCACAGGCAATTGTACCTCGCAAACCTGCATATGTAATCCAAGTGTCTGAGAAGAAAAGGAATCAACTAAAGGTACTGTGCTTGATAACTGCTATGGTGTATGTTTGTACTCAACACTGATGTAGTCCTTAAAACTACAAATTTAAAACTTAAATCAAAGTCATCTGAACAAGAGTTCTGTACTCAAAAAAAGGCTTTGAACCTGATGTAAGATAAAGAATAATGTGAACCTTACCACTAAACCACATGACAAACTGCATCTTTTTGGTAATCTTGTGATCTCTGAAGATATTGACAACATAGGACAGCGGGAAAATGTTGACAGCTCGACCAAGTAAACAAAGAACCTGCAACAAACAAACAATGATTATTAACGACCTTAATTAACATTATGACAAAAACAGCATTTGGTATTTCTGTATTCATGACACTAGACATTCAACCATCATACATGCATGTGTCATAAAAAACAGATTATGTCCCCCTCCCCTATTTTTCTACCATATCACTGATAGGATTTTTAAAACCATGAAATGTGTGTAGCCGGTATAAATGCCTTTTGGCATATTCCATCAGCTTCAAAGGCACAGGACAGTAGCTTGCTATATCACACTGAACAGCCTGTCACACTTAACCTTTGCACATCTAACTCCCAGTTGTTTAAAGCAGGAAATATTTCAACTATTTGGTGACAATGACTATGATAGTGCTAAAAAAACAAATACAGAGGTGAACTTACGATACTCCAGACTACAAAAGCTGGTTTGAAGTTGTGTCTGAAGCTGAAGATAGCCAGACCGAGATACGCAAACACACAGGTCTCTGGAAGAAAAAGAAAATAGTTTCAATCTTCCTTCTTCATCTATCTGAGTCCACCAATATCTTGAATGGGTAATGTGCAGTTAAGTGAGTTTCCAATAGCTGAAAATATAATTTGCTACAGGTTTATTGTAAAAGTTGATACAGCTCACAGGGGTTCATCTAAATCTTGTTTCAGCCCAGCTCCCCCTTGTCAAATTCAGATTTTAGCTTAATATGAGCATACAGCCTTCACTCAGCAATAGATTCATCCATAAATACATAGAGAATTCACTCCCTCGCATGTGTGTGCTCCCTCTTGTTTAATTTTTCTAGAAAAACCCCTGCAGCTCAGACTTGATAGAGTCAAAGGTTTAACAATGCAATCAAACACTAATATATGTACATCAATGAAGGTTAGACATCCAGGTAATGAGACACTCAACACAAAAGTGACTCAAGCAACTGGATAAGTTTAGTTTCGATCCCTGACGAAAGACAGCAGATGCTGTCTTAAACGTATGACCATCCATAAAACTTATCCAGTTGCTTGAGTAACTTTTATATTGAGCATAACACTGACACATATACATGTGCACCAAATGGCTTGAAGTTTGTATTTCTGCCAAAACAACCATCTTGTCATATGGTGAAGGGGTGAAGGCTTCCATTCTTAGAGTCTGCTTAAGAATAAGTACAGACAGTAGGGAACTAACCTGCTAAGAACGCCATGGTCCTGAATGTCTGCTGTATGGTGATCTGTGTGATGGGGGACAGGTTGTAGTGGGAGTAGTACAGACGGCATAATTAGGGGACTAACCTGCTAAGAAAGCCATGGTCCTGAAGGTCTGCTGTATGGTGATCTGTGTGATGGGGGACAGGTTGTAGTGGGTGTAGTGGGACATCACGATCCCACAGAACAGGATAGCCATGATACCTGCATGGGAAACACCGACAAAGGTTATGAATATGATTTTATCAGCATTGAATATAGCAATGTAGCAAATGTTATAGATAGCCTACAAAAAAGACAATTTAGAATATCCATGCTTTAAGATTAATGCGCGAAATGACTACTACGTGTGAAACCAAGGACACTACACATTGATATGATATACAGTAGAACCTGTCCTAAGCAACCACTCCAGAGACTGAGCAAAACTGGTTGCTGAGGACAGGTGGTTGCTCCCGACAAGTTGGTCAGAAGATTGATGCATGTATGGTAAATTGGTAATCATCCTTAGCCAAACTGACTCATTCATGCCTAGAAATAACAGCATAAATCAAAGGCAAACATAGACAAAAATCACTTGCAGATAGAACCTAGTCTTGTATTTTACTAATATCATGGAATAGTTAATGGTGTATAAATTCGGATTTCTCTACCAGTTCAGTTCAGACCCATGACTCAATGATCTCTGCCACATACCTGATAACTTGAGTCCCTCAGCTAAAACATATGGCGTGTAGGCAAATATCATCATGATGCTGAACTCCAACGATGGGGTTCTCTGTAGATTTATGTGTTTCAGTAGCTTATATTATGTCAAGGGAAAGTTTTCAGCCAGAGATTAAATAATGGATTAACTAATTGTCAACATGTATTGTAGTTGATGTTGGGTTCTGTTTTCTCATCTCTACCCCTTAAGATACAAAGTATAACACACCAAATTTTGCAGACACGCAGTGGTAGTGTCAGCTAGTTATATTACATAAACTTTAACACCTAATCTTTGCACACCTAATTCTGGGTGTTGTTTAAAGCTATCTAGTACCCATGCCCCTAGTTTACTGGGTGACATGTTACAAGCTGATTACAATCTTGTAAAAACTATTCATTTAACCAGGTAGGTTCTTCTGATGCAATCAATAACATGAGATAACTTCTTGGCTGTCTTGAACAACATCATGTACACAATGCTTTAACCTCTGTACAACAATAGGGAATTGGGTGCTTAATGAGACGTTTTCTTCTAAGATAATTCTTCTCTCCACCCAGCCCACAGAAAGGATACCAGGGCGCTGATGACGGCAAACGACACGCCGATGGCTGCAGAGGCGAAGAACATCTTGAGGAAGTTGCCGACCATGAGGAAGAAGGCGGTGGTGGAGTCCACTTCCGCCATGGAGGGGGCCGTCAGCATGATCACAGTACTGGGAAGGGACAAGATTCAGTGAATGGTCTTTATTACAGGTTGTTACATAGATGGATAACACAGTTCTTTGTTTACAACCAAAGGGATTTACCTGCAAACATTTTGGTAATCCTTTTGTGATAACATTTAGGGGCTTGATCATACACTCTACTACTCTCTAAGCATCTAGGTTAGGCTCTGGCTTGTTTTGGACGCCAGAACAAAGAAAACCTGTCAAAATAGAAAGCTCAATAAAACAACCCAAAGAATGTCTTAGCCTAACCTCTGCTTGGAGAGTAACACTACTCTTTGTTAAGTTGTGACTTAGCAGCAAGGATGCAGTCCCAAACATGACTTGGAGTTTATATCCAACCTTGTTCCTGTTCATGAAGGTTGTGTAGCTTAGTATTTGTTGATTTAACATTAAAATATTTACAGACAACTTACTTGGCAAGAACAATGGACACCGCATCGTTGAGGATGCTCTCTCCGAACACCAACATGTTGAGGATGGGGTCAACGCCGAGCGCGTGGAAGATGGCAATGGTCGCCACCGGGTCGATGGCAGAGATCAGAGAACCAAACGCGAAACTGGGGAAAGAGAAGATGACAACACTATGATGAATGTTTTGTAATATGATGACGAAATATACAGCAACTATTATTGTTGCAAATTACCATAATACTTGTCTACCATCTTTCAATGCTCTGAAAGCAATTTGAATTGAATACCCAAAAGTATGGGCTAGACACATACCTTTCTCCTAGGGTCAACTCAAAAGCCACCCCAGCCTGCAAAAATACAAAAATAATTTTTAGAAACATTTCACGGAAAATAATACAATAACAGGTTGTTGTATGTATGTACAGGTATAAGGTTATCTAGGGTACAAAATAGTTTTTTTGGATGGTATTTCAAATCAAGTTTACACATTTATTTTCCATTCAGTTCCTAGCTATTGACAGTAATTCACACTTCAACAAAGTTATCAAAATTCCCATTCAGACAGTTTGTCCTGCAGTACCTTCCCCAGCAGATAGATGCCCCCGCCGATGACCATGGAGGACAAGACCGTCCCTATCACAGCAAACAGCATGATGGAACCAAGGTTCTGGAAAAAGTTACCCTGCGAGGGAGGGATGGAATTAGACATTGATAAGTTGCTGGAAATCTCTGCTGCTGGTAATGACTTTCAGTGAGAAAAACACAGAAGAAAGTTGGAAATCTGAAATTCTGAATCATCTTATAAGACAAGATGTAATCACTATGTTTTCGAATGAAAATTCAGAGCATATTTTTAGGACTTCAATCCAAGATTACTATCATCACATTGAATATGTTTAATGTTTAGAGTATTGTAAACACAAATGGGACAAACTTCCTTGTAATCCTTAGAAAGAATTACATGAAGTATCTAATAAATAACAACTAGAAATACATATCATAGATGACATACAGTAAGTACAATACATAAACGTACCTTATGAAGAGAATACCCTGACTCAAAGATGATTGGAGGTAACATGACCAGGAAGAACGTGGTTGGGTGGAAGGCCTCTTCTCTCTGGATATAGGGCAGAAATCCCATGCATCATCACTCATAGATATAACAAAACTTTAAGTTCAGTATACATACATCATTTTCAGTGGTGCATATGCCTGCACATAGGTGTCCCTATTTGTATTTCAGTGAGTCATATCTCAAGCATTTTCTACAGCATCAGATGTCACATACCATGTTTCATATAATTATAATGTCACAATACATTCAATATTCCAAACTCTGAGCTATCATTTTCAAATCTTACCACAATATAAAAAGATTCCTCATCATCATCAAAGTGCAGTATATCAGTGTCAGTTGCAAGGGATCAATATGACACCCCTATAGGCCCTATTATGTATAGCTTTCCTATATTATATACAGATGTACATGTAGTTATTTCTAATCAAGTTCTGTAGTTCTTACGGTCCAGTTTCCAAGCTCCAACTTGTTCATCAGTTTGATTATCAACCCCACAACAGCACCTGAAAAAATACAACAAGACACAGGTTCATTGATTTGTATATTGTTTGTTTATTTATTTTGCCAGGGGAAACATATCACCTACTGGTGTTTTGCAATGGGTGCCAAAAGCGCAGACACTCTCAACCTAGTCTGTGTAATGCAAACTTCACTGTTCGGGGCTGTAAATGGCCCCTCCCCGCAGGGGATGACCGGTGTCGGGCGACCGCTATAAGCGCAATTCAATCAGGCTACTCTCAACCTGCTATGGATCAACTCCAACTGCAAACAATGTAGTGCTTCCAATTGATTTGCAGGAAGCTTTACTTTAAGTTAATCTCCGTTTCTACAGCTCTAGAAAGCACAGCTGTGCAAGCACTACATGACTACAGCAGATCTAGAGGGCTAGTCCACTGGTAGTGGCGTGTGTCAACTACCACTTGTCTACTCTTTCTCATAAGTGCTGAGAGCTAAGGCCACACCAATTTATTTTCTTGGTTAACAGAATAAAAAAAATGCTAGATTGGAAAAACAGCATGAAAACAAAATCTCAGAGGAAAGTTTGTACTTTGGTGCACACAGTTTTAGGGAGTGAACAGGGTCAGGTGCAAGTTTTCACCCCAGCCTTCTGTTTTCATGATTTTTTTGGTGCTAAAATAAAAAATAAAAATCCGTAAACCAAGAAATTAAATTGGTGTGGCCTAAGCAGCAAGAAACATGTAAAATTTTGAAAGTCTTTCGTGTGACTTAGTTGGGATCAAGCCCCTGACCTACAGCATGGAAAGTGAGCACTCTGCCCTCTAGACTACTACAGCGGTCTAATGTGAAGTGAAAGGTAACAGTGCTGAGAATTGATATTTTTCCTCAGCAAACACAGGAAACATTGCATTGAGACTTACCCAAGAACACAATGGCCACACTCTCAGGTAGATAGTGGAACTTGGTCTTGATGAGAAGGTGAACAAGCATGATACACAAGGCTGGAACAAAAACAAGTCAAGAATTTCAATCTTCGTACTCAATAAAAAGATCACTACCTGTACAATACAATGATAAACATACACACACAGGACTTGAAATACTTTTTTGCATACTAGTACTTTCTTTGTTGTGTAATTTGCAGCAAAAATTTGCATCGACTCATACAACAACAGCAAGCACCTGTAGTAATCCTCTAATGTGTCTGTGAATTGATCACTTTGAATGTGCATTGTTTGTGTGTCACTTCTTGTATTTTCAACAATCTTAAGACCTTCAATATGCAGCTGCCGAAGCCAGCTATAAATATATACCATTATACCAGACCAGTGCAGCCAGGTTAGGAACAGGTAGATATCAAAAATACCTACACAGCTCACATTTCCCCTGAGTGTACTGGCCTGCATTTGCAGGTGGTATTTGACTTGCACATATTTGTTATTCTCAAGCTCACATTTCTAACATTATTGAGTAATTCTGAATTATGTGATTGTCATGTGGAAAAAGCCATAGGAAATGGTTAAAAGAAGTTTCCTTTTCCAGAGACTGAACAACTCATTGAAGCTATTGCCAGAGTTTGTAACACTGCAAGAGTCAAAATCGCAAAGGACAAAGGACTTGCGTTTACTTGCTATTATGGTAACAGAGCTCGACCCCACCCAAATACAATACACGTGTAGCACAAAACAAAACACCTGAAAACAGCGCCAGGTGTTTTCTTTCAGTGGAAAACAAAGTTTTCTTTCAGTATTCGTAACAAAGACCCAACAGAAAGTTCAGTGCCATACAACTGAGAGACAGACATTACTTGGCTTCGATGACAACTTGTACTAGACGTATGTTCAGGGTTATCAATAATACATACTTGACGTAACACATCATCAAATTGAATGGTGAAAGCCTTTTAATATTAATAGAACTCCAGGGTTTGCCTATTTATCAGTTGAAGTTTTCAGATTTTTCATTGTAATGACTTACAAAGGTATGAATAAATAATATGATACAATTACCAACAATGATTTATATCTTGCTGCTTGGTTTTGAAATGTCACTATTTCAAAATGTCACTATTTCAAAACGTCACTATTTCAATGGAACAATTTTTTGTTCGTTAAAAATCTTTATCTACTACATATGCTCCACAGTCACAAAAGAACAATTCAATTTAGCATAAAACAGACTTGCATATCAAACATTGTAGTTGTTCCATGGAGAATTGTGAATTGTAGTATACCATGCCTCTATGATGTTACCCATTTTCAAGGTATGCAAGTTGTGGGCAATTCCTTTTGTTGTGTTACATTATTCTCATTTAATATCCAAGGAGATGTAGAGTCTGGCTTAGTGTTTTGCACATCTTTTTGAGGCTTTTCGTATTCGAGTGGTCCTGGGGCAAGGGAAAGTACAAAAAAACACAGACCACCTGACCAGAAGGCGTAAAGGCACACACACACACACACACACACACACACACACACACACTAACTGCACCAAAAACATGATCTAGACATTCTTGGTGAAGGTAAAAATACCCACCTCACATGTTACAGATGAAGAACATGGGTATACATGTATATATATATATATATATATATATATGGAAGCTGTTTGTGGTTGTTTTTAATTCACAGTTGAAACAAGGCTAGCCTGAGTACCAGCCTCCGTAGCGACCGCTGGCTCAAAAAAATTCGCTTACTAACTGAATTTTTTTGAGCTAGCAGTCACTACGGAGGCTGGTACTCAGGCTAAAACAAGGCAGCAGGTGGGGAAAAAACAGAATAAGCATTTTTTCGGTGGTTTTATAAGTTTGCAGTGAAGAGGTTACAGCAAAAACTGCGAACATCAAATCACCGCAAACTTAAATGCATTTACAGTGCTCATTTTCACCTGAGAAATAGATGGATAGAAAGATAGCCTGGATGCCATCCGATTATAGGCAGTAACTGGGGTTAACACTCGCTACCCTAAAAACGTTTGTCAGTGTAGCGAGTGTATACGTAGGAGCCCTGGTAGTGATCAGATGGCACCAAGGATGGCACCCAGGCTAGATAGAAAGAATACCCACCTAACATGACACAGATGAAGAACACGGTCATGCTCATGGACTGTTCCAGCCCCGCTGCCTCGTCCTCCGGTACCCCGGGGAGGGTGGGCGCAGGGGGCGGGGGCTTCGGCGTCGTGCTGGACACATTGGTGTAATTGGCTTGAGTGAGGTTGGACAGGCTGGAAAATACAGGGTTTCATAAGATTATACATGTTCAAAGTCTTTACAAACAAGAGCGGCGTTTAAAAGAACACACTAGCAATGTCCCCTGGGGTAGTAGGCGCAGGGGGCGGGGGCTTCGGCGTCGTGCTCGACACATTGGTGTAGTTAGCCTGGGTCAGGTTGGATAGGTTGGAAAATACAAGGTTTCATACAATCAGACATGACTTTGTTCAAAGTCTTTATAAACAAGATAGATGTTTAACCCTCAAACCACCGTAGCTTTTTTACGACTAATCTTACCGTATGGGGTCAAAACTGACCCCACAATGTTTTCTACAAATACAGCTTTATTGGTGAATATTTTTGTGGTTTGTATATATGTATAGTTTAAGTAATCTATAAGGGACAGTTTGACATGATTAGGTGTGAAAAAATTCTGTTTATCATCATAATTTATGCAAAAATAGGGAACATCGTCTTATGCAACTAACGCTATTCAGACAAACGGGCTCTTTTGAGGCCTGCGCCAATACTTGATGTCATATAGCATCTGAATGTCTTACGCTAGAACAACCAAACTTGGTCACCTTTGCTAAAATTTTGTTGGCAACAATTTGAATTTAATGAAATAACTAATCAATGTTTTCATGTTGCTATGGCAACCGGTTTCTGATAGCAATATTTGGAAAAAGTCGCTAATTTTGGATTTTACAATGTAATTCTAGGGCTTCCTTTTTAAACTGCACTTATTTTCTTATATCAACACCAACCAATGTAATTCACTATCACTTTTATGATATTATATTCATGATTTATGCATATTTAATTACGTCATCGGTCAAAATCTACGATGGCGGACGATATAATTAGATTAGCTATAATCGGCTATTTCAACCTCAAATCTCTTCATTACCATGTTTTTTCAAACAGAAACAATCTTAATATAAACGTTTTGATCCATTTTCATTGTGTTATTATGTTATATGGTGAACAAATGCATTTAAAATAATTCAAGATGGCGGAACCAAGATGGCGGATTTCGCTAGTGTAACCTGATATGAATATAATTTTTATGACGTCATTTTGGCGTTGTTCCCGTTGCCATCTACAAATAACGTCTTTGAATATATTATGATTAATCATACAGAATTTCTATTTGAGTTTATCGTGTAACTTAAGTTGTTATATGGAAATACCCAGTTTGTTGGTTTTCGTCAATAAAATCACATAAATGACGTCATAATACGTCGCAAAGTCATGAATTTTTTACGTTCATTAAAAAAAATTGTTTTTTTCACGTTTCTACAAAATCTAAATTTGTAACTATGATCATAATAACCCTTATCATACATGTTACTAGATGACAAAGTATCAAACAATAGGGAATATGAGTGCAGATTTTGCTGGGGTCAGTTTTGACCCCACTGGACCACGCGTAAACTTTCTAGGATAACTTAATCAACAATGAGCCAATCTCAGTAAAAACTTGTGAGAAGCTATAAGACATATATACAAACAAACTCATAAAAGGAATTTCGTTTTCGACTCGAAATGTCGAAATGGCACATGTTGATATACGCCTGGGGTCAGTTTTGACCCCATACGGTGGTTTGAGGGTTAAAAAAACGTCCCCAGGAAGAGTAGGGGCAGGGGGCGGGGTCTTCGGACACATTGGTGTTGTTAGCCTGGGTCAGGTTGGACAGGCTGGAAAATACAAGGTTTCATACAATTAGACATGTTCAAAGTCTTAACAAACTAGAGCGCTGTCCCCTGGGAGAGTGGGTGCAGGGGGTGGGGGCTTTGGCATGGTGCTAGATACATTGGTGTAGTTAGCCTGGGTCAGGTTGAACAGGTTGGAAAATACAAAGTTTCATAAGTTGTTTACGTTTTTACATATGAAACGCACAAGTTGTACAATCAAACCCAGGCTGCCAGTTCAAAAACCCAACGCACTTACCACGAGGCTAAAAGGTCCGGACTGGTCAGTAAGAGGGGCTTGAACCACACTGTCACACATGTACAAGGCCTTTGCAAAAAAATACTTCTCTCTGTGTATGTGCATTTTGCAAACTAGTGACGTGAATTCACTTTTTATGTTGTATGCACATGTATCTGCATGTATTATGTTGTTTTGAGAACCATGGATAATCAGCCTGGTAAGGGGTTAAAGGTTATCAATTAAGCCTATCAGTCATATCTATATATATATATCCATATGATAAAGTTTAACATGACATTTGCACATTACAGAAGGGAGTAGTATAATCAAGGTGAAAACAACCATGATGATTCGTTGTACGTATGTCTTTTACCATATCCGTAATATGATTTGTATTCCCAGGGCTTATAAGTTATACATTTTTTTTATCACTCACGTCATTTTCTCCCATGATGAATTATAATTAGGTTAATAACAGTGAGAAAATGGTGAGACTTTTATAATCTTTACATATTTGGCATTTTATGGCCTTATCATGCATGTACTGTAGATAAGGCCATGAAATAGAAAGATTTCTCCATGTGGTTTAGTCAGCATGTACGTGTATTCCATTCTCAATGCTTACATTCAGGTCTATATGAACTTTTTCAATGATATATTTTAACCCAACATCACAGGGAGGAGGCAGCTGCTGTTGTTGATATTTCAGGCCATCGCAAGGACAAAGAGTTTGTTTCCATGCCCCAGGCTGGGTCATATGTACATGTTACAGCAGGATGTTTTCCGCAAGTACATTTCTACCATAATGTCATGTCAAAAGAATGGGCCACCTGTGCAAAATGTGTCCTGTGGGAAGTGAAATGAAAGATGTTTTTAAAGATTTAAATATTAAATGGGGCATACTACTTAATTCTAGCCTGGATGCCTGACCCCTAATCTCTATAATATCTAGCGCCCATACAATAAACATCATAGAGAATCTCTGTTCTGGCATCCAGGCTACTCAATTTGGACTATAACTATTAGGCTCCAGCTGACACAATCCTGTAAAGATTAAGCATTGTGTAAATCTGTTAGGAAAGCTGAAGGGAGACCTGAAGCACAGGCAAAGGAAGATGATAAAGAAAGACTGAATGTAACTGCAGGGCATTTCCACGATCGTAGATGCAGAAACCAAGGATGGTGCTGTTCAGAAGTTACAGAAGGGACCACCCTAAAGATTTATAAATTGAAAAATAAAAAAGGTGATTTAATTTATTTATTTTTTATTCTTTAGGGATTTTTTTTTTTGATCCAAAGAAATAAAAGTCACAATCATGTCAGAATTCAGCCATTATCAAAAATCATTTCTGGAGATTTGGGCAAAAATTTGACTCTTCCATAGCCCTAAGCATTTGTGAATGTTTGACGAAATGTATTCACCCAGATTCAAAAGCACCCATAAAAAAGATGGATGAGTGGGTTACTGGATAAGCCCCATATCAAGACATTCCATCATTTATATTAATTTTTGCTAGATAAGGGGGTCACCTGATATGACCTGATACCAGATCAAAGTATTACTATAGGAGCCAGTCTATAAATCATCTGATGGTTATCTTACTTGTATTAAAGTGTATACAATCAAGATGCTCTTCCTAGTTTTATACTGACTGATATGGATGTAAATTGTTTTTTTTGAAATGGTGGTGGGTCCATACATTGTCTTTATTTCTTTTTTGGATGTTTGATCTTTTTGAGCTGGTCGTACGATGATGATCTTTCTTGCTACATGGTTGCCATATACATCATTGTACTTTGATGATAACGAATGCCGAGTACAGAACCTGCGACTTTCAAATTCAAGACTTGCATGTAGTAAGATGTGAATTAAGCATCTCATCACTGTACACTGTAAATGGTGAAACTTTCGCTTTGATTTTATTTTCACAGTTTTCGTAGTGGTCGCTCTACCTCAAGTCCATGGCGCCCCAAAAACGTCTCCCTTGACTACTGGACTACAGCAAAAAACACCTTTTCCCTCCTACCGCGAAATAAAATCGGCATGAAAGTAAATTGATTTACAGTATGATGAATAATGACTTTTCTGTGCCTGACATAAGCTTCTTACGTACATGTAGTTGCCATATACATCCTTCATGTCATTCAATTTGTAACATGTGTAAACACAGTCACAACGACTGATGTCAAACTATGGGTAGATATGTTTACAATGCATTTCGTACATCCTGAATAGCTGTTGAACTTGGGCAATGCTTATTCAGGCACGCCCAGCCATAAATTTTTTAACATATGCTATTGTACTATATTTTTCAAGATCCGTATCACATTCATAATCATAACCATATGTTATGCCTTAATTAACAATAGAAGGTTATGTGAATTTTGGCAACAAGGCTATTAAAGCATTCCTATGAATCAGAAATCTCTATAAACTGCTGCAAACATAAACAGATGTTTACAAGTGCATCTTCAGTTTAACACGCCCACCTGTCGTTGGCGAGTATGTGCAGTAAAGTTGCCGACAGTCCGGCAGCCGTTTGCTCCCCCATCTTAGGAAATCCTTTCCGCACGGGTTTCCGAGCTAATCTCTGATAAAAACACGCCCTATCTGCCCCTGGTTCCGCTGTACCGGTCCTACCAGCCGCCGAGGGGGACCATATCCTGGTGGGAATACTCCAGAAACGGAAAATAAATGTGGAATTCCGGGCTCTTCACTGTCCTTGTGTGATTACCATATCCAGTCGTGACGCAGCATGACCTTTGGCCTGATTAGTAATGTTTCCGGTAGGTCAGTGAGTCATCCGCTTTTTGTGTCGCTCTAACAACATTCCAAGATTCGGGCTTTACATAGTTCGTGTTTTAGGTCTCTAAGGTCCTCATTGAAATCTCACAAACGTTGTCCGTTAATATTTCAGAGGTTTGGGGTGTTTTAGTGTCGCGCCGAAGCCCCACCCATAATCGTGATCATTTCCGGGGTCATTTCGAATCCCGGCATGGCGGAAGGAAGGTGAACATGGTGAACCACTAGCGGCGAGCGATCGACCACGGCCGGGAGAGAGAGAGAAAAACTCGCACCAACGCTTCGCCGAGACCCCGTAGTTAGCGCCGATGGGTCGGGAAGATGGCTAGGACCAGGATGAATAGAATGAGGATAAAACTGCGGGCGCTATTCGCCGCGCTGATGCTGTTTTCCGTGCTGTGCTCGGTGATGTACTACATCTATGCGGCGCCCGGTGCAGGTGAGTGCTCGGCACATTCCTCATTTCCATTTCCATACTTCTTTATACACCTTGCAGGCTCCCCGTGGTCAAGGTCGTCCAGAGACGACGGGGCGTCCACTTCACAACGGTACGGGATCAAACTGCGTGTGTTTGGGCTGGGTTTAATAGGATTACCCTTTTCGATTTGCCTAGTTACTGTAATTCAAAATACGGGACGGCGCGCTGTGGGTTGGAAGGAGGGCGTGTTTTAGCGCCGAGGTTCTTCCGTTGTCCCCTGTTTCACCCTCCACGCTGCCGCCAAAAAATCCCGCCCAGAGTGTTTATACTTCAGACGGACTCTTGGCCAGCGTCACACGTGTTCCAGTGGACGTGTTTGAGAAAGGCGGGAGTGCCAACATTCTCCGTGTCTACGTACCAACGGTTGAAGCCATTGTCCCCTGCCCTTACCAACATCATGATTTATTACATGTGAAGATGACATCACGGCGCAAGTGTGCACATGTACGGAGTCTCTCTAACGCCCCACAAGGGCCAGGGAAACATCCCAAAGGACTCTCTTACACAGCTGGGGGCACGGAACTTATTAATGTGTTTAGAAAGCTGTTGTATTTTGAACCGTAATTGAATCTCTCTACTGGGTAACGTAATTGACACCCCTGCATTTTGTGGGCGGTGTTCCCATGTCCTTGAGGTAGTTTGTTTTGTTGTTAAGAAAATAACCACTTCTTAATTAGGATTTTTACATAAAAAAGAACAAACATGTTAGGGACCTTAGTGAATTGTCTTCAACCCAATGTGTCCTTCATGACCAGACCAGATAAAGATATGAGGAGATAAATAAATAAATAAACAGGTGGGCCAAACAGGTATCACGTTTCTTCTCTGATTTGCTCTTTTATGTTTACAGCAAGGGAGGGGGAGCAAGCATGTGCCTACAATATGAAAAAAATGATTCAAAAAATGATTTTTTTTCCAAAAGAGCGCAGGATTTTTTTAAAAACTCAACACCATCATACTTTCAGCTGGAGCAGATTCCACCAAAGGTGGAACATCTAGATTGACCACTACTGACCATGCCAGGTCACAGGTGACCACAGTCTTCACCTGTGACCTGTCAGACCCTTATTTCATCCTCAGTCTACAAGACCTTTGAACTCTCCCTTCTGTAGTATCCAGCAGAAAAGCAGAATAGCAGCACTGAGTTATCAGCATTGTGGTATGGCATGTGTTTCCGCAGTTTGGGGAGAACCCTGCATAGCTTAGATCATATCAATCTTGCATTTATCAGCAATGACAATCTTAACTAACTGTTGACAAAATGAAGCTTTTGTCTAACAAACTGTCTAAAACCCATTGCTTTTGTGCTAGGGGGTGTGACAAAACCAGATAACCATCTGTAGCATGAGCACCAATCCACTTACCATCAAGCTGTGTGTAACTGTACTTGTGAAGTGAGCTACCAAAGATGATGGTTATTGCAGCTGTAGGCCATTCCCTGCCAGAAGACTTCATACTACACAAGTGTTTCTGCAGTGTTGTATTAACCTCTGGTCTGGAGTGTGTCACCCCTGGACCCAAAGGCAGAATGACATGCTTCCCACCAGAAAGAATTGTTGGCATTCTAAACATTGAGAAAATCCTTTTGTAATTTGTGCAAAACTACATTCATAGGAAAGTCAGACATTGTTTTGTACTTAGTTTACATTTTTGTAATTCCGAGTTTAATCTTTGTTGCTTGTCTTTGCTTGCTGATCATAGTTGGTGTTTTTTGTTGCCGTTGTCTTGGAAAATATATCTATTTTGGCTCTGTAAGTGTTGTGAGAAGATTGTAATGAGCATTACAAAAGCCAAGTTAATCATTGAAAGTCTTCCCAAGAGCAGTTACGCACCCAACAAAAGGTTATTTACAATGCTGTAGAACTGCATTGTAATATTTTTACGTATTTCAGAAACACCTGCCTGAGCCCATTGAATCCAGCTGAATCTGGAAGTTTGAAACATGATGGGACCAAATAGCAACTCAAGAGAAGAATGCTGGTCAGGATTTCTACTTATGCCAGCATTCCAATCTTCTAGCATTTACAGTATTTCTCCCCTAGAGGAATGGTTGAAGGGTTACAAAGTAGCATAATGACATATACCATCACAGATGAACAACTAAGAAAAATTTTGTACGAATCATAGTTTTATTTATTTATTTTCATTTCATTGGGAGTGGGGTACACCCATGAAAAGGAAGTACATGTTCACTGTAACTAATAGTGCTACTCCAAGTGGATGCCATGTTCACACAGCGTTTTTGTTTACTAATGGTCCTCTCTTCTGGACCATAAACAGTTCAAGTATGTAGCCTTGCCAAGAGAGAGTCCCTTCTTACATAGCTCAGGCACAGTCACGCAGAAGTCCCCTTGACACCCCAGCATTGTGTTTACCTGAAATACCTACATGTAGAACATGATAACTATCTAATCGGCTGTTATACAGCGACGGATCCCTGTATTATTAAGATGTTTAAAGCATTAATGTACGATTAGCTGATTTCTATAACGACTAAAGAGAAAAGATGTAGGATTACAATAGTACAGCTGTACAACCCAGTTTCTCAACAGATGTTGATATCATAGTGATAAGATAATTTCCAAGCAGATGTCCACCCCCAACATCTGCTTGGAGATCAGTGATAAAATCCTGCTTCAAAAATAACAGACATAGCAGATCTTTTCCCAGAATGTCCTTGAGCTGGTTTAGATGCCTGTAATAGCACTAAAGGTCCACAGGAAGAGACTTGGCTACAGTCAGGGCCGTATGACGCTTTGTCATACATGTGTTGTTTGGCCATGTCAGGATGTAACGTACAGTGGGATGTATGGAATCTTTTCATGCATGCCTTTTTTTATCACAAAATATGGTTGTTTTTGGACAAACAGTTGCAAGGGAAACGTTGATAGATTTTGCAAACACACACTCACTCACTTTATAGTTCATCAATATCATCCGTTGTTCCCTGTCTAGCAAGGGTTAGAACTTAGACCTGCTCACACATAGATAATGATTCTTGGCTTGATAGCAGACCGCCAGGTGCCTCTGTCCTGCAGGTTGACACTGTGTAGGTTGAGGAGGTTCAAGTCTTCCCCAAAAAATGATGAAAAATGCAGCATGCGCAAATTCTATGCTGTTGTTTTTGTCGAAACACATAAAATTGACGAAAAAATTTATGCCCAGACCAGGGTTATCTCCAGCTTTAGATTTTTTCCGTCCTAAAATTTAAAGCTGGAAACAGCCCTTAGTACCATTCAATGTGTGGAAGCCCACATTGTAAGCTCACAAAAATAAATTTTCTTCAATTTCGTGTCACAATATTCAGATTTTTTTTACAGATGGGGTGAATTTGTTTTTTCTGTCCCAACAAGCAAATTTCCGTTCCAGTGACAGCTCTGTCCCAGACCCTTCAGAAACCCACCCAACCCTTCTGCTACTTTGTCCTGGCCTCTACCAGGCCCCGCGGATCGCTGGGAAAATAATACAAATTGGCCAAATAGAGTGAATTGTATGCAATCCTAGAACGGAGCCTGTAAGTGAAACCCTGGCAAATATTCTCCCTATAGCTGGCGTAGTTGGTCTGGTAGAGACTAACTTTGTCCTTCCTGCGTCCTTACCTGTAAGTGTGACCGCCCCTGCGGTGTTATCAGTTCTGTAGCCAGATTTATGGTTATACCCCTGGACATCCTGACCCGATAGTCGCCCGGTAAGTAGATCTAATCCAAGCCGACTGAAATTGAGGCCTTCCTTAATCAATATTTGTTGGGACTGTGGTATGATATAAACTGGGGCAATGGAAACAGCCGCTGTTGTAAAGTTTTATTTGCCAAATGACCGAGAATTGTCTGATTGAAAGAGTGGTTGCTAGAAGAACTGTCCTCGTTCCAAGGCTCAGGCCAAGGAAACAGGTCATCAATACTGTAATTATGTTTAGCCATAAGTATGGCTAAACATATTGTTTTCTCTCATGTTTCTTCTTCTTCTTCTTCTCCTGTCAAATCTTCAAATCGATTCATCTCTGTCATTTTTTGACCAAATGACCTGAAATTTGGTACAGAGGTAATGTAGGCAAAAACCAATGTGCGTTCTTTTCCTTTTTTTGATATTGACCTTGAAAGTGATTTTATTGAGGTTTTTAGGCTATTTTTAGCATATCTTGGCCTCCTGCGCCCTGGTATTTCAACCGAATGACCTGAAATTTGCTGTATATGTGGCTTGAACAAATATTTAAAGGACTACATTCCCATTTTTGGCATACATATATTCAAAACGATTTATTTTGGGCTTTCTTGACAATATTTGCCACTTCTGTCACTTTCAATACTACATATGACCTACAGGTCATTGACCCCGAGTGCCTTGCACCTGGCCAAGCTGGAAGTTTGCTTACGAGGAGGAAAGACCGGACATAAACATTTAACGTGATTATCGGGAAAACACCATGTTCCCTTAAACTCAGTGGTTAAATTGCAGTTTAGGAAATTTTATAACAGAAAACAAGTTAAATCAATGATTTTGTGAATGTTTATTCTAGCATTAGTTATTCCAGATATTTTCAAACTCCAAATTCTTCAACACAACACGGGAGATCGTTTCTCCTCAGACTGGCGCGACACTCCTGTCAAAATTGATTGATGATCTCTCTCTGCCGCCGACTTCATACATGATCAAAGGCGGGTGGTAGGCGGTGCGCGGGGAAACTTAAACATATAATGTAGCAAAGTGTTGCACAAGGAATTCTCACGCTGAGGGGTACATGAAATAATGCTTACAAAATAGACCTCTATGAATCGGGCTACATTCAGCAATGGTAGACGGATTCGGGGCATGCCGCGCAAAACACATGGTCTCACTGGGGACAGGCGTTTTGGTCCCGCACTTTGTCGCAGCGTGGCGTCGCCGCTACGCGATCGAAAGCACGCCGCTGTCTGTCTCGGACCAACACGCGTCTCCCGTGATGTGTAGCGTCCACCACCAGGCCTTCCTACATGTCCTACGTACGGGCGTATGGATCGTAGAATTCGGCAAAAAAGGAATGATTAGGCCAGTAGAGTCAGTCCCCGGTAAGGTCAATGATTCGCCCCTTTGCGCTAGCTTGTAACGTTAAATGAATGTACCCTCTGATGGCCAAACTTCACTGACAAACTTTCTCCCTATTATCATCATGAGCTTGCGTTAGTCTGGTACTAGTGACTATTATGTGCCGGGAATGTTTATCTATCGCACGCCTTGGAAGGAAGTTCAACCATGATAAATGGTCGGCCGTTGCGAAAATTTGGAATCCCATGCTGTTGATTTTCGTGATTGAATCTGTAAGAAAATATATTTTCATGTCGTTCATGTTTTTGGGACGGACGCCGGGACGGGGTGAATTTTTTTCTATCATAACATTTTCGTCCCGTTAGTAATGCAAATCGAATCGTGTTGCACAAGAGGCAAAACACTAAAAACGTGGGTCTTGTGGAGTGTTTTGGAGCGGGAAAATGCCGGATATTAGCGGTGCCGAACAGTGTACATCGTCGCGCGCGGGTGACGCTCCGTCAAAACAAATCCGCTGGTGGTCTAGCGCGGCCACCGAAAATAGGCAGAAACACACAGGAGGACGTTTATGAGGGCAATTGTGAAAATCTTTTGTTACAAATTGTTCGAACATTGAAACATTTGGATAGATGGTTTGAAACTGTTCTAAATAAAGAGATTTTTGTGTAGTTACGTTCGAAATGTTTCCAACGTATGTGAAATAAGTTCAAACATGTTATAAGTTTCAATTCTAATTGTTTGAACACTTTAGAACTATTGTGACTTAGACATTCTTTTAATCAAAATAGTTCAAACATATTACAAATATTATATTAAAACCCTCTCGGTGACTTTGAATTGACTCAAATATGTTGTTTTTGGTCATTTCCTTCGTCTCCTGTCAAATCTTCATATGTATACTATGGAAAACTTCATTCTTCCTTGGGGTTGATCTTTTTTAATTCAATTTTGAACTGGGTTGATTATGCGCAAGAGTGTAATTTTCAGCGGATATTTTTCGACTGGTTTACATGGAAATGGCACGGAATATCCCATTCTTGCAAGGGGAGGATTCTTTAATTATTTCTTTCAATTTTGAGCTGGAATGATTATGAAAAAGTCCATTTTTTAGCAGAAGTGTATTTGTTAATCAATTAGTGGATATGGTTGTGGACTGGTCCATATTGTGTTGAGGTGCTACTGGAAGACTCAATTTTGGACTGGGGTGATTAATTTTTTTAGTGCAAGTATTTTAGAATGGTCCATTGTTATTTTGGGAGAGTCCATTTTTTGCATGGCGAGGAGTATGGCTAAACATGCTGTATTTGCTCGCAAATGTTGCCTTTCTAGTTCACTTTATCTTCACACTCACAGTAGCAAAATTTCACAGTAGCAAAATTTCACGGTGTAAGGAAAATGGACATTTTCACTTCACGGTGGCGGCAAGAACGGATGTGTGAAGGAATCATAAATGATAACGACAGGTTTTTTCACGGTGATGATAAGTTCACGGTACAAAGGTGACCGTGAAAACAGTGAACATAAAGTTGCAGTGAAAGAAAAAAAATGATTGGGAGAAAGATAGTTTCTCAGACCAGTCAGGTTTTTCCGACAGTCCATCAGTTCTGACAGGGTAGTCGCTGTCAAAGAAGCCAGGCCAGGTAGAAAACAAATTTTTATTTAACCCAAGAACTGCCAGGAGATTGCTAATCATGGTTGATCAACATATCTAACCAACAAATTCTGTTGTTGACGAAAATTGGGTCAAAGCATACAAAAGTATTATCTACCTTTGATTTTTATTAGATGAGTAGGTAAGGTAGCATTCCATCTAATGACACAAATATGTTCACAAATATAATCCCCAATCTATACAGAACCAGTGTTTTACGCATGTGTTTGCGTAAACATTTTGTATCTCTTCCTTATATTATAATGTACATTTTCAACTATTCACCTTTTGAAGGGAGGGTTTTGCAAGAAAAATTGGAATGTAAAACGTGTACAGCAATGCATACTGGTCACCATGGTGCATCATCAGGGCACCATCAATAAAAGGACTGATCAGTATTCAAAGTCCGACCTCTTTGGTTGGTTCCAATAATGAGAAGGTCTGTTATGCCCCCCCCCCTCCAAAAATGTGTACATGGGAAATAATGCACCTGCCATATGCATTGCCCTGTCTCTTTATCAAATATACCTTTATTATCTTACTTTCTAACTTAGCTTATCAATCTGTAAGTGCTGTAAACTATGCTTTGATAATTTTTGTATTGCCAGTTTTTGTTACATTATTAAAAATGGAAGCGTTAGCCTGTACTGTGATTGTGAAGGGCGTTGTAAACAGTCCACAAACGCTCGCGATAAAACTCACTTGTTACTAGCCCTCCCTCTTTCTGCCTCTATTGCCTCTATCAAACATACCAACGATATCTTAGCTGATCAATCTGCACTGTAGGCACATCTTTATTCATTTTTGTTGCCATATTTTGTTAGATTTTTTACTATGGACGCTTGTCCTGTACTGTCAAGGACGTTGTAAACAGTCTACAAACTCACGCAATAAAACCTCCCTGTCCTCGGACAAGAGAGATCCCTAATCCCAGAGGAAATTAATTGTTTCAGGTCCACAGGACATTGATGTTCCCAATTTAAAACCTGGGAAAATGAATGCGTAAAATGTCAAATGCCAGATTTGAATGATGGTAATTTGATTTGTTGCCCCACGATGTATTATTCAGGTCAGAGCAGTAATGTAGCGGAGGCATGAATAGATTAACCCGTGCAGAGGCTACGTTTTCAATTTGGTCGCCTGCAGAATGTTCTAGATGGTGGGGGGAGGGGGGAAGTAAAGAAGGTCTACCCTAGATACCATGGATACTACCAGTACCATGTGTTAAGTCAAGTGTTTCATATCAATATTATAAGGCCATACAAATTCTATTTGTTGCTTCTCGGATTTTATGAAGTAATGCTGAATTGAAATGTTACCATGAAAACAGAGTTTGAGTGCTGTGCCTTGGTGCAAACAGTTTCAGGGAATGATTATACATGATGTAGTAAGATGCAAGTTTTCCTTCCAGCTTTCTGTTTTTATCTTGACCCATGCTACATTGTATTTCAAACTGTATTTAGCCTGGTATTCAAACCTATAATTTAGCCCGTGCGTGAGTCTCTTTCGACCTCAGCTATGAGTCAAACCTGCAGAGTATGATAGATTCGGATCCCAGGCTGAATCAATATACTTATATTTAGTTCTTGTGTTATCAGATATGAATAAACAATAACATCCTATCCATGGCCGTGCATGTACAATAATGAATTGGTACGGTAACTCACTAACTGTGTCATTGTTTGAAAATCATTCAAAAGGAATGATTTATTATTCTGGAATGAATATTGAATGGTTGATATTGGTAATGCACATGTAAACAGCAATGTAGTCTGCAGATGAAATGCTTCTGAACACGTCCACATGAAATACAACACATGTAGATCTGGGCTACTGACCGTTCGGTAATGTATTTTACCATCTAAAATTTCATTGCCAAGTTTAGCACGGTCCTGATTTAGACACGTACACGTACGCGCTGGCAAGGTTAGAGTTGCTCGTTTATATCCATGGCTGTTATTGACAGGCCTTTGGAGGACGGATCGTGATTTGCATGTCTGTGACGCCAAGTTTGTCTCCAGTGGGGGGAGCCGAAAATAGATTGCACGTAGTCCAGATCTGGGCTCCAAATGTTTTATTTCACGATCTGTTTTCTGCAAGAACTTGATTGCATGACAATCAAACACAGTATATAGTGTATGGCAACAACTATTAAAGTTTAAACATTGCATACAAAATAGACATATAGAATTACAATAAAACTTAGCATCCTAATTACTAAAACAATAAGGGCTAGCATACGTCTTTGATAAACAAAATATAGTGTTACAATCAAGTGGGGCAAATCATGAGTTTCGGCATTTTTTCTAATAACAATATGTACAGCGTTCGAAATACCCGTCTGCAATCTGCAAATTGCATAAAGATTTTCAAGATTGCAGAAGAAAAATTAAATAATCTGCAATTTTGCAGAAGAAAAAAAATCAGACTCGGGAATCAATGGCTCTCAATTCAGGAGATTATATAGACTTACTAGTACTAAGCAAACTAGCGGCGCTGTAAATAAACTGAAGCCCACAGCGCCGCGCAAGATGGCGGCGTTTCGGTGCGTTCCGACTGCCTGGTGCTACTTGAGGTCAGTTTTTTTCGGGGGGGTTTCGACACTTTCCGTGATAACTTCGGGGACGAATCATGTGAGAAAATGTCAAATTCGTGCATTTCCGTCAACCCTCGTAAATCTCCGCGGTCACGATCTCGGGGTCGGCAAAAGTCGGGAAAACAATTCCCGGATGTTTCTAGAGTGAGTATGTCGCAAGCATGCGATTTCTTCAGAGCCGAAACTCGGGGCATGGGCGCGATGACAGAAGGAACGAAACGGTGGCCACTACATTACCCCGTGGTCCTTGAAGTGCAGATGGCAGCGATGAAGTTGAGAACTACTCGGATAGATCGATATTGAGCACCGCCTTGTGAGAAAAGGCGGAACATTTTCTCCTGTGCCGACACAGTGGGGAGGGGGGCACCCACGTGAAAAACTAGCATCGCCGAGCCGTCTCTGGAGTCTCCCCGAATGTCCGAAGTCGGAGTCCGATGTTTGAAACCGATATCAATGTTTCAGATTTATACAAAAAGCTACACAGAGGCCAAGGTTTGCGCAAAGGCATTTTATTTTGAATTTTACATTTTTTTCTCGGTTTTTGTCATGTTTTCTGTGGGCCGTGGCTGTGTCACAGTACTCTCCAAGCAGAGGTTGAATGGGCAGATCGTCACCGTTTTATCATATGCCGTCATTTTTTGTCGCTAGCCCATTCTAACGTTAGAATGGGCAGATCGTCACCGTTTTATCATATGCCGTCATTTTTTGTCGCTAGCCCATTCTAACGTTAGAATGGGCTAGCGACAAAAAATGACGGCATATGATAAAACGGTGACGATCTGCCCATTCAACCTCTGCTTGGAGAGTAGTGTCACAGGTCGTGCGATCTTATTTATTAATCATAATACGCAGCATCAGAACACATATTTTTTAGCAAGGATATAATTCCCCTGTCCTCCTTATCAGGCAGGCTGTTGAATTTGTTTTTAATTTTGATACACATACTGAAATGATCAAACGAATATTTGATTTGATTGATATTGAATAAATATACTTTTGCTGTTGCAATTTTCGCTATTAATTTGAATATTTTTCACACATGCATGTTATTCCTCTTAAAAACTTTGCTAGTGATAATCAAAGATAGAGTGAGAGAATAAAGAATTACAGCAATGTTGCAAAGCTCTAGATATAATGTAAGTAAGTAGGCATTATTAAGTTGAGAAAGTTGTAGTATGGAGGCATGTGTATTTGCAGAAAATATTTTCAAATTGCAGAAAAAAATTTTGACATTCTGCAATATTGCAGAACACTGAAAAAAAGTATTTCTACCACTGATGTATAATAACAATATGTATAATTTCATGATACAGAGCCTAGTGATAAATATACTGTTTTAGCTTGCTGTTTATACTATAGGCAAGTTGTTTATATAATTCTTTTTGCAATCTCTCAAATTTGCTTAGCAAATTGCAGGTGACAGGTGTTATTTTGAGCCCTAAGTGGTAGTGTTTCAGTGACCCAAATAACCAGTTGTCAAAGGATAAATATGAGTTTCCTAAAAATATACGATGTCCGTTGTAGTGCACTGAACTCGTCCCTACTTCTGCTGGGATACACACAGACTGCTACAGAGTGTTGTGTTTCTGGCAGGTGTTTGTCTTGCAAGAATTTTTGCTGTTTGTATTTTACAGTCAGTATAAAACGGGAGGTACAAACGAAAATGTAACAGAACTGAAAACATCCCCATTCTATGACCCGTGAATGTGTTTGGTTATGCATGTCACACACCACTAAGGGGGTCGTCAGAGAAGGCAAAGCGGTCGAACTTCAGACTGAGGACAAAGCATGATCCTTTTTCAACTAGTGCAATATCAATGCAGCTTCGCTGCATGTCACCCCTATTCTTCTCGATAAGTGTGTTGGGCTCTTTTACGTGCAGAGGTCTCCAAGCAGACCTAGGGTAGAAGATTGCCACGTTTTCTGATCAGCCAGTTTTTCCGACTGTTCTTCACTCTTTGTTCAACCTTCATTGCACTGAAGGATTGTCAAAAATCCCAGCTAGTCAGAAAATGTTACGATCTTTCACCTCAGCGTGGTGTGATAGTTACCTTCAGCAGGAAACGAGGCCCAAGCCTCGAACTTTCCAACACTTGAGATCCTTGAAACACATTAGATATGTACTCAAACAACAGGAGCTGATTCACTTATTAGCATCAACCTTGTCTTGACTTTACCTTATTTTGGTTCTTTATCAAACTATCTAAATTTGTCTTCACCTATCAATTCATAGTTTTTGGTTAAATCACAGCACTTGGTCCAGTCAATGACGAAAGGTATCTAGGAAATGTCTGACTGTTTCCAAAATCCATCCAGTTCCTCCATAGGACTGATAACACCTGGAATGATGATCCTGCTGCTTGAATGACTGATACCTTGTGTATATCAGGTTAAGGGTTTGTTTTTCAGCGCCAGCCTGTATAGGGAGTAGGTCAAGAAGACTGACGTGTGGGAGAGCCTCACGTGAACTGCTATTCTAAATTTCTATAGTTATTTTTAAGCTAAGATATCGTTAGAGATTCATCAGTCACGTGTAATAACAGTTACAAGAATATTCATCAATCAGTGACTTATAAAAGGTAACGATATACACACCTCCAAATTTTCGATGTCTACTGTACATCTTGATCACAGAATGACCTAGTCTAAGATGTATTGAATCTCACAATTCAGCCCTTTTGGGCTGCAAAGAGAATTCACTCAATAAACCAGTCATATATTGTTTTCCAGCGCCAGCCTCATGAAAAAGTAGGTCAAGAAGACTGACAGGTGGGAGAGCCTCTTGTCAACTGATGTGAAGGGTTCTGTTCAGTGCTGCAAAATGTGCATGTAGGCTGTATATAGAGAATAGAAATTGGAATCTCGTTGGGTTTTTTTACTAACCTGTTGTTCGTTCCCATTTTTTATATCTATTATCAAGCTTCTTTCTGCTGAAGTATCCTTTTAGCAGCAAATATGTATTGGTTACAACTGCCCCAAACATGTTTGTTTGGGAATTTTATGACAGGATCTGAAATTGTCTCATAGGGTTTCCCTCACATTTTTTTTTATTAGCCTTCTCCCTTCTGAAGTATTCCTATGGCAGCAAGTATGTATTGGTTACAGGGTTAGGCAGCAGAAAGGAGGTTAATATTGGTTCTACTAATTGCCCCAAACATGTTTGTTTGGGAATTTTATGACAGGATCTGAAATTGTCTCTTAGAGTTTCCCTCCCATTCTCCCTTCTGAAGTATTCCTATGGCAACAAATATGTATTGGTTATAGGGTTAGGCAACAGAAAGGAGGTTAATATTGCTTCTACTAATTGCCCCAAACATGTTTGGTTGGGAATTTTATGACAGGAGACTGTCATACTCAAAAGGGTTTTGGGGCAAGTTCCAAGTAGACATTGAAAAATTGTAATGCTTTTTTAGCTCCTCGTTTTTGTTCCAAAGATCCTTCTTAACATCTGGAACTCCGAAAGATGTTTGTGACAAAAAGGTTTCAATTTTGACTTCCAACATCTGTTTTCAGATAAGCTTTTGGGTTTCAGTCTCACATGTTGTTGTTGTTTTATGGGCATCAAGTGTTATACTATTATACCCCAAATTGTACTTCATGCCTTAAACACAACCACACACCTGTTTCAGAGTTTGTGAAGGAGTCAAGTGTTTACTTTGACCTGTGCAAATATTTTTGTCTCCCTTTAATTTGTTCCTCATACTGAAGTCTTTTAACCTGTCACATTTTGTTGTTCATGTTGAAGCTACTATAATGCTTTTACTGTTGTTAACTTTATGCTAACATTTACCAATTTCTTGTTTTTTGTTCCCGTTGGTGAAATACATGTTGTACATGTATGCTGCAATACTGTACATGTTGAAATGTTTCAGAAAATTTCTGCGATAATCTTAACCAATCTTAACAATTTTACATGCACAAGGTAACAGTTACTCAAGCAACTGGATAAAGTTTTGATACAAAAACAGCGGATGCTGTCTGAAATGTCTGACCATTTCCAAAATCTATCCAGTTGCTTGAGTAGGTATTACCTTCAACTACGTAACCTTGCATATCTTATTACCTGGATGTCTAACCTTCAGCAACGTAGTTTTATACAGAAACTCACTGCCGGTATTGTTGTCTATCAACAACTTTTTTAATCGAGTTGACTCATAGTAAACCTGATACAGTTGCGGACCTGTTGTCTTCCTCGACATGTTGATTCGGTTACCAGTGCCAATGAAGAAACATGACCTCGTTCGTACTGTTCTTTGTTGCTCAACCGATGGTATTTACCTGGCGATGTTTCGGTAGTCCTGGCGGTACCTTGCTCAGGACAAAGCAACTGTTTGAAGTGCTTCTACCGGTGCTTCCCACTGCTAGGTACCAGAAGGACAGCAAAAACATTGGCTGGCAAATCAGTTTGGGTGTGCAACAAAGAACTGTGTTATCCAAATACACAGTCAAAACTGCCTAAGAAGACCACTCAGGAAAAATGAAACCTAGTCCATGTGGACAGGTGGTCACTATAGACAGAATTTTTTTAATGCTTGTGTTAATGGAAAAAAATTATCTATGGGACCACCAAAAAGTGGTCACAAAGGCCAGGTGGTCCTTATGTAGAGGCGGTCACTTGTACAGGTTTGACTGCATGTACCAACCTAATGAAACCAAATTTCACGGAAGAAACCTGACATGTTCTTTCTTCTGTTTGCCCGCAGCAAACACCCTGTGGTTCACGTACCTGGCCTTCAACAAGGACATCGCAGAGAAGATTGTGAGCTGGAAGGATGCCTTAGTGAGTGAGAGTATAGTCATACCCCCCGAGCAGTGGGCTCTCATGCAGAAGAACAACATCTCCTATGGTACGTTTTTATTAAATTATGAATGTTAAATTTGCAATGTGCTGCAAAGATTTTTGTTTTCGTAAACTGTTATGTTGACTGTTGTATAAACAGTATCAAAGTATGGAAGGTACATTTTGTATGCTAGGATTATTAGGGTCATTCTTGGCATTTCAGGACTCTAACTAATTTCTTGGGCCCATTATCAATAAAAACCACCTGTCTAGATCTCCAAATATGGAGCTGTAGACCTTCCAAATATGGAGTTGTAGACCTACCAAATATGGAGCTGTATACATACCTGTCATTGTATTGTGAGAAAAAGACATGTGTATAAAGTTCATGGACATACAAATATATCACTCCTACACAACAATGTTGTCAAATGACCAAAGTCCATGACAGTGTTTTGGGTGCCAGTTAGAGACATAATAGACCCCGTGGGTGGACTGTTTACAGTGCCAATGTGCTGTAAGTACTGCTTAGGTAGTCTGCAAATACTTGTGTCTCAAATACTATTTGTGCCTCAAATACCTGTTGTGTCTCCCACACAAGAATGTGTCTTACAAAATGTATGTTATCGACACTTTGACATATGAGACAGCGGTGTTACACTGTGTTATTTTTCTGCAAGGGCCACATTATTATAACTAGACTATGTCATGGTCACACTGAAAACCATTTTGAAACCTTGCACTTCTTTTGCATTTCCTAGTCAACAACAGCCAAAAGAACAAGAAAAGATGACACACAGTACATTGACTGTAGATTAGGTCCAGAGTACAGATAGACATTAAAAATACCTGACCAACTCCACTTTTACCTGCATTAACTCCCATATTCAAGTGGTATTTCAAAAAGCTCTCAGAAATTGAGTGCACTCTAAAGAGGTAGACGTAACACCACTAGGGTCTGCTGGAGAGAGGCGGTGCAACCCTGCATGAAATGAGAACTTTTCAGATTGAGGTTGAAGTACACTGCAGATCCATATGCTGCCTACAGATGACAAGACGCTACTGGGTATATTAAGTTTTATTCCTGATTTCCCGGTCTTCCATCTCACTTATAGTTTATGTGATATCGTGAGACAGACATAGCGAGTTGCTGGGGGCCTGCTATCACCCAGCAGGGTGGCGGTCAGGGAGTGGCGCCACTGCCCACTGAGGAGCCAAAAGACACCAGCCACCTGTACCACCTGTACCAAGATGAAACCCCTGAGCCTGCGCTTGAGCCCTCAACCTACGTAGGTTTGGCACGAAAAAGAAGAAGAAGAAAGCCCAATTCTATACCACCTTTGCCTTATGTCAAAAGCTATCTGCCACAAAATAAAAATCAAGCTTGAATTCTGGAATGTTAGATATTAGCAAGTAAGGAATATTGTAAATACGTTTAAGTTTGCATGGTTTTTATTTCTCGCTTAGGGGAAAATCGAGAGTTCGCGGTGGTTTTAAGTTCGCGGCGGTTTTAAGTTCACGGCGGTTTTAAGTTTGCAGAAGTGCTATAGTCACATACTGCTACAGTATTGGACAAAAATAACATAAAGCCACCGCGTACATTTCAGCATTTACAGTATTTGGAGGGTCCAATTCCCCCAGCTTACAGGGATTTGCCATCATGCTGGCGCCTAGAAGACCTTTCGGAGGGCCGCTAGGGCACGATTTAATCAGACCTGCCTCAATCCATCTCCCATAGTTCAAGTAATATCATGAGACAGTTATAGTAGCCTTTTGGCCTGTGGTACACTCTGTGTAATGAAAACACACAGATGGCTATCAGCCTTGAGCAGCCACACACACTCCACAGGTGATAAGGGCAGGAAGTGGTTATCTGTGGTGAGAACAGATTTGAGCCTCCACAGCACTGCCAGGAGATGCCATCTACCTGACCCAACCCTGGTACGAATTACTGCTGCACTCCATTCAAATGAATCAGTGTCAGTGCTATCTGGGCCATGGGAGCACCAGACTTTGTAGTCCTATGCAGTATTGTTACCTGTCTGGCCAAGGTTGATATCTTATCTCCAAGCAGATGTCAAGGTAGAAAAACAGGCATGTCAGAAAATTTATTTTTACCCTTGGCTTGCGTGTGCTTTGAGATAAGGTCTCCAAGGTTGACAGTGACTGTTATTTGGAGGGCTTGAGAGTGGATATGATATTCCAGGTTGTGGTCATACATTGTCTCACTTTTTCCCTCAATTTCCACCAAGAATAGTAACATGTCCGACCCTCATTTTGAAGCAAGGTTGAACTGTAATTCCCAACACAAAAATGGGATGTACACAAACTTGTGTCGGAAGTTGCAGTTTGACCTTGCTTCAGAATGATTTCTACCAGCACAGATAAACTTTAAGCTAAAAATATCCCTCTCGATGCCACATTTTGCAATTTGCAGCAAAGTGTTTTTATTTATTTCTCAGCTGATTTATCTCATTTCTACCGAGAAATCAGCGTAAGGTTGACTGTGTTTGGTCCATCATAGCTAGTATGTATTTTCCTATCATGCAGAAAGTCTGTTATAGTCATTATATACCAATTAATATGTCTCCATGCTTTAGAATGCACATGGACCTCTCATATCAGACTGATAATCATTTTCTAGTCGAGGGTCATTGCACCAAGCTCTGTCAAAAGCCTCAAGGTAGTACAAATAATAGTATAGAAAGGTAAAAGAGAATTTATTGTACTGTAAATCATATTGGAGCTCCCACTTGATAGCTGTTTGTACAGTCCTGTAGCTACCTGCACTGAGCTTTGTCTGCAAAATTTGCCTCTTAATACCTTAAAGGGAAGCTCTAGCAAAGCATTCAGCGTTGCGTGACCTTCTGTGACCTTTCTCGCTCACAGAATACCTGTTGGAAGAGTACAAGAGAAACCTGTCCAGGTGGAATGAAGTGAGCACCACATTCGCACCCCCCAACCTGGTCCTGAATGCGAATGAGCTCTGTCCGGAGAGATTACCATCAATGAGTGAGTATTCTTTGCTTTCTTTATTGATTTTCTGCAATTCATCGATATCCTGAAAATCTATCAGAAAATTACTTGCAAATATTTAATTTGCTGTCCCTGTTGCTACTAAGTTATGTATGAATTCCAGAGTGATGATTATGTTCACCGAGAAGATTATATTTTCGGTTACTCCAGCTGTTGGGTGGGTCTGTATGTATGTCAAGAGCATAACTCGGGAAACCTTTGATGGATCTTCATGATTTTTGGTAGGTGTGTAGTGGTTGTGCAAAGGAAGATCAAGTTCAAAGATCGTTCACTTTGCGTTTTCCAACAGTACTGCAGCGGACTTTGAATGTTTTTGTGTGTTTGTATGGAGGCAAAAAGAGTGACTGAAATGTTGAGGGATCTTCATGATTTTTGGTAGGTGAGAAGCAGTTTTGGAAACGGAGGTCAAGTTCGAAAATGGTTTACCTGGCGCTTTCCTACCGTTGTGCAGCGAGCTGTGTGTGTTTCTGTGTTTGTTTTTTATTAATTTCAATTCACTAGTTTCTCAACGTGATTATCATGCCTCCATGTTTCAGACAGGAGAAACCCTTTCTACCTGTTCATGCCCTTTAGCAATGTGAAGAATCCTGATCAAATTTGTAACTGCAAACACATTCGACATGCATCAGTGTATTAGATTTCACATTTTATGCACGGATTGACCAGCAGAATTAGCTTCTATTTCAAGAAACCAATAAGATATTTTCTAGCCGCAAATCCATGCCACTATAGAAGCATGGAAAGGCAATTGCTGCATAATAAATGATGGTGCAGGTAGGAATTGTCAAATGCAGAATGGCATAAAGGCCAGTGACCCTCTTTCCGTTTGACTTTTTTAAGCTGTTGCCCATACGTCATTGTTCGAAATTGGGTTTGAATAATACCCAGCTTTCACTTCAAAATCAATTCAATGTCTCTGTAGTTGGCTGAATTATATGTCAGGGCTTGAAATACCACCTGCGTATGTACATTGTGCGGTAGTGCTGGTAAAGTTAGAGCAGCTGTGGATGTATTTCTGATGTCCGCCCGCACCTAACCTGCCCTGGTCCATGTACTGAGTATAATATTATGCAAGTCAGTGCAGGTAACATTGGAGCAATGCAGTTTTTTTTCTGATATCTACCTGCACTGATACAAACTTGCAGAGTTCACAGTTGCATTCTAAATCCTTTAGTTTACACAACAAACTTAACCCTTAAGCTGCCAGGTTTTTTAGCCAAGTAAAAATCAAAAATGTTTGACCCCTGACCTCCCTCACGAAACCCGCGAAACACCCGGCGGCGCTAACTCCCCTAACTTCCCGGCTTTGCGCGCTACACGCACGCAAAGCTGTTTTGTTCTGGGGAATACCCTATCCCGGTTATAACCGGGTCCAGCACACAAGGCATATTTCTGTATCCCTAATTAAGTCGGGACTGGCAGCTTAAGGGTTTCCAAAGATGCTGCCAGGAACAAACAAAGATAGTTTTTTTAATGAAACTTAAGGGTGGTGCAGGTAAGATCTGTCTGGTGAGGGTAATATCGAGATTCACCTGCACCGTGCATGAATGAAGACAAAGTATTTTGAGCACTGGATATCTGTCAAGGATTCAGGTTATCTGCATAACTGGTGATTTTGTGTGTGTTGTTTTACAGCAGGAGAAATAGAGGTGGACATGACTGGTGAACTTGACCTAATGTTGTGTCTGTTATGTTCCAGCAGGAGAAATCGGATGAACTTGACCTAATGTTATGTATTTTGTGTTCCAGCAGGAGAAATCGAGGTGAACATGACTGGTGAACTTGACCTAATGTTGTGTCTGTTATGTTCTAGCGGGAGATATCAAAATGAACTTAACCTAATAATGTTATGTATTTTGTGTTCCAGCGGGAGAAATTGAGGTGAACTTGACCTTATGTTATGTATTTTGTGTTCCAGCGGGAGAAATCGAGGTGAACATGACGGAGGTGAACTTGACCACAGTCATGAAGGAGATTCTCCAGGAGGGGCCCATCAAACCCGGGGGGCACTGGACACCTACAGACTGTAAAGCCAAATACAAGGTGGGCTGATACGGCTTTGTTTTTGTATGTTGGCTCCCTCCAAAACGGGGAAGCGTTCACAGTAGAGATCTAAGGTCAAAGGACAACTTCACACAGTTCAGATGCAGAACTTCTAGATTTAGAAATACTACCTCACCTTTTAGCGTGGACTTATTGAATGAATTGTAGTATTTTTTATGAAGTGTAGTGTTATAATGTTATTGTACTAAGTGTACAGTCATTGAATGAATTTTAATGTATCATTTCTCATACCCCAATTCAGCCTAAAAGGCTGCGATGGTATGTGTGTTGCAAATAAACCAGTCATATATGTTCTGTATCTGTATAGCTGTAGATAGATGTAGGTAGATGATATCAACAGGAGATACAATAGGGAGTCGTATATGTCAATTATACAATTACATGATGAGGAGATGAATGTCTTATACAATCAAATCGCTATTTCACAGATTCCTTTTTGCATAGATGTATGGATATATTGGCCTAGATATACAGATATTGTTTCAGGACATTAAGTGATCTTTTCTCCATACCAGGTTGCAATCTTAGTACCGTACCGGAACAGAGAGGAGCACATCCCCATACTGTATCGTCATCTCATTCCAATGCTGCGACGCCAGAAACTAGAGTTCGGCTTCTACTTCATAGAGCAAGTAAGGAGAGAAGTTCTACTTTATTGTCTTACAGATAATGTAGTTCAACAGCACACTGTAGTGTCTACCAAGTCCCTTTATTGTTTCTTGTGAGGACTTAAGGTCCAATGTGTTACAGTATGCTATAGTTTTAAAATGATAGTCACTTGTTTTACAAAAAAGCTAGAAAGTAGGATGTCAACAGTCAAAATTTCTTATATGAAACATTGCATCCTTGTGATATTGTTTCTGTAGTTTTTATCCAGGGGTACCGGAAAAGCAGTCACCGGGTTAGACAACAATCTGAACTTTATTAGCCTGAGTGTCATCCTGTTTCAGTTCCAGGCTCTACCTTCGTAAAGGTAGAGCCTGGAACTGAAACAGGATGACACTCAGGCTAAACTTTATTGTATCACCTTGTATAAAATAGCTAACTAGCTAACTTTGTACCTGCTCCCCTCCCCAGGCTGGGACCAACCCCTTCAACAGAGCGATGCTTTTCAACGTCGGGTTTAAGGAGGCCATGAAGCGTTACCCCTGGGACTGCTTCGTCTTCCAAGACGTCGACCACATTCCCGAGAACAACAGAAACTACTACGGCTGCGGACAGATGCCCAGACACTTCGCAGTCAAGCTGGACAAGTACATGTACAGGTAGGGGACAGTTGAACCAGGGCACGAAATTCATTTTTGGAAATAGGTGCACTGGTGCACCCAACTCAAAAAATTAGGTGCACAGAAAGAATTTTGGGTGCACAACATAGAATAAAGTTGAATGTCAGCAAAACATAATTACAAAGCTTAACACTCTTAAGAACTTCAATCTGTAATTCTATAGCTATAAACCTTAAGATTTCAAACAAGTGATACATCAAGTTCAACAAAAGGTTTTATTATTTTTTCTGATACTTAATTCAAGAATATTCTGTACACTTAGTGTACAATAATACCCTTATCCTATAGCTCACAAAAATATCTAGGTGCACCAGTGCACCCACAGTCGTCATTTCTGATGGTGATGTAAAGCCGGGGCCTAGTGTATGAGGGAGCTTCAGGCATTAACCTCAGACATCAAACCTCTGCACATAAAAAAACACAACAGGCTTAATGAGAAGAGTAGGGGTGACTGGTATGATTGGCTATAAAAGTTTAGAGAATTACAGTACTTTGGCCAGTATAACTCAAGAAGCTATGAGTAGATTGTGATGATATTTGGTATGTGCGTGGAAGGTCAAGGTTTGCGTTGATGTTGGCTTTATTTGGTACTGCAGCAGAGCTTACGTTTTTTTTATTTTCTGTTCTTGTTATTTTTGTAATGACAATGTCTTCTTTACCCCACCAGACTACCTTACGACGAGTTCTTCGGAGGAGTGAGCGGACTGACAACGGAGCAGTTCAAGAAAATTAACGGCTTTCCCAATGCATTCTGGGGCTGGGGAGGAGAGGACGATGACCTCTGGGCAAGGTGAGAAGCTTACAAGTTGTTTTTTTTTTCATTTCCGTATACAATAGAACAACATAGCATGAGAAACAGTAGAACACACCAAAGGAAAACATACGCCATGTACCCAAATGATTCATAAAAATAAATAAAGTCGAAAGAAACTGAATACGAATCAAGTACATGAAGACTGGTAAACAGAAACAAGTAATCTGACAAGTAATTGATAAAGAATGAGATGCTTGATATGATAAACATCAATCTAGATATCTACCATTTCAGGAAATATTAGAGAATGGAAGATTAAAAAGAGCTATTAAAAAAGGCTGCATTTTAACTCTAACAAAAAATACGGAAATCTAAATACACTTGTATGTTTAACTTTAAGTAGCATACTTTTCAACTTAATTCCCCGCATTTGATGACTTTGTCCCCAGAGTTGCAAATGCTGGATACGAGGTGTCCAGACCCCCGGGGGACGTCGGGAAGTACAAGTCCATCCCCCACCACCACAGAGGGGAGGCCCAGTTCCTGGGAAGGTGAGTTCTCTCTCTCTCTCTCTCCATTTTTACGTCTTTTGTTCCCCATCATATGGGGGTTGGACGTGCTTGCACATGGATGGGGGAGCCCCAGAACTCCTCATCAAGTGCAAGTCTTTTTTGTAGCAAGAGTTTTTACGGCTGGATGCCCTTCCTAACGCCAACCCAAACCCTACTGTTGGGCTTAGGACATGGGAAGTATGTGTTAAGTGCCTTTCCCAAGGGCACAACGTCTGGGTGCATGTCCGGACATGTCTGGGTATCTACTGGGGATTGAACCTGGGTCTCATTGGTTCATAGCCGGATGCTCTGCCACTATGCCACACAGACGCCATGTGGTGTCTGAATAAGGCTCAGTAGCTTATTGTGCATTTGATTTATCTATATATATGTTTGTATGTACTTTGGTATATATTCAGCCTGTATTCTTATTATCTTCGCCGAGTACTTGTACTCGGAGAAGATTATGTTTTCGGTTGAAAAATCTGTTGGGTGGGTCTGAATGTATGTCAGGAGCATAACTCAAGAAAGCTTCAATGAATCTTTATCATTTTTGGTAGGTGTGTAGTGGTTGTGCAAAGGAAGGTCAAGTTCGAAAATGGTTCACCTTGCGTTTTTCAACAGTACTGCAGCGGACTTTGCATTTTTTTGTGTTTGTATGTAGGCAAAAAAAGTGACGGAAACGTTGATGGATCTTCATGATTTTTTGCAGGTGTGTAGATGTTGTGGAAACGGGAGCCAAGTTCAAAAATGGTTCCCCTGGTATTTTCCGTCGGTACTGCAGCGGGCTTTATGTGGATGTGTATTTGTATGTCGCCAGCATAACTCGAGAAGCTGTTGATGGATCCGTATGATATTTAGTCGATGGGTAGGGTTTACAGAAAGGAAGGTCAAGTTCGATAATGGGCCTTCTAGCGAGTACCTAAGGTACTGCAGCGGAGCTTCAAAATTTAGGGGCATATTTTCTGAAAGTGCTATGGTCATGATTTTTGTGTGGTAGATAGTTCATGCCACAGAAAGTAAGTACTGTAAATTTTGGCCCCCTAGCGGCTTGTTAAGAACTGCAGTGGGTGTTTTTGTTTCTACATTCGGACATGAATAACTTGAGAAGGGGTCAACAGATCGTCGTGATGTTTTGGTATGTAGAGAGCTCAGATGGTGATTTACATTATCAATGACTAATTATGCAAATCAGGAGCTAGTTTGCATAATTAGTAAGGAAAGTTTGTTAACCCACTGCATTTCAATGGGACATGGGACAGTGTCAGGTCATGTAAACAAATGGCCTTGCATAAACGTACATGTAGGTCAAATAAATAAACTATTCTCCAAGCAGAGGTGTGGGTCCTGCTGTTTTTTTTCAAAACGGTTGGCGACATAACGAAATGGGGACAAAATAGATAGCCTGACTAAAACACCTAAAAACGCGACAGATTTATTCTATTCATATGTATTGACTGTACTATTTCATCATCACTTTCAACTTTCAACACTGCAATATCGAACCTTTGTGGCCCATATAATATCAACATACTCATATTTTTCATGACCAGTTGTAACATATATCAGCACACTCTACACATATACTAGTCCTGTACCACCGAATGATTTTAAACACTATCTAGACTGGACTCATTCGCCCAATCATAGCTTTTATATGGTATGGTGCATGATCAAATTTGCAGGGGGTGATAAGCACGTAAATATTAATCACTCTCCATGATAAGCTTTGATTATTTGGCGAAGATAATGTGTTCGTGGAACTCTAGTTAATGTATAATGTTAACTGGGTTTTCATGCCTGAAATAAAGAATAAATAAATGAGTGATAAGTCACAGTTTCTAACCTGGGTTAACTATCTGAAGCCAAGTGAAAGTGTAAGATGCGTAACAGCTGGTTGTACTATACTAAACGACATAACCTTTGCACATCAAACTGCAACCCTTGTTTAAAGCTATCTAGCGAGGATGCCTTTCTGTCCTTGGTACCGGTGGCAACAAGTCAATGACAATCTTGTATTTTTTCCTCTCCTCAGGTGGGGTCTCCTGAAGCAGTCGAAGACGCGGAACTTCTTAGACGGGCTGAATAACATCGTGTACGACCCCCTCATCACGGTGCACCCCTTATACGTCAACATCACGGTGGACCTGCAGACCTTGGACGTGGACTACCCCGAGGAGAGCTAGCACAGGGGGGAGGGGGGCGCTTCTCTCTAAACTGCTCTGTCGTCCCGCGGTCCTCTGTGCTTAAGGCCCCATTCCGCGAGACGGCGATTGCGCTGCGACCTGATTTGGATCTGTGTAGCCCTTGATATCATAATTGGAACATCATGCAAAATGTTTTAAGTGTGACTGAAAAGACAAGAAAACACACAAGCTTAAAATTAATCGTTTTTCTTGTATGAAATACGATGAGCGCTCCTTCAAATTAATCGGTCGCAGCAAGGTCGCCGCCTTAGTGGAACGGGGGGGTAACCAACAGGCCTGGTACGCAAGAAGGGTGCATGACGAAAATTTGCTCAGACATTTTTTGATGCCCTTGATACCTCACAGCAGAGGTGCAGCAGGTGTAAAGTAAGAGTGGTTGTATGTATGTATGTGCAAACGATGAAACTGTGAAACGTTGTCGTGTAAGTTATCTCTCTGATTGTAATTGTAGCCAAATGTTAGAAAGTAAACCATGGCCTTTTGGGGATTTGCACAGAGGATCCTGGGGAATCAAAGTCAGTCGATGTAAAACTTTATAGAAGCAGGCTGCTATGAGTTAAACTGCAGTAAGTTAAAATCTGTCAGTCACCAAGAAATGCCTGAAAATGTCAAGCCAGGCTTGAACCACCCATGGCCAGTCTTCAGGGGTGCCTAAGTATTCAGATGGATTTTACGAAATTTGTACATGTTTTACGGAATACATATGAATTTTACGGAATTCATATGATCCACTACAAAGAAACACACGAATTTTAAAGAATTCATATGATCCACTACAAAAAAATACACAAATTTTATGGAATTCATATGATCCACTACAAAGAAATACACAAATTTTACAAAATTCATATGATCCACTACAAAAGAATACCGGTATACAAATTTTATGGAATTCATACAAGTTTTACAGAACACATATGATCCTTACTAATGGTAAAACTCAGATGAATTCCATAGAATTTGTATGTATCTTGGCAGTGGATCGTATGAATTCCATAAAATTTATGTGTTTCTTTGTAGTGGATTGTATGAATTGCATAACATCCGTATGGATTGTGTAAAAATTTGTGTGAATACTTATTAGTCACCCCTGGTCTAACGGCCGTGTCCAGGCTACCCTTGAAAGGTGGCCCCAGCTTCAAACTTCTCCCATTGTTAGTCTTGCCATACCGTGTATCTTAGACGTTTGTCGGTTTGATCACTTTGATGTCTCACAGTATTTCGAAGTGTAGGCAGCCAAGAAAGTTTTATGGTTGATGTTAGGCCACACCAATTTAATTTCTTGGTTAAGGTATTTTTTTTAATTTTAGCACAAGGACATCATGAAAACAGAAGGCTGGGGTGAAAACTTGCACCTGACCCTGTTCACTCCCTGAAACTGTGTGCACCAAAGTACAAACTTTCCTCTGAGATTCTGTTTTCATGTTGATTTTCTAATCTAGCATTTTTTTTAAAATTCCGTTAACCAAGAAATTAAATTGGTGTGGCCTTAGCCTCACTTTTTAACTCGACAAAAACAATGCATAATGAACACTGTACTGCTGCAGTTGTCCACACATACATGTAGTTTAATTTGGAACTGCATTTTATGGGAAGCTGCGGTCGTCCATCAGTGAATCTGTTGCTTCAAGCTTCTCACAGTCAGGTCGAGAGTGAGTCCAATAGTCAGGTACATTTGTAGATGCCAAACTCAATGGTCGTTGAAAGCTGAGGCTCGCTGAGCGTCTGATACGGTCGTTCTCGTTAGCAACATGAGGATGGAAAAGAAGCAATTATGTAAGTCTCCAAGCAGATGTAGGGTCTAACTCGTGTTCTACGCATGTTTTTGAGGCTTTTCATACGTCTTTGCAAGAGAGAGAAAAAACTTAGACCAATGGAAAAACGTATCAAGCTTAGCAACTCAAAAACAAAAGCCAGGCACTGTTTGGTGGTTTTAGATCATAGGTCAGAACTGTACATTTGCACACAAGTACTTCTTGTTTTTTTACTTAAAGTGTTACGTAATGTTTCTATATTGTTTGATGATGTGCGGCTGGGGACGTTTCTTTACTGATGCATTGTCGAAAGTCGAATCAAAGAGTGCTAAAAACATATCTTCTCAGGCAGCTGTGACATGGTCAGTTAGTTAACGCCGCTTTTCTTCGGATATGTTCTCGTGGGATCAGAGCTATGTAAATATTCTTTATTCAGATGTGATGGTATACCTTGTTTACTATATCAGTTATTAAGTTAATGAGAAATTTCTTGAAGAGTACTTGAATGTATTTTTTATCCAAGATATACATGTATGTCCTAGTCCAGGACAGCTCTAACTTGTCAAACTTTGAGAAAATTTGCCCCATCACATTGGATACGTATTTTTACGAACTAGACTTTCATCTTCAATAAAAAAAAGCATTCTAGTCAATTGGGAAAAAATGTGCCCTGATAGAATGTTAGGACCATCCCAATGCAGTTCTTGTACAGTCCAGTCCCTGGTATTCTCGTGCGTAAATTTGACAGCATCAGGGTTTGACATTTTAGCGTCCAATAGGCATATCACAAATCTTAACGGGCAGACATACTGTATATCCTTTATCACATTATGTATTTTATGTATCTGCCAAAAATCTGTCCTGAAAGAAATTTGTAAGTTGTTAAGTTGTTCAGCGAACCAGCCTACTTAATTGTGTTACACTTGTGTTTAACATTGCTCGGCTTTGATTTACTTAAGAAAGCGTCTTGGCTTAAGCTTCAAGCAGATATGGAAACCGCAGTTGTACGGAGAGTGATGTGTGGGGTAGAAATGCACTGTATCATCTAGGGTCTGTCTTGAAGTGGTTTTAGCATCTGTGCAGCCTCAAAGGCTAGTAGTATTACCTGGTGCTTTTTGTGTGTGCGTGTGCAGACTTTGATTCCCTGGCCAGTCTTCATAGCTTGCCTGTTGTTTCAGATGTACTTGTTGCTAGATTATCTTGTTGTCTCTGTTGTTTGATTGGCCTCTATCTTAACTTAAACATACGCATCGTGTTGCCAATCATTGATCGTAAGTTAAAATGAATATATTTAAGAGCTGTGCTTTGTAGCTAGAGCCAAAGATATTTCTCTTTGCCAATCAGAAGATTTTAATGCCTACAATGCTTTTTCAAATTTGTACTTTGACAAAACAGCCTGCAAACTGCAAATAGGTAGAAGCTGTGACGCGTTGCCGACTTAATTTGTACTGTTGCTAAATGCTAATGCACTATAATCATGACATGCTCTCTGCACTTTGCCAATCCTCACGTGCTTAAAATTGCCCTCGTGCATTTGCAATGAACTCGCTAATTAACTGTAACACGATATTGCCATCCAATCATGTGATTAACGACCAATTAACATGTGAAGACTTAATTAATTAGGGACTTAATCATTATCCAGAAAACGAGCCGTTGCTTTGGTAAGCCATCTTAGATCTTGAAGTAGAAAGTTCCTAGACGGTACTGAGACTAAATTATAACACTTGCCTAGCTGCTCAGTGCATGGGGTACTTACTGTACATCGATGTGTGGTAATAAGAAATCATATCGTTTTGTAGACATACTAGATCTATTACTTTGGAATGACATACTGTACCACTACACTTAATGTAGCCGTGTGATGATTACTGTCGCAAGACAGATCTGTTATACATGTAGTCTACCAGACTCCATTGGCTTGCTGGAAAAATAGTAGACATCGGTCAAATAGGCTTGAGTTCTGTGGCGTCGTGCTGGGTAACAGTTAGGGTGTTTGGCCCAGAACCCAGAGGTGCTGGGTTCAAATCTCGTGACATGCCACCGATGTGCTCTTGGGAAAGGCACTTGACATTTTCTTTGGTTGGGGAGGTAAAAGCTGGTGGAAGGAGAGGGCTGGGCTCCACCTTCCAATACCATGCCCTAGACACAGTGGATAACAACCCACTGCCCACACGGCCTCATAAAGGCTATGGGACTACCTTTACCTGCACCTACCTTTTTATGTTCAAGTCCATAGCCAGTTAACTACGTCCCTACTACCAACTTCTACTATTTCTTCCAGCAACCCAAAAAATCTGGTAGACACTACATACTTATTAGGATCTGTAATTACCTTTATTGTCTTCAAAGCAGTTTGTTGATGCATATGGTGGATACATGTAACTATGTACTATGGCAATGAGGTGGTTGTGACATGTCCAGCTGTGGGCTTTGTTACAATGTATATTACAATGTAGCTCCGCTCACTTGTTATGCTATAGTTTAGATCAGCTGAAGTGTGTAGATAGGCCAAAATTTTGGTGACGTCCTGGCCAAAGAAGTCTTGTTGCCATCTGTGCATGATTTATTTTGACTGTAAGAGTTGTTTTGATACACTGGTGGTTACATGTAAATGCTATATACAGGATGGCAATGCAAGGTGGTCAACCTGAAGTTAGGCTATAATAATAGTGCTTTTAATGTTAGTAAGTGATGTGAATGATGTGTTGGCTTTGCTTAGCAAGAAGCACCATACATGCAGAGGAAGGGGCGAAATTTGTAGGTTCTATGACTTTTTTGAAATTGGAAATAGGGCATGTAAACTAACATCTGTGCCCAGCTAGCCGGCTGAAGTACAGTTCGTGTAAAATGATCGAATCTTGAAATATTTTGTGTATTCTAAGGACATGGGACCCAGTCTTAATAACGTCAAACTCAACTACTGACACTACACAGTTTGTGTGTGTGATGAGTTAAAAGTGAGAAGCCAAACACACACAAATGCATAGCCTCTGATGCAGACCCCACCAACTATATACACAGTTTTCTGACCAAGTTCTGATTTAGCTCACCTGCAATCTGATCTTAGTAAGCAATTGGAACCCGGTGGCTATCAGAACACATTTTTTTTCTTAACATGTATAGATTCATCAGGTTGGTAAGTCACTGAATAAAAAGACAACCAAGTGTTTTATTCAACCTCCGTTTCAGTGACCGTCTGTCACCTTCCTTAGGGCAAGTCTGACCGGCTCACTTCTGTTAGCAGCGACACCTGTGCTGCAGTGCAAAGTGAACCAGTCAGAATTGCCCTGAGGAAGGTGACAGATGGTCATCGAAATGTCAGTTGAATAAATCACTAGGTTGTGTACAGAGAGTCTTTTTATTCTGATTGAAGAAAAATTGACCAAAAACCGTCTGGTGGTGTCTGCGACAGAGGCTACACAATACCTTTACTGCAATAGCAATGCCATGAAGGGATTGCCTGTCTGTCCTGGACCAATGACAGAAAGACTGACATATCTGGAGTCCCGTGTCCGTGATGCTGCCCCAATGATTCTGCCCATAGGAGGCTGTCTGTGTCCGTGCTCGTACCGTGGCTGTCACGCAGCGTACTTAGCTGTCCTGGTGTACATGCTTTTTTAATCGCTAATAATAAAGGTAGACATATCAAAAGATCCGAGACTCAGTGTTTTTATATTATGTAATACATAGTAAGTCTGGATAAGCATAGTAAGTCTGGTAGAGACTGATTGAATAGGGAGGCATACCTAAATGTAACATCAGATACAGAGAAGGTACAGGTTCAGACCTGATTTGAGCATATTTATTGTCATATGGCATGAAACCAATTGGCATAATCTATAGACTTTTCAAAATGAGTACATAATAAAAATATACAATAATGTGTACAAAATGTTTCTAAAACTAGTTAATCTAACAGATGCCTTTTTCTTCTAAATTGATTCTTTCAGCTCGCAAAAGTCAATATAATTTCAAGTTGATAATTGAAAAATGACCTATACCAATTTTTTTTTTTTGTTACAGATACATGTATGTACATATAGCAATTTACCTTTACATAGCAAATACTTAATACTGAAATTATAATTTCTTAAAAACGTTAAAAAAATCTTTTGGGTTCTAAAATAACCTTCCATGAAGCTCTCTTTTGTTATATCTTCAGCAGAGTCAATACATTCATGATAAATTACAAATCTCACAAACCATCAATCTTCTGACACATCACTTGTTTCCTTTTCTTTAAAACTACATGTAGCAGATCTAATTAGAGATATGTTAGATTCTGAATCTATTGCACAAATTGGTCTTGTTGGATTCTTAATCTTGTAATGTTAAAAGTGAATGGATATTCTTTTCATGTAAATTATTACACATTTATGATTATAAATGACTTAAACTCAGTGATCTATTCTCAAGCTTTATAACAAGCATCACACACTGATCCATTGTCTAAATTATTCTGCCTTTGTTTTTTTCATTAAACAAGGACAACTTAAGTGACATGAGCAAAGGTGAGGTTTTTACAGTATAAAACAAGTCAGGATAGGTATTGCAGAATCAGGTTGTTAGGATGGTCTCCCCTTTAGAAATCCAAAATTTCAAGTCAATCCATTGATCTAAAGTGACATGAATCAAATTTTAAAATTTATGACTGTCTTTTCAGGGAATTTTTTTCAATCTATGGGCTCCGATCAGGATCTCTACTAGTACTGGTAGAAACGGCCATTCTACCAGATTGCAGTCTCTACCCTGAAATATATATCCACACAAACTACCACATCTACAACACCAAATTTTCCACTGATCAGCTCCAGTCTTTGTCAAGGTTGTGTGTTGGCAATTGCAGTTCAACTTTGATTCAGAGTGACTTCTACCAAGAACATAGATCTGACTGTCTTTTTAGGGACTATCTTTAAATTTACCAATTCTGATCAGGATCTATAGATTGCAGTCTCTCCAGATTGTTACCCTGACATGTACATATATCCACACAAACCACCACACTACAGCACTTCAGGCTCCCAAGGGAAGGGTTCTTTCTCTGACTTGAGGGTGATGCGCTGCAGACCAGGGCGGTTTTTCATGATGGCAGAGACCGTGTCCTTCGCCAGCACGCAGTACACGTGGAGCTCCCTCAGCCGGTGGCTCTTGGTGACCAGCTGTAGGAGTTCCTGGTCAAGCTGGGGGCTGGGGTGCGTGTGTAGCACCAGGACTTCTATCGTTCTGTAGTAGTGTTCGCAGCAGAACCGGACCAGGTACAGCAGAGGGTGCCAGTTTTCCACGCGTAGCACTGAAACGGGGATCTCGGGTTTCAGGAGGACGGGGATCCTCGACGTCGGACAGTAGTCGCCAAAGATCAGCGACACACAGAGCGCCCGGTTGTGCTCCGTCAGCGCTTTCCAGAACTCGGATTCCCACACCTTAGCAAATCCCATCTTGTCGTCCTTCTGGCAACACACCGAGAGGTGCTGGAGAGGAGTCCGCTCTTTGTCTGCTAAGGCTGTCAGTACGTCCTCAGACAGGCTGTAGTAGTGGACCCTCAGGTCCACCAGTTTAGTACAGGTCGTGATAATCTTGAGAAGACAGTCTGACGACACTTTGCAGACCAAAGAAGCATTCTGGATGTTGAGGAACCTTAGGTTAGGGTTGTTTTCTGCAAGTGGAAGGAAAAGTTTGTCCGAGTAGGCGATAGACAGCTTCCCCAGATCCACGTGTTCCAGGGTTGAGATGACGTTACAGCTGGTGGGAGGGGGGCCGAACAAATCCTCGATGGCCTCGTGCATCTCTTGCCCTGCGTAGAAGTACGGATTCATCCCCGAGAAGACGACAATGAACCGTTTGAGCCGCCTTTCCGGAAGCCGCGCCAACTCGTTGATGAAATCGCAGGTGATCTTCCTATTGATGACATCCTCCTGGTTACAGTCGATGTGGACGGTTCTGAAGTGGGTCCCGTACCGCTTGAGACACCTGTAACAGCCATGACATTTGACGTCATGTAATTAGTAATACACTGTAATTAGTAGGTCATTTTACCATATGGACAAGAGGTATTACTATACTCGCATCCTTATAGTTGTCATAACCCTGTGTTGGAGTTAAGCATATATAGGTCACTCAATCAATAAACAAGGCTTCATACAGAGAAGTCTAACTGGCTTGACTCTTCATTTGTATGTAATAAGTAATATTTGTTTGAACCTTTATTTATTCATGAGAAGCTCAAATCAGCCTGCAGGCCACTTTTCATTGAGGTCATGAGGGAAGAGGTAAGGGTCAGACAAAACATTACAGAGATACAGATTACATCATTTATATCCTAATAAATCTATCAACATATATCAGCTGATACATGGTACAAAGCATAGGCGCTAAGATCCAAATTATAACCCAAATGTTACACACCCCAGCCAGCGGACGTCCTTCTCCGAGTGGAAGGTGACTCTGAGGTGTCGCCAGAGCAGAGGGGAGTTGAACACTCGGTTCCAATTTCGACAGACGGCGCCGGCGTGGTGGCGGTGGTGGACGGGGAGGTACGAGAGGATCTCGATGATGATATGGTCGGTGATGTTTTCCCACGATTTCTCCTCCATGGTTTAGTTCTTAGTGATGCTTATAATCACCTGGATGAATAAAGATTTGGGGAAATAAAAAGGAGTTTAGAGCTGTTCATCGAGCCTTACAATTCCTCAAAAGGGAACTAGGGCAAACTTTGATTCCTTTTATGAAGCTGACGTTTAGCCTGTTCTCCCAGGATTTCTCCTCCATGGTTTTCATTTGCTCTTGAGAATGAAACAAGGTGAAATAAGAATATATATCATTAAGATGCTTAGAATCACCTGCATGCACAAACAATTGGAAAAGTGAACAAGGGTCAGTTGATTTTCATAACCTCGAGTTTTACAATTTAAAACTCACGACCATATCATGTCTAGAACAGGAGATATCAAAACTGGAAGTTCTGCTGCAGTACCTTAGAAACCCACTAGGAGGTATAATCTAACTTGACCTTCGTTTTCCCGACCCCTACCCGCCCACCAATTATTTTACGGATCCATTCACAGCTTCTCCATAATCTTATGCTGTCCAGACAGAAATACACAAGAGTAAATATACAACGTACAACGATCGACTAGTCAAGCCCTTTATAAACACGGAAAAATAATCTTACCGTAGATGGTTCACGAGCTGAGTACTCGTTCTCTCGCCCTTAGGCAATACAACCGTTGTGTCATCGGTCTAAAGTACACTATGACGTTACACAAGTTGTTGTTATAATAAGGCGGAAGGGGGAGGGGGGCATGATGTCATAGACCTGGTATTTTCACGATTCAGACCGCAGTGGTTCAAGATGGCACTCTGTGGCTTGGCAGGGGATCTGTTCTGTAAGTGAGACTTGATAAAGGTCTCACGGTCGGAGAGGGGTGTCTTGTTTTAAAGACAGAAACGATGAGCTGTCACTGTGGGAAAAGTGCCGAACGGAAAGCCAAGCGAATATACCACCCCTATAAAGTAGTGGACGCTTCCGAAAGACGTCATTTTTGCTCTCGAACCCAGGAAAATAAAACTCTTTTGGGGGAAAAGGCTTATCGTGTCCAGTTACGCATTAAACTGTACTCTTTATGCCCCAGTTAAGTCTTATTTATGTATTTCCATTCATAGAATCATTTTCTTCGACAGATAATAAAGACCAAACAACTGTATAATGCATTGTCCTCTGAGAACGAGACTACCAAAATGGCGGAATCTTTGAAAACGAAGAACTAGAGAAGACCTCTCGTCGATCAGTGCATGGCGTTTGTTTTATGATGACTGTGCTTTGAGTTATCACTGGACAGTGTGGATACTGGCAGACATGGGATCCAACAAAGAGGATATTAATCTGACACCACTGCTGAATAAGCTCGGTAAGTGGCTGAATGTTGTTTTTGACAGTACGTTTGCCCCCCTCCCCCTTACGTTTTGTATGTCCAAGTCGAATTTCCACACGCAAATCAAAGGTGCCTGTAGCTACAGACTTGTAGTTACATACTAAAATGTGCAGTGTAATAAGGTAGATTCAACTAATGATGTAGAAAAATAATCAAAAACAAAGAATTTTGTTTTATGCTCATGTCACAATATGCCCCTTTAATGTCCTTGTGCAAATCATTCTGAAACAAAATTTAATTGTTGATTTCTGATGCATTTTTCCATCAATATTGTTTTGTTAGGTTTTTAAGTTGGTGTGTTGCAATAAAGAGCCGTAATACCTGCCATATTATTATGGATACCGAAAGAACAGTCCAACTTTGTTTCACAGCTGATTTGCATACAAGTTGAACATTTGTACGCATGGCACAATCTAGAGGAGATCCGAGTGCGCGTGCTGCTGAACATCCAGAGTAAGCTGGAGCACGGCGTGGTGTGTGTTAGATCTGGAGTAAGGGTTAGGGTAGCTGTAAGCAATGTTTAAAGCTAACCTTTCTGTCCCCAGGGCATGATCTTGAGGAGATCCGAGTTCGCGCGCTGCTGAACATCCTGAGTAAGCTGGAGCACGGCTTGGTGTGTGTTAGATCTGGAGTAAGGGTTAGGGTAGCTGTAAGCGATGTTTAAAGCTAACCTTTCTGTCCCCAGGGCATGATCTGGAGGAAATCCAAGTTCGTGCGTTGCTGAACAGTAAGCTGGAGCACGGCATGGTGTAGCAGCACCTGGTTATATATCACACTAACCTTCTTGGTCACACCTAACCTTTGCACATCTAACTGTAAGTGTTGTTTAAAGCTACCCTTTTATCCCCAGGGCATGATCTGGAGGAGATCCGAGTGCGCGCGCTGCTGAACATCCTGAGTAAGCTGGAGCATGGCGTGGTGTGTGAGGCAGACCTGGTGCAACAGCGCCCCCTACTGATCCGGCTGTGAAGCGTTGTTTAAAGCTATCCTTTCTGTCCCCAGGGCATGATCTGGAGGAGATCCGAGTGCGCGCGCTGCTGAACATCCTGAGTAAGCTGGAGCACGGCGTGGTGTGTGAGGCCGACCTGGTGCAACAGCGCCCCCTGCTGATCCGGCTGCTGGAGTGGTTCAACTTCCGCTCCTGCCCGCTGCAGGAGGAGGTGCTGGGGCTGCTAAACAGGCTCGCACAGGTTGGTGTCTTTGAACCTTTGTGGTAGAGCTGTGTACCGGTACACTGTACCGATACAGTACCGGGTACAATCAATTAGGTACAGGTCCAAAATTATAAATACCTGACCCTGCTGTATCGGGTACTGGACCTGACTCAGGGTATGGCCACTTTGACAGATAAAATTACTATGAAATTACTGTGGCAGTGCTCTAAAGCCACTGTAAAGCACAGAAAACACATTTGCATGGCTGGAGTCAAATTTTCATCTGTGTTTTCATAAAAATAATTCCTAGCACAATCAAATATTATGTTTTTACCAGTTCAAACATGCTTTTGTCCTTATTGAAAATGTAGCATTTTCTGAACAAGTAGTTTAGGTACAGGTTCAGGTCCGGACCTGTACCTTAACCCGTGTACCTGTACCTATACCTAAAATTTGATGAGGTACACAGCTCTACTTTGTGTTTATCACATTCAAAGACCATGTCTCAAACACTGAGGTATGCCGTAGAGTCAAGCAAAACATCGGTTCATACAAAGACCTCCTTACCACAGTAAAGAAAAAAAAAATTGAAGTGGTATGGTCACATGTCACGTTCATCAGGCCTAGCCAAAACGATCATGTAAGGAACCATATCCAGTGAATAAGACAGAGAGGTAGACAACGGAAAAGATGGGAGGATGATATCAGAGAATGGACAGGCATGACACTAAGGCCACACCAATTTAATTTCTTGGTTAATGGAATTTTAAAAAAATGCTAGATTGGAAAATCAACACGAAAACAGAAAGTTTGTACTTTGGTGCACATAGCTTCAGGGAGTGAACAGGGTAAGGTGCAAGTTGCAAGTTTTCACCCCAGCCTTCTGTTTTCATGATGTCCTCATGCTAAAATTTTACAAAAAAATCTGTTAACCAAGAAATTAAATTGGTGTGGCCTAAGTGAAACATTAAGAAGTCATTGTTGCCCTGAGGAAGGTAGCAGAGACACTTCAAAACGTTGACAGGTACTGGTTTTGGGGTATGCATAAAGAACCTTAACCAATACCAATACATTGTCCAATGTCTGTTCCCAGCACTCCTCAACAGTAGAAATCCTGGTGTCGCTCGGCGCGGTCGCGTTCCTGTCGCAGCTGAGGAAGGACGTTATCGCAGAGCTTCAGCCAATCACAGACCAGATCCTGAACCAGCTGCTGATGCTACCCCGCCCCGGACCTGAGGAGCACAGCAGGGAGTGTATCTACCAGCACAGGGCCACCAAGTTTAGCTCTCCACTCTTAACAGGTTAGTATCAACCTTTGCACATGTTCACGTAACACAATCCCACAGCTTGACCATCTGAATCAAATTCCGTGGATTCGTGGGCCAGATCCTAGGGTTGGGCCCAGCTCTGACAAGTTGTAAGGGATTCGTCATTTCTGACGGTGACGTAAAGCCGGCGGCCCAGTGTATGAGGGAGCTTCAGGCATAAGCCTAAAGTGTGAAACCTCTAAAAGAGTGACCCAGGGAGCTTAGACAAAAGTTGAATTGCACTACTACTAAAGTTGCCTTACTAGTACCGATTTCAGTGAAAAAAACTTTTAAAGCCTGGTGATTTCAATCACAGAATCAAGTATCCCACCCATGCAAGAAGACACACAGCCCAAACAGCTGACTGCAGCGTCAGACTCCCTCATAAGTCAGCAGAACAGCAGTGTGAACAGCCAGGCGGGACAGCATGGACAGCTGCTGTACATGGAGCCCAAGGTCGGATACTTCCGCAGGGACAGCGGCAGCACAGCAACCCTCATGGCAAACCTCGAACAGGAACAACAGGAGCAGGTTTTGGGGACAGGTGGGTTTTTTCTTCTGTTGTACTGCGGTTAGCCTGTGTTACATAATCTCTTGGTTCATGAACAGTTTTGTCAGGTTGGTAAATCACTGTTCTTTGTACACAACTCCGTGTTTAATTCAAGGCCAACGTTTCAGTGACCATCTGTCACCTTCCTCAGCTGCATTGCAAAGTGAACCAGTTATAATTTTCCTGAGGAAGATGACAGACAGTCACTGAAATGTCAGTCTTGAATAAAACACTTGGTTGTGTACAAAATTCAGTTAAGTGCCAATTCTTCCAAGTATTAGTTGTGTAAAGTTTAAATCTTCATTCATGATGTAATTTACCAACACATACTAGTAAGAACTTTCATGCATGCTAAATTTTCCAGGAAGTTTGACCAAATAAGGTAAAACAGGAAACGCTGACTTTTGTGAGTAAACATGTCCATGGTCTCCCCCCCAGGCCTGCCCTCCCCCACCTGTCTGAGGTTCTCCACCTTCCCCTGGCTGACTCTCACCCCCACAGACAGGCACGTGCTAGCTGCTACTAACAGGTAAGGTCGACATTCTTCGTATATTGGACACTGCTTTGAATCTCATCTACTAAGAAGGAAGTCCTGTTAGATTTAGTTCACTTCCAATGAACGCTTAATAAATAGCAACCGTTAGAAACAGACAAGGGCTAACAGGACTTGATATGTTGGCAGGATATAGCGACTTTTGGAAGCAGACGTAAGCTAACATAAACACGACTATATTGCAGGCTACTTTATGATCATATGAGTGCAGTTACCATTTTTTGCAGTCATGTTTCTCTACATTAAGTCACACATGGAATCAAAGTAAAAGAAAAAGTGAAATTACATCTGTGGACGGAATTGTGAATACTGGTGAGAGCCTTAAGCTTGGTGTTATGACTTAATATGTAATAAGCAATGATCAATCAGCTTAACAACCACAAGAAGCTTGAGACGTTTTTTCCTTGTCCGTCAGGTCCCTGAACAGCGGGAACCCCCAGCTAGTGACCAGCTCCTGTGAGTTCCTCAGCAACGTGGTGTTCTACGACTTCCCCGCAGAAACATTCCTGCAGAGGCCCGCCATAGTCAAGGTAACAATTTGGGGCTTTTGTCATTATTCTGTGTTCTATTATGTATTATAGTAAGTTTTTAGATACTTAGTTTTATCAATTGTAATTCTACCAATCAGTTTTTAATTTCGTGTGTAAAAAATTGAATGCACTTAAGCCACCAGGCTGCAAAATGCTCTAATAAAGTTGTGAATAAAACTGAATCTGATCCTCTGCCCGTCCAGACTCTGGTGTCGTTACTGAAGGTGCCAGCTGATGGAGGTCACGACCCTTCCCAGGGTGCCGTTCTGTGCCTGCGGAACCTGTGTGTCCATCTGCAGGCCAGACTGGCTTTCTACCAGGACCCAGCTCTCTACTGCCCCAAACAAGGTAAGCCTTCTACCAGGACCCAGCTCTCTACTGTCCCAAACAAGGTAACTTCTAACACAACCCTGTCTAACCCTAACCCCAACCCTACCAGGACCCAGCTCTCTACTGCCCCAAACAAGGTAACCCCAAACTTGTCCGTTTTTATGGTCTCTCTGATGCAGATTCTCATAACCAGCATACTGTACTATATGCCCTGAGCCACAGTTGGTATTGGGCATCTCTCCCTGCGTAAGCAACCATAAGGCCACACCAATTCAATTTCTTGGTTAACGAATTTTTAGTTTAAAAAAAAAAAAATCGAAAAAAAAAATCATGAAAACACAAGGCTGGGCCAGCCTTCAGTTTTCATGATGTTTTTTTCTAAACATTTTTTTTGGGGGAAAATAAAAATCCGTTTACCAAGAAATTGAATTGGTGTGGCCTTACTTGTTGACTGATTTTTGTCCTGTGTTCCAGACTACCTGTCCCATGCCAGCTCCACAGTGTCCACAGAGATGAGCACCCCCACCCCCCAGTCGGACTCCCAGCACTCCGCCATGGAGGAGACTCCGGACAGGCCCAGGGGGGATGGCAGGGACAGGAACACTCCCTCATCTACGTAGGGGCTGTCTTGTTTGTTTTTTTTTTGTTTTTTTTTGTTTGGTTGGTTTTGTTTCTTTGTTTGCTTGAACACATCCTCATCTATGTACAGGCTGTATTGCTACATACAGTTGTCTTTTGCAGTGCAGTTTACGTGTGTGACAGGGTATGTGACATTCATACCTAACCTTTTTACTAGATCATCGCCATCTCACTCGATCTCGGCCAGCAGTGTGAGATCAGCGGGGAGTGATCCCATGGAGGATCTGGAGCCGGAGGATCTGCTCGCCCTGCAGTTCAGCCAACTGAGCCTGCCGCAGTTCTGCACCACCCTGCTGGCCAATGGGCCGGCCCTGCTGAAGTCACATGACCCTGCAGCCGTGACACAGGTGTTCATTTATTTTATTTTGTTCATGTTCATTTGGACAAGAAGCACAATTAAACTCTAACTTAAAGTTACAGAAATGACCAAAACAAACTGACACGAACCATATACCACCTCTCACTCTATCATGTGTTTTGTGCCATGTACTGTATATGTAATGATAAACATGTATGTTGATAGATTTATTAGGACTTAAATTATGTAATCTATATCTCTGTTATATTTTGTCTGACCATTACCTCTTTCCTCATGACCTCAATGAAAAGTGGCCTGCAGGCTGGCTTGAGCCTCTCATGAATAAATGAAGTGGTTCATACTGCACTCAGCATTGGGAAAGAGTATGAATGTAGCTTAACACACACCACTAGCAGTGGAATAGCCCCCTGCTGTAGTGATTGAACAAAGTTGAGTGGCCCAAGGCCTACTGAAATGGCAATGGGGGTCATACTATGTACCATCTGGGCTGGGACTAACATAACAATGATCCGTAGCGAAGCCGCATTGCAATACATTTTGTACTACCTAACAAAAAGTGTCATGCTTCGTCCTCAGTCTGAGGTTTGACAGCTTTACCTTACATAACATGTTGTCTGTTGAGGTGTTGGAGCTGCTGCAGAGGGCTGCAGGGCTGATGGAGGAGGCTCTGACTCCGGAGGTGTGGGAGGACCAGAGCACGGTCGCAGCAGAACTGGTGAGAGCAAACTTTCTCTATCTTATCTATCTATAATTGATTTATTCAATAGGCTTTACAGAACCAATCTGGGAAGTGATGGCAACAGTGGCTCTTATGCGGGACCAGCACCTCCAGCAGAAAATTACTTATCATAAAACTATTCAGTAAAACAATATCATAGCTGGATCCTCTTAATTAATAGTATCAATTATGATGATATTACATGAAATTCCAGGTAACCACGTTCATTGCACTACAAGTTATTCTGTTTCAAACACCTTTTGATTGGATTCATCGTTCTTATCAAATGTGCATTGATTTTGATTTTGAATGAGTCAGAAAATTTGTTTAACAACACCTCCCCCCTCCTACAGGTCGAAGAGTTGATAGAAGCTCTCGACAACACCGGCGAGGTGCTTCACTTCCACAACATGCAGAGCAGGGGACCCAGAACCCCTGAGAACGAGGTTACCCACCACAGGATGGTGTACACGGCTCTGGCCATCCTCACAACTCACCTGCTGCAGGCATTTGTGCCGCTGGAGAAGGTTAGGAACGACCCTTTCCTAGTGTAACAAGCAAAGTCGTTGTGTGTCGTGCGTTGTTCCATGTAACGAGCAAAGTCGTTATATCGAACGGGACCGGCCGTTCGAACATAGAACGGTCGATCCCGTTCTACCATTTTGAATAAAACAGTTGTTTGAGAGGTTTCAACACATGCAGTCGTGTCTGTACTTCTTGACCTCTCATACTAGGGCTGTCTCCAGAACCTGTCCCTCCGTTCCGGGACGGAAATTTGCTTGTTTTTTGTCTGTCCCAAAATGTGAAAAAATATGACATTCAATTGATGAAAATGCATCTTCATAAGCTTAAAATGACGAATTTAACAAGGAAGATTCAAAACATTGGCTCCCAAACAATGAGTGGGACCCTTTCCTAAGGCCTATGAGGCATATGAAATTATCTGATCCATTGGCTAGAAGATCATTCTAGCTGATTATCCTGGGTGCCATCCTCCATAGTAACAGCTAGCTCAATATGTTTACTTGCTATCTTGTGCCATTGGAAAAGGTTAGCATCGACCCTTATGTAGATAGCCACATGTATTAGAAATAAAGATCAGGTCATCTATATTGTACTATGTGACTGAAGTTTAACTTTTTAGTAGATAATTGAGTAATAGAAAATGAGTTAAACGATGTAAAGATTGCTTGCAATGTAGTTCTACTGTTGTTTGAAAGTAGTTTTTGAATGAATGTCATGCCTGCTAGGATGGCAGCAATATCCTAGTGGTTAGGGTAGCCGACGCGGTACTGCGAGATACCAGGTTGTGATTGATAGCATTCCTTGCTAGACAAAGGAGAGGGACCTTTATCTTTTTTATACCTTAGTAACCTCAGTAGGAGCTTATGGCATCAAATCTCGGAACTTAAAAGAGCACAACACACTGGCTAAATATGCAAACTCTCTCAAAGCCGCATTCCACTTCTAGCTAACAAAAAAGCGTCATGCTTCGTCCTCAGTCTGAGGTTGCCTGCTTTATCTTTTTCTTTTCAAAGATTCAAATATAATAAATAAAGCTCAGTCCTATGTGAACGTTAGTTATATCAATTCAAAGTTTTGCTTTAAAACCAGGCTACTCCAGTTACTGTATTCCGTTTGGTCAAAGTCAAAAGACAGTGAATGCTGTCTGAAATGTATGACAGTTTCCAAGTTCTATCCAGTTGCCTTTATCTTTTTTTTTTACCTAAACTTTCCAGGCTGCTGACATTCTCCCAGAGAGCCTGGGCTCGGCGCTGGCCCTGCTGGCCATGGACCCCAGTTTCCAGACGACCTACCCCGCGGCACACGAGGTCGTTGTGGCGTACGTGGAACAGACGAGCGAGGACGACTACCAGCTGTACAGCCGCGCACAGCACATCTGTGCTTCCATCGACTGCAGCGTGCAGTTTGTCAAGGAGCAGAACTTTGAGGTAATTGTCGGCAGGCTTTCATTCTTGCAATGAAGTTATTGTTACTTATTACGGTCAGACGTTACCTAAAGCTGTCCAGTCACTAATGAAAGGTAGTGGATGCTACCTGAAACGTCTTACTGTCCAGTTGCTTGAGTAATTGTTACCTTGTTTATCCTCTTCTTCATAACTTCTCCCTGCTGCCTAATAGAGAATTGTAAGCCAAATAGATACTGACTGTCTTTTTCCAGGGAGGCCGCTCCTTGCAGGACATGGTTGAACTGGCAGAGGGCGCTTTAAGCAGTCTGCCGTACCACCAACACCTGGCCCTCGTGTTGCAGTTCGTCCGCCTGTGTTCAGACATGTATGTATTCTTCGATTTGTACGATTTTCCATCAAGAGATGAGTTTTAAGACAAGAGTACATATCAAAATACCCATAAAGCATTATCCCTAAAGAACTGGTGAAATAAAATGTTTCTGAAAGGATCATCATTATGACACCTTTGATTACAGTGAAAATCACATTCACATAAAGCATGTACCTGCCTTGGAATTAATGTAATATGGAACAGAAATATTTTCAGTCCCTTTGAAACATGTATGCATTCACTTTATATTATGAAGTGATAAGTTAACTAACACCATAACCAATCATACGAATGCCACAGATAGATTTGACTAATAGTATATGTTTTAATGCAACAGCTCATACAGTGTTAAAATAGGCAAATATATAAAAGATTGTTTTGTTATCAGAAAAAATAATGATACTCAAAATTAGCCCAACTTGAATCATGTTAAACCTAAGATAGTCATTTTGTTGTAGTGAATAGTTTTATTCCATACTTATGTCTTGTTCTATGTTTACTGTTGTTGCCATACTTTGTACCTGCTACAATAGTCGCGCAATAAAGTTCTTCTATGAAACACAACAATGCCTCTGCAATGATTATGATTCTGTCCCTAGGTGTAAGCCGGTCCATGCCAACCCCCAGCTTGTCCAGGACTGCACCAGGGTGCTGCTGAAGTTCCTGGCTCACCCGGAGGAGACAGTACGGCACACCGCCTACCAGACATGCCTCAACACTGTCAAGGTACAGTCAACACTTTTGTAATAGTGGCGATCAACCTCCACTAGCTGACCAGTCTAACTGGTCCGGACCTTTTAGCCTAGTGGTTATAGCGCATTGGATTCCCAAATCGTGCGGATCGGCGCGGGTTCGAATTCCGGGAGCGGTGTACTCGCCCCTTTTAGTCCTTTGGGCTTTTACACTTTCTTTGTATTTGTAGTTATTGTTGTCCACCTTGTAGTGCCTCCGGTACATTACTGATAAATAATTAACAGTATGATACCCTGTTTTTGGAGGCAACACTACATCTGAACACATCCTTATGATTATCATCAACTATCAACAAGTTTCCATACTGTTTCTGGAGCAGGGTATATTTTTACAGGGAGGAATTGCTAGCCCTTCCCGTTTAACATGCTTGAGGCACCTCCTCGAACATGGGGCCCTCATTTTACGTCCCTTCTGAAAGACAGCATAGCCCCACCCTAGATGTCCTAAACAGATGAGTTACAGATGAACAAATTTATATCAAAACAGATAATATTTGCTCGCTTGTCTTACTTAGCCAACAAGTACATTTCGTATCTTTGTTCTTTTCCGGCTTTTGAAAGAAACAAAAGTTTAGCACATATCAGAAGATTGCTCAAGTTTTTTTCTTTCACTTTGAACATTGACAGGAAGTCCTGGGGATCAGCCGTGCCGTGGAGACAGCGTCGCTGTCCTGCCGCTCGGTGCTGTTCCTGGTCGACCCCCATGTGCTGTACCAGATCTGCTGCTTCGGGCTGGCCGAAAACAAAACTAAGGTACTGTAGACTTTGAAATGTTTGCAGTGCTTTTACTGTAAAAGGGGAAATATTTGCACGGATTTGATTTCACGGTGAGGAGAAAATGGAGTGTTACTGGTAGTGATGGTTTGTGAAGAGGTAACTGCGAAAACATTTAAATTTTTTTCTCCACAGTTTTCACAGTGACCTCTTCCTGCGAAATCATGACACAGCAAATATGAGTTTGTAAGTCCTCTTCTCTTGTTCCCAGGTTGGAGAGATGGCAGCAGAACTGCTCTTGTACCTTCTTCAGGGCAGACTGATCATGACTGCTACCGTCTGGAACAAGCTCTTGGACGCCCTCTTGCCTGTGCTTCCAGTACTGCAGGTAATGATACAGTATCAACATTACATTGTATGAACAATGGAAAAGAGATATTGTTTTCTCAGACACTATAACCCCATGTGCTTCAATGCATTGGTATCCAAACTTATTAAAGCTATTTTAAAAATGCTGCATTAAAGTAACAGCCTCTCTTTGGACACAACTATATGAACCTAATATACTTGATATTAACCTAGGCTTATAACGTTACATATATACAAGCACAACCTTATACGCTTCTTTCCGATGACGCCCTCTTCCATGTACCCATGTTTATCAGGGCTACGCCAGTGTGGAGACAAAGCTCGGTCGGTGTGTACTCGGACTGTTACACCCGTCCTCAGAGGGGGACGCAGGGTGTCTGCCTAGACTGGAGCGCTTCAGGGGTGGGCTCAGGCTCCTCATGTCCAGAGAGTCCAGGTAAGCCAAACACTTTGAAATTCACTCTGTATTATGTTATGCATACCATCTTATAAAGGGATGGCCCTGTAGCTCAACTGGTAGCAGCCTTGCAATTGAGGTCCTGGTTTCAATTAGCTGGTAAGTTGGAGACCCCTTCAATCCTGGGAAGGACATCTTGGTTGGAGCTGCACCTGTCTTTCAGAAGGGATGTAAAATGGGGATCCAGTTTTCTAGGAGGCACCCTAAGCACATTTAAGGGGAAAGGCTAGCAACCCCACCTTGTTAAAATATACCTTGCAACTGAAACAGCAAGGAAACTTGCTGACCTATGTGCCACTAGGTACTGCAAGAGTCTTAACGAACGAACAAACAAACAAACAAACAAATAAATGAGTTTTACCTGATGCCCCATGTTAAATTCCAGTATGAGGGAAGAGGCAGCAGCCGTTGTGAGCCAGCACCTGGCCCTGGAGGGCGGTCGTGCCCAGCTCCTCCCTCAGGATGCAGAACAGGCCATACTGAAGGCTCAGGACATTCTTATAGTCAGACAACAGCAGCAGCAACCGAATGGGGAGAACCAGTCTTCTATATTCCAGGTTTGTTGTTTTTGTTGTGTTTTTTTTTACTGTGCTTAATGGCAAATGTGCAGTTCTTGGCAGTACACACAAAATCAGTGTTTGTCCTCATCAGGGCCATACCAGCTATACAGAAGCTGGTGTGTTTCACTAAAGGACAGTTACACTGGCTATACAGATACCGGTTTAGAGGCTTGTGTATTACGCCAAAGGGTGGTTATACCAGCTATGCAGATACAGAAGCTGGTGTGTTACGCCGAAGGGCAGTTATACCAGCTATACAAATACGAAAGCTGCTGTGTAATGCCAAAGGGTGGTTATACTGGCTATACAGATAGAGATACATAAGCTGGTGTGTTATGCCAATACCGGCCATACAAATAGAGATACAGATATAAAAAGCTATGATGTACTATTTTGTGTTTCCCAGCCAGAAGATGTGCTGAAGCTGTGGGACCTGTACACGTCTCCTACTGTTGAAGGGGTGGTCAGGAGGTCCGCAGCACAACAGTTCACAACCATACTGGCCGGTAACAGAAACATGGTTATGTCTGACATTCATGAATAATTTCATCAGGTTGGAAATTCACTGGATAAAAGGGTTCTTTATTCACAGCCGAGACATACAATCACAGCTGACGTTTATTGCCTTATCTTTTTAGGCTGGCAGAATTATGTGCTCTGGTGGAATTATGTCAGAAGATGTTAATCCTTATTTTGTACACTAAGTCTTGTCTGCACTTCTAAGGCTACACCAATCTAATTTCTTGTTTAACAGATTTTTTTAATTTTAGCAACAACAAAAAACAAGGAAAACAGAAGGCTGGGGTGAAAACTTGCACCTGACCCTGTTCACTCCCTGATACTCTGTGCACCAAAGTACAAACTTTCCTCTGAGATTCTGTTTTCATGTTGATTTTGCAATCTAGTATTTTTTTTTTAAATTCCGTTAACCAAGAAATTAAAATGGTGTGGCCTAAGCTACCAAATGAACTTCTGATCTATTTCACCCCCAGACAAACTGATGCACGAGACCTTCCGCAGACAGGGTGGGGTGGATGTGACTGTGAACTACCTGAAACAAGCTGTTCAGGGGGATAATCAGGAGGTAGGTTTGAATTTGATGAGTCAAAACACTGTGACTGTGTGTGAGAGAGAGAGCACCTTTTTGAATGAGGACAGTCATAGCTCACTAAAAGTGTTTGATTTTATTGTATCTGTGTAGCCAAACCTAGGTTTGTCTCTGAGTTATAAAGTCCACCTCAATTGCTTTGCTCTTAATCAACTTATACAACCTGTGTCAATTGTAGTGATAAAGATAGCAAAAGAAGTCATGTTACGAAGATCAGAAAAAGGTTGAAATTCCCTATTTGACATCAGTGATATGCATGTTGGATCAGATATCAACTGTACCTATACTTCTTCCATGATTAGTTTTAAGGAACATATGATTATATATAGTTCCAAATGATCACAACAAGCTACTAAAAGTGCATCAAACATCACACCTGTCTATGGTGAGTAGTGAGTACTCAAGTTACTAGAAGAATATGGTCACAATAGACAGGATTCTTGCTGTCAGTGCAAAAAATCACCTAAGGGACCAGCAAAAATTGGCCACACTGGCCAGGTGGTCACCAGCACAACTGTGGTCACAACTTCTTTCTCCCACCTATAGCTGGAGAAGCGGAACCTGGAGACTGTTGGTGGTCCTTTTGTAGAGGTGGTCGCTAATACAGGTTTGACTGTATATCGATGGCCAGGTGGTGGTCCCTAAATGATTAACCATACTTCTTCCTCCCACCTGTAGCTGGAGAAGCGTAACCTGGTTCCCCCGTGCCTGTGTATCCTGAGACTGCTGGTGCAGGAGGACCCTTCCCTCAGACATGCCCTCATGCAGGAGATGCCTCTGTACCTGACTGTACTCAGATGTAAGTTACCTGTTTATCATTTGTTATAGATTTCGAGCTCTGATCCTTGAAAAGGCCACAGATTTCAAGCGCTGATCCTTGAAAAAGCCACACACAAAAACAGTTGCTGTGGGCTGGAATGAAGTTCTAAATGGTGTCTTTCCTGAAGATATGGCGTGAGTGTGTACAGTTGGCTTGAGGTTGCCCACTACTATTTGCTTATTATCATGGCTTATTAGCATGTTAAAGACAAATGGCTAGCAACCCCTCCCTTTAAAGATACACCCTGCTACAGAAACTGTAACAAAACACCAAGGAAATTTGCTGACCTATTTTTATCAATTAGCAACTTGGGCTTCCAAACAATGAATGGGATGGAAAAAATCAAAAGCTAGAGACAGCCCTGCACTAGGCACTATTTTAAAAGTACAAGGTGAACAACAATATGTTTCTATGCAGGTGCCCTTCAGAGTTTGTACGATGACAGGACCTGTACCGAGGCTGCCAGTCTCCTCACCTTACTGCTGTTCGATGAAGTCGCCTCCATTCAAACTTGGTAAGTGGATATCACTTTCACTCAGTGACACTCATTTTTATTGTTTAACTAGATCATACACTCAGGTCATCAACTTCAAAGTGAAATAGACATCTTATACTTAAACCTATCGTGTATTTGTGCAGCACAGTGTGTGACATAAGTTCAGAGTGAATGAATCTTGAATCCAATGCATTATGTAGTTCCTTAAACTTTTGTGTTGCAGTTACTATACTAGATATGCAAGTGTATTTAAATGTTGGTACATGGGTGTTGATTCAATAAAATGACCTGGGAATCTAAATGCATTGAATTCTTTTGAACACTTTGAGATCAAACACTTTTACAATCTCTTATAAAGCCACAGCAACAGATCTGCAAACTGTAATTGATCTTGTTTGCAGGAGTAGAGACAGTGAGCAGCCCTCAACAGAACATTTCAGCCTCCCACTCAACATTGTCACAAGGTAACAACTTTGATCATTGACTGCTGATTGATTTGCATATCATTGTAACAATTTCACCTCTTCCATCCCAAAAATCTTAACTTCATGACATGAAGTTAATGAAAATGTATTTTCTGAAGCTTAGAATGACAGATTTTTAAATCATGGGATGGAAACAACTTTAAGCTGGAGACAGCCCTGGTCTAGAGTGAATCTCTGTGTTTGCAGGTACAGGCTGCCATTAAAGCCCCCCACACACCACCACACCAGCCCCCACCAGCCGGACTGTGATGGAGATCCCAGACAGCTGCAGGACGGACCCCCTGCAGAGATGCTACGGATGGCGTGGAATGTGCCGTGGGAGGGGGGCATGGACCAGTTAGCAGCTGGGGAACAGGAAACAGCAGAGGAGTAGGTTCTTCACAGATTTTTCTAGAAATAAATCGCATGGGAATGCAAGGAAGCTGGAGGAAGGTGTGAATCTTTATGTTTTCAATTCTAAAGTTGATACAGGCCTTTTTACAGGGTATTCTAATGCTTCTTGAGGGGGGAATTAAGTGTAAAACAGGTAACAGTTTAAGACTAGCCAAATCGCTGTCAATGCCTCTGAATTTCCGTGCATGGTTCACTGTAAAACTACCAGTAAGTTGAGTAACCTGAAAATGTAGTTTGACTTTTCTGACATTGACTGCTACAGCTACATTATCACCATCTCATAGATGGATGTTTTTTCTTTTTAAAAGATTTTCTATTCAATCTGCAATTTCCAGAATTCCAGCTTCTCTCGTCCTCACCTCCCGAGACAAGCTGTTGCTGAGATCCACCCACATAAAAACAGCCCTGCAGTTCAACATCCAGGAGATAGAGGGAGCTCCTTCACACTATGTTGCCAAGCTAGCTCTGATGAGACTAGCACTCCTGTTGACCAGCGATGCGATCGGGAACGGGAATGGGACTGCTTCTAGTGGCTCCATAGCTGAAATCCTCTTCAATCTAGACTGGAAGCCTGTCTTCAAGAGGTTAGCTTGCTGTATTTCTTGAAGAACAAAATTTTAAGAAACTGTGATTTGTTGCATGTTGTTGTGCACTAGATAGGAAATGGAGACTTGTAGCACCAAAGGTTGTTTTTTTTCTTAAGCTTGTATTTATCTTTTGATTTCCAGAGGGTTCAGAATATTCAGAACAAGACATTCGGTGTGGTGGAGACAAAATCATCTGTTCTAGACTTAATTGAATCTACCAAGAAGGGGATTATCTATCATTGTGTTGACTGCAAGGACTAGTTTCATGTATGAGTTGTACTGTGTTTGCGTAAAGGTTCCTTGAGGTGATGCCTGCCAATGGAGAAGACGACTTATTACTGTCCGAGGTGCTGAAAGTGCTGCTGTTGTTCCTCAAGAGCAAGGAAAGCATCAGAGGTGAGGTTTGAAACCAACCGGCCAACCAGAACAATGAAAATGGTCTTGCTTGCATGAATGAAGAATGTGTAGAGATGTCAAGTCAAGAGCTGAGTTGTCTCTCAATGAGGATCATGTCTCACAAATATTTTGTTTTACAGACTTCAGCTCGACAAATTAGCTTGACAAATGAGATGAAATTCGGTTTTACTTACATCTTTTGTTTCTGTCATTACTGCTTGTTTATAGTGCATATGCTTGGGGCAATACATTCCCCACATATTGTAATTCTTGATTTGTTAACAGTAACTTAAAATTTCATCATCGCAACTATTTGATTACTAACATTTGAGACAGTGATGTTTGTTCCCAGCGTTATGATTAAATGCCGTGAACTACTCTCTTTCCCCCCAACCGCTCAAATTACCAACCGCAATATTAAATGGATTTACAGTATTCACCAATGTCCTGTCTGAAAATAATTGGCTTTCCATCAGAGGTGAGGTTTGAAACCACCCAGCCAACCATAATGGTTTTCCAATATTTCTTAACTTAACTAGAGAAATGTTCTTGGATGAATGAAGAATGAATGGAGATGTAAAGAGCTGAGTAGTCTCTCAATAAAGAACGTATCTGACAAATATACTAAAGAACCATTTGATATTGCATTTGGTAATTTTAGCAGTTGGGGGGAAAAGGGAGTAGTTCACAGCATTTAATTTCAACAGTGGGAACAAACATGACTGTCTCAAATGTAAGTAATCAAATATTTGCGATGATAAAATTTTTGCGGTTGACTAGTGACCCTTAAAGTAGCTAAAATTAAATTGCCATTGACAAATCAGTGTTGCGCACACATTCACCAATGTCCTGTCTGAAAATAATTGGCTTTCCATTCGTCTGTGTTCCAAGACTCCGTCAGCAGCTGGCTGCTGGACTTGGTGCTGACCAGAGGCAGCCCACTGCTGTGGTTACTGAGCCAGGGAGACAACAAGGAGCACGAGAACATGGTGGGGCCGAAGGTCCAGGTCCTGACGGCGCATCGTACACTACAGAAGCAGCTCATGGCCCTGCTGTCTGCACTGTGTAGCTATCTGGTGCACAAGGAACAGGGGTAAGACACACTTTCTGTCATTGTGGGGAACTTTTCTATAAGCATTACATCAACTGCTGTTCTCTACTGTCACTTTGTATGCCTTTGTTAGTATGTTTTGATTGTTAAGTGTAAATATGAATGTGTAGACCACAGGAAGAATAGCCTCTCATGAGGCTAAATGTGGATCTAAATAAAACTCAAGCTCAAACTTGGAGTGGAGAGGGTTGAAGAAAGACCGATTGCAGTTGCAGGGTGTCCAGACCACTGCAGCATCAGAACACAGTGATGATGATGATGATGATGATGATGATGATGATAATGAGGATGATGGAAAAATATTTTTTTCAGCTCATGGCAAAACAGTGACACAATTTCAATCTTTGTAATGATAGAATGAAGCTAGAAGAATAGATCTTCACATAAAACTTCACATAAACTTTGCTGACGTTTTGTTAAAGTAGAGCCCACCAGCCGATGTTGGGGGACCTGGCACAAGGGTTCCTCCAGAGGCTACACCTGGCTGACCCCTCCCACTTCTACGACCTGGCCTCGCTGGAGAGCACCCTGCACTGTCTGGTCCACGTCACTGCAAGGTGGGAACAGTTTAGAATGTTTGCTGCTATATTACATTTTTATATTTTGGTATAATCTTGTTATCTGCCGTCACTTCATGATTTAGAGGTATTCTACATGACTATTGCATTCCACTTTTTAGAACTTTCAACTTCATCTGTCCACGGTACTGTGACTACAATCCTTAATTACCTTATTAACAAGTAAATGTTTTTGGTTTGATGAAGGTTAGACATACAGATAATGAAATATGCCAAGTAGCAGTTACTCAAGCAACTGGATAAGATTTGGAAACAGTCAGACATTTCAGGTAGCATCCACTACCTTTCATCAGTAAAACTTAAGTGGATACTACCTGAAACGTCTGATTGTTTGTAGATTTTATCCAGTTGCTTGTCAATGAGTATCTGCTGTTTGGTGTATTGCATATTTTTGGTCTGTGTGATATGTGTGAGATTTACAATTTTTGTTTTCCTGTACAGACCAGATTGGAGTACTGGGAGCAGCACCAGGGAAACACTCTGTCAGGAGCTACTGGAGACACTACGAGAGGTCTGTACAGTACTAGACACTTTTCCACAAACGTTTTATTACATAGTAGGAGTTTTACGCATTATTCCTCTACACAATGTAAAGCACTCACCAACAAGCTTTCGGTCAGTCCTCTGACCCTTCTCAAGTTGAAATGACCTATGTACTGTAACCAGAACAGAGGTGGGACTTCAGCAACTGGGCAAAAGTGCCTGGTAGGCAGTATTGGCCCCCGTCTCTGTTGAGTGATGGTCAATGGGCTCTGATGTAGATGGCCTCTCCATAGACCATTGGCCTCAGGAATGCTACAGGACCGTTATCTTTTTTCTGTCCCTTCTTTTTCTTTCCCAGGTGGTGTTGTCCTTCCATGTGGGGCGCGGCAGCACCACCAGGTCCTACATGGGGAAGGGAGTCATCAAGAACGCCTCCATCAGCCTCAAACACCTGGCACTGGAGATGGCGCAGGTCACCACTAACAAGGTCGGTTTGCTTGTTTTATTTGAATATTCCATTTAGTAGTCTTCGAGTCTAATTGACATGTACATGTATGACACTCAGTCACACTGACTACCCGATTTATCGTCTGTTGTTCTCCCTGTGTGCTTGCACATGGATGTCATGACTTGATGGCAGATTGCCAGGTTCCTCTGTCCTGCTAGTTAACACTGTGTGGGTTGAGGAGGTAAAAGTCTTCCCTCGTGACATCCCTTTGGCTCAACCTGTAGCAGCCTCAGAGTTGATCTCCTATTTCCAATTAGTTGATAACTGGGAGACCCCGGTTCAATCCTCGGTCAGGACATCTTGGTTGGGACTGTACCATCTTTTGAAAGGGACCGGGTCCAAGGAGGTGCCTTGAGCAGGGGAAGGGCCAGCAACCCCTCGCTGTAAAAATATACCCTGCTACTGAAACAGCAAGGAACCTTGCTGCCAATGTGCCACTTGGTACTACATTTGTACAAGGGTCTGAATGAACAATGTTCTCATGAGTGTCTAATGCCTGGTTTCCTTCTGTGTTGTCAGGACTGGCCATTGCTGTGGTTGAACACCAAGTCTGAGGAAGGCGCAGGGCTAGACTGGCTGGTGCCACTCTGGGCCTACAGGGATCCAGAGGTGATCATGTGGTCTTGTGAAAACTTCTGCTGTAATTGTAGCAACTATGGTGCATTTCAGTGGTCGAGTTTGACAATTAATTAAAAGGATAATTTAATCCAAGATTTTAACAGTGGAAGCCACAGTGTTCCACGAGTATTGTGTAATGCAATTCAAATGAGTTCAAAGCAACTCCTGACTTCAAACAACATCGTATAGCCAGGCATCTCGCAGGTATTTACTTCCGCCTTGTACCCGCACATATGCCGTCAAACATTTCTGGATATCGCTATACCCCTTCCTCGATTGCACGACATACGGAGAAAAACGGCTTATTTTGTACTAAACTATCATAAATTAGTCAAGGCAGAGATTGTAATCAAAAGGGAATGTCATGCTAACGCGTTCTACCACTTACAGATGTGCACAATGCGGGTTAGCAAAATACCCCTTAGTGGACGACAGTGTGGTTCAAATGCATTACATTGTTTGATCTCCATTTTTATCCTGTGACCCCCAGGTGCGAGCAGCAGGGCTGGGCATCGCCGTCCTGTTGTCCGGGAGCAAGGAGGGTCGCATCGCCCTGACGACCGGCTGCCAGCAGGTGACGGGCGGCATCTGGGGCACCAGCATCAGTGTCCTACTGGACCACACCGAGTGCAGCCTGGTCAGGCAACAGGTAACAGACCTAAATCTGAATAGCCGTTATATCCGCCTATCGGCATAACACAACAGCTTCTGTATCTGCATAGCTGGTATAACCGCCATTCATTGTAACACACCAGCTTCTGTATCCTTTTAGCTGGTATATCCACCCATTGGCATAACACACCAGCTTCTGTATCTGTATAGCCGGTATAAGCGCCCTTCACGGCTTTAGCATACCAAACCAGCTTCTGTATCTGTATCTGGAGAGCCAGTCTAACAGCCCTTCAGCCTGCCCTACTGTGTGTTTCTTTGCCAACAGCCAACATGGGCAGCTTCCTGAAATCCCTGGGCACCTTATGGAAACTTACATCGCTTCACTTAATGTAAATGTTGAATTTTTGCGTGGTGGTTTATTGTCTTTGCTGTGAACTCAAAAGCACTGTGAAAATGCTCATTCTGTCTTCTGCCTTCTTCCCCACTTGTTTTAACCGTAAACTTTAAACCGCCTCGAACACTCCATTTTCTGCCTACCGCGTAATTAAATACTTGCAAACTTAAAGGCAATTACAGTATCTCCACATTGCCTCTGTACTTCCCAGGCAGCGGCAGTTCTTGTGAACTTGACCTCCCAGGCACTGCCCACCACCCCAGCCCAGGCCAACGACAGCGCCTGGCAGGGCCCGAGCGTCACAGACGAGGACACGGGGTTCACCCTGGTGGGGCTCCCCGCCCTCCTGGCCCTGCTACACCACTGTCAGTTCTACACTCATGTCAGCTTCATGCTGGGGAACTACTACCCACACAGCGTCATCCAGCCCGTCAGTGTGGCCTTCAGGCAGGCCACGGAGTCACAGAGCGACACTGGGGGCACCACGTCAACTTCAGGTGGGCAAAAACACACAGACACACACACACATAAAACAGACACACACACACACACACAGTACTGAAAGCCATCACAGGATCATCCAGTCGGTTCAACTTCAAGTGACGCCTTCAGGCATACTGAGAAGTCACAGAGTGATGCTCATGCTGGGCACACTACGTCAACTTCAGGTGGGTTATCACACGCACGAACACACGCACACACACACACACACACTGTCCCTGCTACACCACTGTCAGTTCTACACGCACGTCAGCTTCATGCTTGGGAACTACTACCCACACAGCGTCATCCAGCCCGTCAGTGTGGCCTTCAGGCAGGTCACGGAGTCACAGAGCGACACTGGGGGCACCACGTCAACTTCAGGTGGGTAAAAACGCACGTGCGCACACACACACACACACACACACACACACACACACACACACACACACACACACACACTGTCCCTGCTACACCACTGTCAGTTCTACACGCACGTCAGCTTCATGCTTGGGAACTACTACCCACACAGCGTCATCCAGCCCGTCAGTGTGGCCTTCAGGCAGGTCACGGAGTCACAGAGCGACGCTGGGGGCACGACGTCAACTTCAGGTGAGTAAAGAAACCTTTTAAACCACACGGCCTAATCCTAAGTACACATAGTGTCATCCAGCCAGTTGGCATGGCCTTCATGCATGCAACAATGTGATACAGAATGATACTAGGGGCTCTACGTCAACATTAGGTGAGTGAAAACCTTGTAAATCCACACATCTTAACCCTCAGTCCTCACACACACACACACACATAGATACATACATACATACATTCATTCACACTCTCAGTCTATCTATATAAAATGACTGAGTTTTGCTTAATACTGTAGTTACTCTTTTTTTTCTATGAAGAAATCTCTTTTCTGCTGTTGCTTATGTACTGCTTTTTTTTTCTGCCCCAGATCACAGCACCCCTACGGGAGAGGTTGGTTCCTCCCGCAGCAGTCTAACGTCAGGAGAGCAGTACTTCACATCCACAGCTACACTTACTACGCAGGTACTCAAGCCATTTATACTATTAAGGTCACACTGGCTTAATTATATGGAGGACATCTGCACTCGTATCAATAATTCATTCTGTCCGTTTGCAATCATACTGTAAATCGCCCAAAGAATAAAGGAACAAATTTTTGCCATGAATTGCACAATAAATATTAAAAAATGGACACTAATGATAAACTGCCTATTTTCCTTTCGTAAAAAGTACTGATTTTGTCGTAAACGTATTCCTAGCACATTGAAAATCTTATATTCTGTGTCATTTCTTCAACCTCCCTGACAACTGAGATGCCCTCCCCAGGATTTGAACCGGGGTCTCCCAGTTTCCAACTAATTGGCACAGGAGCTCAACAGTGAGGTTGTTACTAGTTGAGCTACAGGGACGTATTCACTGCAGGGTTCCTTGTTTTTTGTTCATTGTAGCTAACAAGACATTTGATTTTCAGACGATTCACTGGGCTGGGATATACTCTGGGCAGGAAAATACTCTGTGCAGGGGTAGATTCTAGACTGTTGCACCAGTCATTTTAATTTGATAATTGTACCTAACGAGTTGTTTGATTTTCAGATGTCTGCCACCCCTGTGCCCCAGTCTGCTGTAGTACAGGGACCTGTGGGAGGCAGGGCTCCATCCAGACAGTCCACAGACTCCACTGCAGGTGAGACATGTATGCAGACAATGGCTAACACATTAAGTGTGCAAACTTCTCTTGTTAAGATGTTTGTTGATACGGACCACAGGTTGCTGCAATGTACCTGTATATTGTTAAGCTAATAGACCAATCCTGTCGAACACCATATCGAACGAATAGAAGACCAATAGAACCCCCTGTTCTATTCAGCCCACCTCCGTCAAAAACAGCGTTGACGGGCAGAAATGGCACGTGTAAAGCAGGGTATGTATATCTGGGACAGGTTTTCCACTGTATTGGTTGAATGAATGCTCAGAATAAAAACGAATCTAAAACGAAAATAGTGGCATTATTTTCAACCTAGCCGCGGTGGCCATGTTTGGTCCGTCAAACCCTGTTTTTGACGGAGTTGTTCGAAATCGAACAGGGGGCGTGGCTTTGGGATCGGTCTATTGTGAATCTGAATAAACTCAAAACCCTAGCCTAACATGCCGGAATGTGGCAACCCAGTTGTTAAAGCCAATTGTTTAATCACTTCCAACCAAAGTAGCATTTTTTAACCAAATTTGGTGCAGTTACATTTGTTGTAGGTGGTCGTATGATTTTGATGTCATAAGATTTGCCAGCAGGCTGTGACAGAAACGACGGCTGACAAGGATCTAAAACAGCCTTTATGGTAACTGAACACAAGCACAACTATTCCTTGTTTTTCAATGTGACCATGCGCGCCCTTGCTGTCTTTCAAGATAACATTTTGTTTTAATGTCACCTCCCCTAGGTTCCACCTACAGTGAACCAGTCGGAGTGGACTACCCCAGCGTGGTGACCCCCGACCTTTTGGCCGCACTGACTCGCCTCGTTTCCAACATGGTGGTCATGGCTTCCCACGATGCACTGCAGTCCATCTCTCAGCACAACATTTTCAACAGCTTGCTCAGGTGAATAAGACAGTGTATATTTACGATGATTGTTTTGAGAGAGAGTTTGTAGTGCACTATTGTTTTTTTGTGAAAAATTTCAACTGAAAGCTTGAAATATTATAACCCTCTATTGGGATGTACATTTGAATAGGGCCATGTTGATTCCATTATATGGATGACATTCTCTGGGAACCCCAAAACTGATGCAAATGTGCAAAAAAACAAGTTTGGCACACAAAAATTGCCTTAAGTTAAATATGAAATCTAAAAGGTTGAACTTTGACTTAAGAATTGACTTTGGCATCCTATTGCATTACTATCTGTTTTCTATATTTTTTGCAATTTACGTATATTTGCTCATTTTGCAGCTGCTCTGTATGATTTCAGTATGGTCCAAAACTTTGTTAAGCGAAAATTTATGCGTGTGCAGAGGTCATCCATATACTCAAATCAAACCGCAAATTAAGCAACATCTATCATCTCCAAAGGCGTACAATACAGAACTAATCAGTAAGTCTTTTTCCCTTAGATTTCTAGATGCCGACATCCTCCGTATCCAGTTAAAAGAGCAGAGAGAGTCAACGGTAAAGTGCAGTACTGTAAAACTCCTCTTGGAGGAGCTGCTGCACATGCACTGTTCCATCCTGAGCCTGATGCGGACCTGTGTGCTGAACAAGCCCGGCCTGGGGAAGACTTTTGCACAGGGGAGGAACAACGTCAAGACTGTCCTGCAACTTCTGCTTGTAGGAAGAACGCTTGATAAAGGTAAGTCGGTAAGCCCTATTGAGGATGACGATATCAGTCATCAACTAAAGCAGAATAAATAAATAAAAAATGATAAAAAATATTTGACAGACGCCCAGCCAACCTCTCTCATTGGTCGAACTGTTAATTATCATAGACAGTCATGATCGGTACATTTTAAGCAAAACGATAGATAACTAGAAAGAAAATCATCACAAAAAAGTTCTAACCTTCCTCCCTCTATTCATGCCTGATCTATTCCTACCATATTCTATCTCCCCATGTAGTTACCCCATGCTGCCTGAACCACAACTACATACGCTGTATTCAGTATGGCACAGTCTCAGATCTACCCGCTGTACCCGAACTTCAACCAGATAAATAAAGTCCAGCCTGTGGATCTGTTCCTTAGAAACAACAAGATGACAAGCATTCAATCAAACAAACAAACATGTAATCCAGCTTTACCTTTTACCTTACAATCATTTCCCAGCAGAAGACAGCATGTACCCGTCCTGCTGTACCCTGTGGCAGAGTGTGTACAGATTCCTCAGCAGTGTGGTACAGACCGATAGAAGGGACGCCACAGCCGACATCACCGTCTCTCTCGCTAACAACTGGGACACATTCTTCGGTAAGGACCAGGAATGTGCTCGTTATACTTGTTTGTACTGAGGTAGCTATTGTTAGGGACATGAAACTATAAACTATAAAATGTCAGTGGGGTCTTGTGGCGTAATGGCAGGGTTTTCAGCCCAGAACCTAGTAGTCCCGGGTACAAATCCCCTGACGACACTTTACATAATTTCCTGTGTGTGTGTGTGTGTGTGTATGTGTCACTGTGTGTGTGATAGTGTGTGTGTGTGTGAACACGACAACTCAGGAAGGCCAGGAAGGATTGTCTTGATGAGACCTCGAAATGAGCTCTTGTTTCCTCGTCCCTCTAGAATCCGTGCAGTCGTGTCTCGCCGTGTCTGCCCCTGCCCACCTCCAGCTGTGCATGGTGCATCTCCTAGCCCTGCTGCTGGCAGAGGATGGACAGCAGCAGGGGAAACCTTCCTCCGGCACGGACCCCGCGCCGTCCCTAAGTCTGCTGCTGGACAGGGCACGGGTCGAAGATGCAGGTCTGTACAGATCTAATTATATAAGTCATTAAGGATAATTACATTTTAAGGACCAAACTATAATTAGCACTGTAAGTTGAAAGTTAAACTTTGATATCTTGACTACAGAGCACGGGTCAAAGATACAGGTCTGTTCCACAGTTTTGGATTCTAAAAAAAGCCAGATCTAAAGCATTCGATCATTAAGGGTAGAAATAGTATTGAATTGACGAACTTCCATCTTTCCTACACACTCTAAGAATGGTCCAGGAAGGAAGATAAAAGGTTGATATGTTAACGTGGTACATAGTGTACAAACTGCATCTGTGCTGAATAAAAAGACTCTTTTTACACAACCAAGAGATTTTTTCCACCGACGTTTGACTATCTGTCACTGAAACGTCGGTGGAATTAATCTCTTGGTTGTGTAAAAAGAGTCTTTTTATTCAGTGACTTACCAACCTGATGAAACTATTCACGGATGCATCTATGCTGTATTCTAACTTTTTTGTGTCACTCTGCAATTCAAGACAGTATATTAACTGAATCTAATGATAGATACTGTGATGCTCTTGGTCTTGGAACCATCAGTATCTTCCACTATGAGTCAACCATACTAGTGTATCTCAAGTATCAGTTAACATCAAGTGAAACCTGTTAGATAGTCTAGTGTATCTCAAGTATCAGTTAACATCAAGTGAAACCTGTTAAATAGTATAGTGTATCTTAAGTATCAGTTAACAATTCAAGTGATACCTGTTGTAAAGTTACATCATCTTCTTCCCATCCAGACGATGAGAGTGAGAAGACGGAGCCTGTGTCCTGTGGATCGGCGCTGTGTCGGTGTCTGGTGCAGCTGTACGACAGTCTGGACAGCAGTGTGGACAGCAACATGGACAGCAACATGGACAGCAATATGGACAGCAACACGGCCCACATGGACAGCAGGGCAGCTGTGGGGAACAGCCTTGCTCTGCTGCTGGCCCACAGCAAAACAGCCAAGCACACAGCTCTGCAGTGTAGGTCTATGACATTTTTGCTGTATTCCATCTTGTCCAAATTTTCTCCCGATGCACCAGTGTAGGTGGAAGACGGGTCAGCTCCACCCTAAATTATTTGTATTGACTAATAGATTATACTTGATAATTATGTATATGCTCTTTAACCTTCTACCTGCTGTCTAACCTCATAGCCAATGCAAATTTGGTGCCAAATATAAGCTGATTCGGTGGAGGCTTGCACTCTTGGAAAGCTCTATCACATAACACACAACATAGCAGATTTGAAATGTGTGTGTGCAGTGTGATGCATTGGCTGGGTCAGATGTTTGGCCCTCAAGGATTCACTGTAACATCATGGAAACTGTCAAACAGCGTACCTGGGTCATGAAATGTCTGACTATTTCATCCTTTCTGAATGTATCCAGCTGGGTTTGTGGACAGTACCATGGAGCACATGAAGGACCTGCATGCCCAGATGAACCTCGACTCGCTCATAAAAGTGGAACACATGTTACTTGGTCAAAATGTTTAGGTACAGATACTTAAACCTCTGTAATGGCACTTGTACATTAAGGTACACCTCCCTATATCTGAGTCATGAAATGTCTGACTCTTTCATCCCTCCTGTATTTTCCCAGCCGGGTTTATAGACAGCACTGTGGAGCACATGAAGGATCTGCATGCCCAGATGAACCTCGACTCGCTCAACACCGGCAAACCGGCCGCTCGCAGGAAGGACGACCCAGCGGTCACGGACCTGCTGATGTCGCTGCACCTCCTCAGGAACTTCATGCTGAAGTTTCAGGATGGAAAGGTAGTCTTCATCTCCAAGTAGATGTTTTAAGCTATATAAACAGATCTCAGAATGCAATCGCAACCAGATCATCAAAATCACAAACCATCTGCCTTCCAAAACCAAGAACAAATGCTCAGAAAAAAAAGCTTTCTGTGCAGAATGTCTAACAGCTGGAATTTTAATGGTACCGTAGAACTTATTTTTCTATTGTAAATGGATCTAATGTAGACTTTTTATCACTTCTGAATCGTCATGTACAGACAATTTGCATATTCTGTATATGTTATTTTTCCTGACTATGTGTTATCTAGTTTTGTGCAATGTTATAATGTTAGTAAGGACCACAGGAAGAACAGCTACAATGGACATTGATCGTTAAGCTGTAGATCGAAATAAGACTCAAACTCAAAGCTACCTAGTAAGGATGGCCCTGCTCTACTTGGTGACAACAATTTACATTCTTATACAGTGCTAAACTTTCTTCCAACACTAAGGTATTCACGGATCGAATTTTCGACGACCACTGTCGCCTTCTTCAGGATTAATAATGTCCAATCACTGCCGAACGTAAACTTGCGAGAGTTAGAGACACGTGACGGATACGTGACATCAGCAATTGGTCAAATGTTTATAACTGTCTCTGTTGAGTGATGGCTGGAGTGACGTGATGTATATATGGCCTCCTTTATACCTCTCATAAAGTAGTCCTGCTCAGTATCCAGTATTCTGACTTCGTCCAGTGAAACGGTATGGCCCTTTATGTTATGATTATGATTACTACCAACACAGATGAGCTTCCATTATAATTTCCACTCTTTTAAGACTTTGGATTAGGCAGCTGGGAGATGGTTGAACAACATGCATGATATATCTGACCCATAATGTCTCTCATATCCAGGCTGCAGCTGTAGAGGCTGGACTGAGCCAGGTGGTTCACAAGCTGTGGTCGTGGGCGATGGTCAACCACACACTGATGTCTGCCATGCTGGGACTGCTGGCCACATACACGGCACAGTGTGCGAAAGGTCTGTTCTACACATACAATACACGGTGGTACACTTTATGATTTAGATGTAGCAATGGCATAGTGAGTAGAGTGGTTGCAGTCTAACAGTTGAGCTCCAATTCCAATTAGTTGGTAACTCGGAGACCACGGTTCAGTATTGGGCAGGACATCTCGGTTGGGGCTATACCTGTCTTTTGGAAGGGGCGTTGATGGGTAAAGGCTAGTTATGTTAAAGGGTTAAAAGGCTAGTGACCCCTCCCTGTAAGAATATGCCCTTCTGCAAAAACAGCCAGGAAACTTGTGTACCACTAGACAGTAAAAGGGTCTGAACGCTCGAACGGACAAACAAACGAACAAATGAATGAATGAACAAATTTTATACTTCCTCTCCAGCGTGCAGTTCCCTGGCAGCCAGCAGCAGGGCAGTGAAGACGTCTCATGAAGGGTCGACTGGAAGTTCCGTCGTGCACAGCCTGGTCAAGATGGCCACCAAACAGACCACTCAGGGGGGCAGGGCGCATCTTAAGACCGTCTTTGCCATCCTGGCAAACCTGGCGCTGTCCATCGTCTGCAGAGGGATACTGTGGAAGGTGAGGGGTGGTGGCATTCTGATACCTTTACAGAAATAGAGCATGACTTCTCACTGACGAAAGACAATGGATGCTACCTAAATCGTCTCCAGTTGCTTGAGTAACTTGTATTTTGTTTCTTTGTAATTACCCAGATTTCTAGCCTTCATTGACATAGGGCACCATCATACATTGGTGGGATTCTGATACTTTTACAGAAATAGACCAAGACTTCTCACTGATGAAAGACAGTGGATGCTACCTGAAACGTCTGACTGCTTACAAAACTTATCCAGTTGCTTGTAACTGGTATTGAATTTCTCATTACCTGGATGTCTAACCTTCATTGATGCAAAGCAAGAACTATCATTATTTATGTAGTATGAGTTTGACACATTATTTCCTTACACCACTTCACAACTTGGATATTCAACTTGAGCAGGGTCAGAGGACCCACTGAAAGCTTGTTGGTGAGTGCTTTATATTGTGTACGGAAATGATGTGTAGAACTCTAAATATGTCGATTACTGTCACATATGAACCTTCATACGAATTATTACAATTGTACATCATTGACTTGATTGAAGGATTAATTCTTGATACAACAGAGTTATAGTAAAACAACAACTCAATCAACTTTTTGGTCGTAACATTACTAAGAATATATTTTGTCATTTTTTTGGCAGAGTAATTTCCTGCAAGGCTTCTCCACAGTGGTGCCAGGGAAGGGGGGTAAGGACAAAAAGCAGAACAGCCTGGCAGCCAGGTGGTTGGCTGTTCTGGTTAATGTGTCCTTCTCTCTGGATGGTCAACAAATGCTTATCAAAATTCCAGGTAGGTTTCCAATGGGACAAATTAAGTCAAGTCAAGTCAAAGCCTTTATTTTTCTTCAAAGTGCTTGTTCGGCCACATGGCCGATTTTCAGTAGATATACAGTACCGGGTAACTGTTTGTAAGGTGAACAGGGAATAGCTTAGTCATCGTTGGTGTCAGAAAAAAAGGTGCCATGTCGATCGTGATGATTTGTAGAAACTATGAAAGCGAAGCAAAGATGTTACTGACTTAGATTACATGACATTATCAATATGGTTACCTTGTACTCTCTCTCCCACTCCATCTCCATCTCTCTCTCTCTCTCTCTCTCTCTCTCTCTCTCTCTCTCTCTCTCTCGTGCACTTAACAAAAAAACATGTACATCATACAGTGTGAAGAATGCGGTCCCAAACATGACTGAGTTTGTATCAACCCCCTCGTCACAGTTCATGACTGGGGCTAATTTTCTGATCTGGGCGTACACATGTAAGGGGTCGCCAAGACAGTCCCGGAGTTTGCCAAGTAGCGGAAACTGGAAAGTTTCCAAAAATCATATCCAGTTGCTTGTCAATGAGTAACTGCTATTTGGTGTATCTTATTAACTAGATTTCTAACCTTCAAAAGTTCCAGAGTTTCCTAATTTGAAGGAGGCCGTCTTGGTGGAAGCATGAGTGTCAGTGGAGATGATACTCCAGAGTGAAGTTGCAGGGTAGAAGAATGTTCCTACTGTATTGTTAGACCTTGGCCCCTTCCCAGTCTATGACACAGTTGTACTTATTCTGCACACTGATTTCTACATTGTATTTCTGCAGACCAGCAAGGTTTGCTGGTCACGAGCATGTGCAGAGTTATCTTCACCCTTGTCAGACCTTGGCTTTTCTGGTCCTAGTGAATAACTTTTGTGCTCGCACAGATCAGCCCTATTGTTTCCGTCCAAACATGGCCTAAGACCCGGAAAAAATTTTTTTACATGACCTATGGGCTTTCAGAATAGAACAAACATAGCACTACAAACACCTGTCAGCTGTTCTAGGACATTTCTTAAACATTCCAGAAACGTACAATAGAATCCCACGCACCTAAACGACATTTTTGTCTGCCTGAATACAGCCACTACCCCGGATCCCCCGCCAATGGACCCCGTCAGTAGCCTGCCCGGATTGTCACCGCCCCAATGATCACAACTTCTGACAATGTCAGATGTACTAATTCTGTACACTGATTTCTCCCTGTGTTTCCCCAGACATGCTAGGTTTGCTGGTGGAGCATGTGCAGAGCTCCCCCCGATCCTGTCAGACCCTGGCTCTGCTGGTCCTGAGGAACATGTGCTTCCACCCGGCCAACAAACCCAGGATGGTGGCACACGGTGGGTAACAGTTCATTTGCTGCATCTTAGGTGTTGTTGGAGAATTGTCACTGTTTAATGAATGAATGAAAGAATGAGTGAGTGAGCAAGCAAACGAACGAAGGAACGAATGATAACCTTTATTTTACATTCGTGTAAAATGCCTTTCCTAAGGGCACAACGTCTGGGTATGTCAGGGGATTCCAAACACCATAGTAGCATCATTGTTTAGTGTCCAATTTCTTCAATGGCAATGACAAGTACAATGAACAGGGGACCACAGCTTAATGTCCCATCCTAAGGACTGCAACTCTTTCCAGTAGCATGCTTGTCAGGTGAGGGACAACAGCCAAGATTGAAACTCATGGCTTCTTTGTCCAAAGGCAGGGTCACTGACCAATGATGTTTTACTCTTCTCGACAGAGAAAGTAGTGGAGACACTGCTAAGGTGTATGGAGAGCGGCAGCCTGCACTCTAAAGCCGTGGCCTCCTCTGCTCTCTGGGCCTTTTGGGCGCTTGTCACACTAACCATTACGCCAACATGACACCACTAACTCTTGTTACTGATGTTTTACTCCTGTCCACAGAGAAAGTGATGGAGACCCTGCTGCGACGTATGGAGACCGGCAGCCTGCACTCGAAAACCGTGGCCTCCTCTGTAGGTGCTCGTCACGCTAACCATTACGCCAAGATGACCACACTAACTCTAATTCTGATGTTCTCATCTCCACAGAGAAAGTAGTGTATATCCTGCTGAGATGTGTGGAGAGCGGCAGCCTCCACTCGAAAGCCGTGGCCTCCTCGGCCCTTTGGGCGCATGTCAGGCTAACCGTTACGCCAACATGACACCACTAACTCTCTTATATCTTACTCCTCTCTGCAGAGAAAGTAGTGGAGACCCTGCTGCGGTGTATGGAGAGTGGTAGCCTGCACTCAAAAGCCGTGGCCTCCTCGGCTCTGTGGGCGCTCGTCACCAACTGCCAGAAGGGGAAGGTGGGGCTGAAGAACGCTGCGGTCGTCCACCGACTGGAGGAGTCATGGCAGGCCATACGCAGAGGTAAAGACACATGTCTGGGGATTAACTTTTTTTTCTTCTGCATAGTGGGCTGCATATCGTTAGGTAGGGTACAGAATCTTCTCTTGATAGCTTTAAAGAATGCTTGCAGCTAGATGTGCAGCTAAAGTTTGGTGTGACAGGTTGTGTAATATAACCAGCTGCTGATGTGTCGCGTGCCTGCGAAGCTGGTGTGTTACGGCAAAGAGCGGTTATACCGGCTATACAGATGCAAATGCTTTTAACATATCAACAGTTACTCTTATAGTTATAGTACACTGTTTGTTTGCATGACTAAACCATTTTGCATGTTTAGTATTAGCTGTATAGGAGAGTCAAGATACTGATAGGTTTGATCCACTCATGCTGGCAAGGACCTCTATGTTCTTATCGATAAGTACTAGTATGGTGGGTTCTTAAATATGCTCGAGGTGTAGCTCTCCTCGAACATGGATGCTTCCAAGAGGACAGATCCTAACATCAATGACCAGCTTTTTTTATCACCATACTAGAAGTGTTAATCAAGACTTATTTTGTACCTTTCCAGACCCACCGACCAGCAGCAAGGAGCAGAAGTTGGTGCAGCAGTGTCTGTACAACATGAAGACTATTGTCTCAGTGGTCAGGAGCTGACAAACTATCAAAGCACAAGCTGTCATCTATCTTCTTCCATCACTATTCGTACAAGCCTGCTTTCTAGCAGCCCTCCACTTACCAGGTCCCTAGAAGTTTGATGGCCAACACCTCTAAGTCAACAGACTACTAAGAAACATACCAATTTCACGGACTTACAATACAATATCTTGAACATTTGAAGAGTTACGTATGTGTACTTTGTAGCTACCTGTACAAATAAAACAGTTATGGACATTAGTTGTTAACATGTGTTGATATGAAATATTGTAAATACATGCTGTAGGTTGCTAATATGCTAGCATGGATATCTTTAACATTTGAAGAGTTGAATACACATACTTTGGATACTGTACGTCTGCCTTTTCAAAGAGAACAGAAAGTGCAGTTATAATTTTATAGATATATTGTTGTCTGAAGAATTTTCCTGATATAAAGGTTTACATATGTCTTGATATGAAATATTGTAAATACATGTTGTATGTTGCTAATGTAGTAGCATGAATATCTCAAATATTTGAAGAGATACATACATGTACAGTTTAATTTTGATACTGTGCAGCTAATTTACAAATAGAACAGAGAAAATAGTTTTGAAGATCTGAAGAATAAACTGATGTGATATTCAGACCAATGTTTGCAGATGAATTGTTTGTTTATTACTTATATATGGTACTCTGAGTCTGACTACGAAATCTTACATTAAGTGAATACTACAAAACTTTGAAGTAAAAAAGTTTGCATTCAAACGATAACCGTCTGAGAAAATAATCAGTTGTTGATTCAAAGAGCCCTTATGGCACCGTTTTGATGCTACTGTTTGCTATCTCCTTGACAAGATGTACAAGTATGTATAGAATGATAGGTTGGGTGTTGGATTGGTATGCTACAGGGATACTGACTACGAAATCTAGTATTACATGTAGATTACAACACTTTGTAGACAAATATGATTCCGTTGCCGTTTTCCACGTACTCCTCGGCAACCTTGCGGGACGTCCTCTCCCAGAGACCCTTGTCCTGTAGCTCCGACATGCGCGGCTCCAGTTTCTTGTACTCTTCAACAGTCTCCAGAAACGCTTCCTTTACAATCAGACAAATCACGCCGCCTGGAAGAAACGATATGGCAACCTGTGAATAGTCCTGTTCCAGCTGTAAGTATAGAGTAATGTCCTCTTGCAAGTTCATTGGACGAGTATAATAGCCCCAGGCTAGTCGGGCAGCCCTGGCTGTGCGTGTCGAACAGACAAACAAACCAATAAACGAGTAAAATCAAAGCAAGAAACTAGTCGGATTAATCAATCTCTCTCTTTTTCAAATTCACGAATCGATAGCCAGACGTAATCTTCTAGCAGATGCTGGGTACATTTTACGCATTTTTTAAAAAGTTTTTTTTACATGTACACCTCTTTCTAAAGCGTTTCTCTCTTCGGATTAGGGAAATGATCATTTAAAAGAGTACATAAAAAAATGCCTCAACAACTTGCATAAAACACTGAACTGGACCCTACATCTGTTTGGAAAAGTCTGACTGTTCATTCGAATCCCTCACCTGGCTTGACGACCCTGATCATCTCCTCCAGACAGTCGCACTTCAGGTGTCCGTCCGAGAAGGACCCGGAGCAGCACAGGGCGTCATAGGTGTCTGAAATGGTTTTTGAGTTTTTGTTTTAGATTGTGACATTTAGTAACAATACATGAAGGCAACACACTTAAGTCGTTAACTATGGTGAAAACGGTCTCAGAAGGCTCCAAATCTATGTTTTACCCCCAAAAGACCGGTCCCCATTTTTGTTTGCAAAGTCGTGGATTTCGGCTGGAAATCATGTAAAACAACTTGATAACGTATTCTAAAGCTAAAAACGACTCCAAAACTAAGACAATACATTAATACAGAGCAATCAAAGCAAATTATACAAATATATATCGAGAGCTAGCTATGAAATGTACAAAGGTTTCCAAGTCCGTTGCGGCTGACGGGGCAATGCTGAGATACTAGTATTTGTCATGAACGTTTGGAATCCGTCAAAAAGATCTGGACATAAATTTTAAGTAATATTTGAGAAGTGTTTTGTCTGCAATGGTTTTATCATATTACATATATGAATGGCAAATCTCCAAGCAGGTGTAGGAAAGGAAGCATACGATGGCGACGTTGTCCGTCTGTTTTGTATTTTCTGACACGCTACAACAGGACATTCGGAAAACGTTACCATCTTGCCTTCCAAAATTATCGTTGACAAATATTCATCATACCATATAAACGTTTAGCGATGAAAAATGTTGAACAAGGCACGGTATGTCACAAAGACGCTCACCGTCCGCTATCTGTAGCCGGTTGGGCCCCAAGAGGTCGTGGATGAGGTTTCTGTACACCTTCTTGGATTCGGCGATGTCCAGCATCTCTTTGTTGGCGTCCAACGCGTCCATGTTGGAGAACCCCAGCTGCCGAAGCTAAAAGCGTATGTAGTAGATTAAGCATTCCGTTAAAATATGCGTAACGTTTAGACATACCTTGGCTTTGGTTGTTTCCCAACTATTTGTGCCACGCACATTAGCTGAGTGTTTTCGGATTACTAAGTATTTCACTTTTGTAAAGTTCTATACACAGACTCTTAAACATGCCAACAATGTCTTACCATTCTCCCAGAGCTCGAGTCTTCCAGGATCTTCCAGCACCCTTGATATACAAACGGCTGGGAAGATATTATATGTATATCAAGGGCGGACGGACTGCGTGTGAGAATGTGTCTTACAAAGCGTATGACGAAGAAACTTTATAAGATTAACCCATGAGTTCATTCATACAGCAGAGAAGTGTTCCATCTTTTATCATCAACAATTAAAACACTACAAAACTGTTTGCATCTGTGCAGTAGAAAGAATATTTTCACCTCTTCTCCAACCATTCCAGTTCCCGCCGCCGCATCCAGTATACGGGCATCCTTCCTGTCTTTCAAAACCCCCGCCAGAGCCTCTGCTATCTGCCGCGGGCCGTTGTAGATTTCCGTGGTGGTGAGATCCTGATCAGTGTGTACATACGTGAGGAGTACGGGAGAAAAATATCAAAGGTCACTCTTGCCAAAACCACCGCCTACCTGGAATTCTGAAGACACAAACAAACAGGCGCACTAACAAACTGACACCTGTTGGCGGTCGGACAATATTACATTGACTATTAAAGGAATGGAGTTCATATCCTACCACTGCGTCTCAGTGCACTAGTAACATATAGTACCCGATATTCTTATGACCTCTTATCGTCGATTCGGAAAGGTCTAGTAGCCTAGGTGCCATAAGAAATATACTACCAGTAATGCGCGATAGTAAATCGGATGGCACCCCGGCTAGCAAAAGGCCTCATGTCTTGGGGGGTGGTGGTTGCCCTCTACAACTGAGTTATGATACATGTAGTTCTGTACTAAAGGCCCTACTGAATTGAAAAGTCTTTAATAGACAACGCATCAGTCCATATATACCAAGGAGGTTATATAGACATATACGTACTGTCCAAGCAGAGGTTGGAAGGAAGATTGTTACCTTCCTCTAGTGGGATCCGGCTTTCAGAAAACCAATCAAAAGAAGCAAGACGGTTTTTAAACATCCTACATTCAAGTTGGCTGCAGGGCCAAGTACGAGGTTGAAAGGGGGTGAACGCCAACTTCTTGCAATCAATAATCTTTTTAACGTTCACCTCATTCTGAAGGTCCTTGAACCTTGGTCCTATACCCTGCTTTGGTAAAGTCTTGAGTCACCCACCTTGTCGTACTGAGGCGCCCATGTTGAGTAGAATCTCTGGGACTCCTCGGTAGTGATGCCGGGATGCTGCACACTCCAGACCTTCCGGTAAACGTCGTCTTTGTGCGAGGTCATCGCAAACTTTACTTAAGTATGTTATAAACCCTGCAGTACACACTATTGCTGCGACACTAATGATATAAACTCTGGAGTATCGACTGTTGCAGCGGTGAGACTCACACCAGCTCAACTGACCTGCGAATGGCACTTCCGCATTCCAGCGCGGGTCATGACCTGATGACGCAAAATTTGGGAGCGGTATGTGGGCTTTCTGACAGCTGCTTTTTTCAACTTCTTAAAATATCCCCACCTGGATGGTTTTAATAATATTGATAGAGACAAACCGGTACTAAAGAATTTCAGTTATTTGTTCTGACAACTTTTTTGCAGCTCAAAACTAGGACCCCTTGGGGATGGTGACCCTAAACTTTTGTTAATCATTTGAAGTGTAGTTTAACCAAGGAGGTTAAAACTATAAAGTACTACTATATATGTTCATTTTCAAGCAGTTTTGGGTCCTGTTTTTATTGTAAAAAAAAATAGTACAGTATTTAGATCGCATGACAACAACAAGAACACTGGCCATGGAGACATATAATTGAATAATGATTGTAGCAAAATGTAATGATCTATCTTCATTGTGGTATACCATTGTTGGCTTGCTTGTAGACATTTTTCAATACCGTTGTATCCTCATTCCTTGGTGTACTTGTGGTGTCACAGAGAGCAGTTCTGTAGTCATACTGGACTACAGATAATCCTCCATATTTCAAGTTCAGAACACAGTAATTAATCTATGCCAGATGCATTTCTGAATGTAATGTTACATGTATGAATATAATAACATCTTTTCTTGAGTTTATGTTCACCATATAATACTCTTTGAATACATTTTTGAATGAACATGTTCGAATATACATTTGTAATAACATCTGTTCTTGCTCACCATATACATGTAATAGTCTTCAACCTCTGATAGCCAGTACCAAATGGATGTAAGAAATACATCTGTATAATTTATAGCTGATCTCAATATATTTTGAGTATACTATTTTGCCATGTTTGCTCTTTTCTCTTGAAAAAATAGCGAATCTTGCTGCATTACAAAAATGAAAACGAATTCAACACGGAACTGCATTGCATGATAAGGTCTTAAGACTTTACTGGCTTTACCTCTGTACAGTTTAGCAAAGTACATCAATGAACTTATAAAAAACACAAAAATAACAAACTGAGTAACAAACATCAAAGGGGATCTTGGACTGGAAAATGGGGAACTAAAATCTTTCAAGTTGGCATCACACTAATATAATACACAATTGTCAGAAAGTTGGGCATACTTTTCGTCAGAAAATCTCATATTACATTGGCAGGGGCTCAGTGACCTATGAATACCAGCAGATCCTTTTAGAGCTCACAGACTCGTTAGCCTATTATTTTCCTGCTGAGTAACAGATTTTTACTCTCCAAATAGAGGAGTGGGTCCGGCTGGTTTTTGATGTGTTTTTAGGCGTTTTTGTCTGGCTTTCTACTTTGTAATGTAAACCGGTTTAGAGAAAAAAAATACATTACAAAATTGAAAGCCTGACAAAAACGCCAAAAAACACGTCAAAAACCAGCCACTCCTCTGCTTGGTGAGTAACAGACTTAATGCTTTCAAAGCAAGATTCAACAACTTCATGGAGAAATAATCCTGTCAAGTATAACCACGGAACATCGGACCATCCACATAAACCCACTGTGACAGTCGTTTGAAGAAGAGACAGATAAGGAGCAGTCTAAACTGGAAGAACATCCTACCTGACCATAAACTCTACTCATGACAGACAACTCAGTATAGAGAACTCGTATCCAGGACATCAACAGAGTAAGTTAGAACAGCACGAAGGAACTGAACTTTATCAAACATAGAACTCATGTCAATGATCATGACAAATTGTGTAACAAACATAGAACTCCTGCTAATAACTATATGTCAACAACAGACAGATCAGACGTCCACGTCGAGGACCATAGCGCTCACAGCGTTCAGATCCGCCATCTCCGGATGCGTCTGCAGGACACGATGTATCTTCTCCTCCTGCCCAGGAAACACCTGATGGTGAAAAGAATTATGACCACAGTTAGTACATGATATCAAAATACAACAAGATTAAGCCCCACAAGCTCAAATAATAGTCTTTCAAGTTGAAAAGCTTAAGAATCAAAGTACGAGAAGATTAAAAGCTGAAACCAAAATTTAGCAAGATTAAAAGCTGGACTTAAAGTCCAGCCAGTTTTAAAGCTAGCATAAAATGAATTTAGGGTTTACATCTGACATGTTTCAAAGCTGGAATCAAAGTCTGACTAATTCTAAAGCTGGAATCAAAGTCCAACAAGTTTAAAAGCTATAATCAAAGTCCGATAACAGTACAAATTAGAGCGACAATCCTACATAAAGATTGAATCACCTGCATGAGCTGCTGAAACAGCTGCCTCTGGGCCTGACCTTGACCTTCATCTTCCCTAGACCTTCCCACATACCAAATATCATGATCGTAATCCATCAAGAGAAACACAAACACACAGACAGACAGACACCCAAAAAAATACACCTTGGAGCTTCATGGAGGTGGCGATAGTTAGAGCCTGACAAGATTTAAGGCTAGTCGTAGTAGATTAAGCGCACCTGCATGAGCTGCTGAAACAGCTCCCGCTGGGCCTGGCTGATGGGGGTAGGGCCAGCTGCTGCAGCTGCATATGGTAGCTTCTTCCCTCCACCTGGATGTCTGGCATTGGGTCCTTGCGGTGGCATGTTGTGGCCTCTGTATTTCAACCAATGAGAAATGTCCATGAATGGTTTCATCAGGGTGGTAAGTCACAGTATAACAAAGTTCTTGGCAAAGGAGAAATCTTTTTTTTTTTTTTTTTAAAGTTTACCACGAAAAACTGCCAACTTAAAACCAGTCAATATTTTTCCTTTTACATTAAAACCCTCCATGGCAGTTTCAACCACAAACTTAGACACAAACTTAGAACAACTGCGAACACTCCATTTTCTCCCTATCGCAAAATTAACTACTGTATCCCCTTTTACAATAACAACCAGCAAATGTGGTATGCAGGGGTGGCTAAGAGTAATTTTGCAGATACGGTGCAATCCTATTTGTCCACTTAGCGATTCAAGTATACTTGACAACCTTATGGTAAGTTTATAAGTATACCTTGAATTAAAAACTATGCAAATATACATGGCCTCTGTTGGTCAATACAAATACAATGAATGAATGAATGAATGAACTTTATTGCTCAACAATTGTACATGGCACAATGTATGGCAACATGTGCTGACAAATCACCATATGTTTAATGTATGTTAGAAGCTGCCATCTGTTGGCGCATTACCTGAGTCTTTTCTGTGAGGGTTTCATTAACAAGATGTCAAGACTTGGACCATTTCTACCGAAGGGGTCGTCAGGGGGCATGAAACGATCACCAACAAACGTATACAGCAACAGCCTGTAAAAACGGGGTGAAAACTGTTAGCATTTGGATGTCACCTAATGACAACTAGTCAGGATATTGAAAGTCTTATTTTCTAAATTTAGAAACATTCTCCTTGGCAGTACAGACGCCATACAATTCCTTTTGTATGTGTATTCCAGTGGTTAGTGACCCTGTCTTTGGACCAAGAGGTTGGGAGTTCGATTCCTAGCTGTTCACCCAACATGCAGGCTACTTGAAAGGGTCACAGTCCTTTAATAATAGGAAGGGATGTTAAGCCATAGTCCACTGTTAATTGTACTTGTTGAAAAGTCATGCTGAAAAGAGCTAGGGGAATTTCCCCAGTACAATAAATACTGTACATAGCATTCGCCTTCTCTGTCACAACCTGTGGAAGAGTAGCTCTTCAGTGAGACAAACTAGTTCAAGATCACTTTCACTTTCTTTAGGCATGTCTCAAATGAAAAGGCTGGCAGCTGTATGAGCTGTACCTGTTCTCGATGACGTCCCTCCAAGCCTCCGACTCGTCCAGTAAGTCCCTGTAATTGTCGTTGGACACGATCACACCTCCGTTCTCTACAGCCAACCGTACGATGTATCTGCGAAGGAAAAACAGACGAAAATGTATGAAATGCTCGGGGCAAGTAGTAGTACAGTCTCCTGGCTCCCGGGCATATGGTCTAGTGGATATGGTATAGCTCTCACCGCCAAGGCCCGGGGTCGATTCCTATGTGGAAACCACTGAAATGCACGGGGAGAGTAGTACAGTCTCCTGGGAATCGAACCCGTGCCACCAGCACACAAACCCAACGCACTTACCACTAGGTTAAACGGTCCAGACTAGTTAGACTTAGACTGGTCAGTAAGTGGTGCCACCACAAAGCAAATGGAAGGGAGAAGGTTAAACATCACGCACCTGTCATCGTAGGAGGCAACTGTCTTTCCCTTGATGCGCCTGGAGGGAGTGAAGGAGAGAAGACCTTTCTCCTCCAGCTCGATCAGAAGGTAGGATTCTGTTGCGGACCCCTTCCGGAAGTTGGGCACGAATACCGTGATGTCACGGTGGCCTCGCGCCCAGAAGTATTCCACGCAGAGAGCGATGCCGCGGCTGGAGAATGTCTTGTTCTTTTTTTTACCATGGCTGAAAAAGATATCATAAATTTCAGTGTCTATTTTCACATCAAAATATAACAACAAGCAACATCAAACTTAGGGATGTCCCTGTAGCTCAACCGGCAGCAGCCTCACACTTGAGCCCCTAGTTGAAGTTCCACTTAGTTGCTAACTTGGAGACCCCGGTTCAATCCTGGGTCAGGACGTCTCGGTTGGGGCTGCACCAGTCTTTTGGATGGGACGTAAAATTGGGGTCTTGTGTTTGAGGAGACGCCTCGAGCAAGTTATAGAGGATGGGACATCAACCCCTTATCCTTGTAAGAATCCTGCTACAGAAACAGCAAGGAAACTTGCTGCCCTATGTGCCACATATTCACAGCGTCAAGATTTCTTGGTATGAGATCAAAGCGAAAACTGCAAAAATAAAACCACAATGACCATTTCAAGATTCACATAGTCGATTGGGCGTCAGAAAAATGACAGCTGAGAGCCTGAGACACAACGATTTACTGGTTTTTACCTTTTATTCAAAAGAATTCATCAGAATGACAAAGAGTGGAACAGAACTTCCTTTTATAGCCTCTAGTTGAATTTAGGTCAGGGCAATCTGCTCCCTGCTTTAATTTGGTCAGGGTGCTCTAAGTCTAAGACAAGATTTACAGTTACTGTACATTACCCACCTCATGGCAACATTGCTGCCATCGATGACCACAGGACGGAGGTGGTCATTTCCCGGGACATCCGGCAGGTTCAGCATATATTCCCCCATCTTCTGCGGTTTCTCCTCCTCCTGGTGTGGTACTGCCATCTTGTCCTGACCTGCAAGCAAATCCTGGAACTGTTACTTCTAACAACGCTAATATTTCATTTCATAGATTAAAACTTAAAGTTACTTAAAGTTCTTCCAACACGAGATGGTGCATAGGGCAGCGGCCATCTCCGTTTCAATAGCCCTTGGGCCACACAACTTTGTGCAATCACTACAGCAAGGGGCCAGCCCATTGACAGTGGTGTGTGTTTGACTGCCATCAAATGTTGAGTGTTAAGCAGAGAAAGCAGTATGTACCATTTTTGGTCTTTGGTCTTTGGTATGACTCGGTCAGGATCAAATTCACAACCTACCATAACTCCTAATGGTCTGCACATTTTTTCAGGGAAGCGATTGTAGTAATCGAATGGACAACCAGGCTATGATGTGATGTCTGTATATATGCGAATAAACAAAAAAACAAAGAAACAAACCTTGCTTCTTCGGGCTGCCGACTTTAAAGGGAGTGTTCCCAGTCCCAGCCGCAGAGCTCTGACTGGCGCTCGGCGGAGCTCGGTTCCTACCTCCACTGCCGTGACGTTGTCGGTTTTGGGCCGCCTGGACTTCCGCCGCCAGGCTGTGGTACGGTCGAACCATGGCGCGTTGGGGGGTGGGAATAAGCACCACCGGTCGGACCATCGCTTGGTTCAAGTAAGGGTTACGTCCTAACGCTGGAGGAATGTAGTTTACGGTCGGCACGTTCTGCGGAGCCTGTGGTCTCAACCTCACGTCCATAGGCCTGCTAGGAACGTTGCCAGGAAAGATATTTCTCATCTGGGGCAAAATGACAGTTTCTCCTGCTTTCTTATCATTCGACGCCTTATCGGATTTTGTTTTTTCCTTTGCCCCTTTTTTCTCTTTTTCTCTCTCCATATTGATGGTCCTTACCTCCTGTAACAGAGCAGGCAGACTTGCATGCTCTCCAACTCTACTCACCGCCATCGCTATTTCTTCATCATCGTATCCAAGATCTCTACAGATTTTACAGGATGAACTGATTCCCTCAATCTTTTGTCCACTTTCTTCCGTTGTCTTTCTGCTGTTTTCTACATCAGTGACATCATCTTTGTCTTTGTCATCTCCCATCTCCATGACAACAACATCTTCTTCGGAGTTTATCATCGCTATGTGGTCCAACATGGTGTTGACGTCCACCTCGGACCCTAGGTCTGTGACGGCGCGATCCACGAGATGCTCGGATATCTCGAATTCTTTCGCAAAGTTCTTCAGGAATCTGACGTTTTCTTGGTTGTGCGGTTTGTTGTTGGACACATCCGCTGCGTTTTCTGTTCTGTTCACTTTGGGCATGTTTTGCACTGAAGTTTCACTTTCCGGTGGGGTTTCAGTCAGAAGTCTGTTGCTAGCACCGACTGGAATTTCAACAATGTCATCGTCACTGATTGCCTGTCTCTTCTGCTGCTTGTCATCTGCTACTTCCATTGAATCATCATCACTATTACCATTCTGATCACTGGACTGAAGTTTTTCTATGTAATCCAACAAGGTGTTAACGTCCACCCCTGTACCTAGACGTGCAATGGCGCGATCCACCAGCTTTTCAGAGATCTGTAGACGCGCTGCAAAGTTTTTCAAGAATCGGATATTTTCGTGGTCTTGCATATGGGGAGAGGCAGCGATGAGATGACTAAGTCCGTCCTCAGAGGAGCTGCCAGCAGCTTCAGTTTTAAAACCAGACAATCTCCCTGTGCTGCCATGTGGGAAAGGCCCACTTTTTGATGGAATGTCCCCTGATTGGTCTTCTCTTGTGTCTGAGATATCAAAAGGATGAATACCTACAGCCGTCATGTCTCCCTCGTCAACAGTATCCGTTTCTGGTTGCTCCTTCAAACCGCTGCTTCTTACCCGAGGTTCGTTTTCCTCAAGTTCAAGGGAACTGTCTGAAGACTCCTTGTCCGAATCTCGAGGCATGGCCACGTCTTCTGAGCCCTCCTCGATCCACTCCATCAGCAGGTGCTTCACAGCTGAAGGCAGGTCCTGTAAGAAAGTGAAAGTGGTTTGTCTCAATTCAGTTTGAAAATTCATGTACCAGTAATGTTACAATTATTGTCAAATGGCTGAATTGTGAGTTAATATCAAAATCCTAACATAAGATTTCAGTAAAATATCAGGACAGGCCTTTTACTAAAGAAGGGAACAAGGGTTCAACCCCCCCCCCCCCCCAACATGCCCTGACCATGCGCCCCCATACCCTGGGGAGCAGATGCTCTAACAAGCATAAAGTTCTGATCAATTAGGGATGCTAGTAGATCACATAATTTTGCTCCTCAGGAAGCCTTAGAATGCCCCCTTTCAACTTAAAATTCTACAACTCTACACTGTCTTCCTGCTTGGTCGCTACACTCCCTTGCAATGCTACCCCTTGCAATGTTTTTCCTAGAAAAAAATCTGACATGGAAACAGGAAGAGATTCAGTAATCTCCAAGCAGATCTATCAGTGGCAATGACAGTATCCAAAGGGAAAAAGCAGTATTATTGGCCACGAGTGAAACAATCCTGCCAATAATACTCAGCTTTTGCCCTTGGGATACTGTCATTGCCACCAAAAGATCTGCTTGGAGATTAGAGATTCAGCTACCTGTAGCTGTTGGTCAGAGACGGAGCCGTCCCCGATGGTCTGCAGTAGACGCCTGAACCTGCGGTCCTGATCCAGGCTCTCCCTGGTGGCCGCGGCCCTCTCGCTGCCCTTGTAGACGGACTGGAGGTTCTCTAGTGTGGAGATGGCCATCATCACCTGGGATGAAACAAAGTGTAACAGCCGTTATTGTCGTTAGTCACTATTTAAACGTGACAGTCTGTTCAAACATCAAACAGCCAATCCTGCTCCTAGCATTCAACTACGGTAGAGCGGATTTTTATTTTTTTCTTGTCCCTTACAAAAGCACCATAACTAAGTCTACATTCTAATAGCATTGATATACAGTCCTCACTCCTTTGCAAGTATTTTGCACATCTAGCTGCAAGCATTGTTTAAAGCTATCTATAAAGGATGTGCGGATCTAATATTTGTTTTGTTCAGGATTGCACCTTTGGGTGTTAAATGGAGGCCCCATACTAGAAGTATTTGAGGATTGAGCCACACCTCGAGCACATAAAAGAAGCCACTACACCTATCGAAAAGAGTAGGGGTCCTTCCTGGTGTGAGTGTATCAAATAAATCTGTACAGAAATGAGACAGTTTACCATGCAATGCAAACAAAAAATCTCACCTGCAGATCTGTCCCGCTGACGTGCAGCGTCCCCACCTCCATCACCATGACAGCCGCGCCCGACAGGCTCTCCACGGCGCGGTGCCAAGCGCCCCCTGCCCCCGCCCAGATGCAGTGCAGCGGCCGGGAGTAGCTGACGTCCATCTCCACTTCGGGACTGCACAGGGCCTTGATGTAATCCTGCAGGATACAAGTTCAAGTTCTCAGTTTCATATTAACAATGAGGAACTGTTTGTTGACACTGGCGTTTGATAACAATGGGCCAATCCAAACCTTGGGAGGGCTGGGACCGAGGGTGATTTCTTGTTGTTTTCGTTCCGTACCAGCAATGAGCTCGAGGGTGTGTTCAGGTGGCGGCTGTCGCATGAGTGAAGGTCAAGGGTCACTTCCTTCGAGAAATTCTATACGATGACCAATCCTACCATGTGTGTGTTTGTGGACAATATTGAATATAACTCTGCGGATGGATATTTATTCCCCTCATTTTCGATAATGGGACTCCTGGCGACTCTCTATTGTACTGCAGCACAACGGTCGGTCTTCAAATCTTTTATTAAGCGATTCGAGTATGCACAGTGCAGTGTCAAAGGTGAAGGCCCCTAGCTTGAATAAAACAGTACTTGTCAGGACCATTGTCTCGATTTACATAACAAATTATGTCCAGACGTGTTTTGTTTACGTCCCTGGGGCCTTCACCTTTGACACTGCACATGTGTACTTGAATCTACGAAAGGGCTCATTATCTTGACCCAAGTGAAACGCAGTAACCTTGAGACTATGTCTAGCAAATAGACTGTAAACAACAACAACACATCTTGTAGGGTGTTGTTTACCTTGGCCCTGGCCCGTCCGGAGTCAGACCCCTCCACTTTCACCCACTGCTGGTCCAGTTCAGGGGTGGTGGGCAGCAGACTGACCGTCACGCCGTGAGTCCGTTCCACCCGGGACAGAGCTCGCACCAACAGCTGCAGCCTGTGCTTTGGAATGGTCAGCTCGTCGGCTTGGTGCCTCGCCGAAAACGCCATATCGTCCGTTCAGAACACCACTGATCGTCTTAAAGACGCGATAACAAGTCGTAGTCCTTCCTCAAGAAATCCAGTTTCGATATTTCAGAGTGACGCTAAGTAAAACTGCGGGGGTAGGAATCGAAACGACGCTCCCAACAGAGTAAACATCGCAGTCTTGTGATGTTGTACGGTCCCCTATGGTTTCACGTCTCTGTTACGTGTACCATTGTCGGGTTACGTTTGGATTATGAGTCATAAAAACCACCTGAAACTCGTGACTTCCTGACTGACACGACAGTCCTCGGTGTGTATTTGGATTTGAACCGTCCCATGATCCTTCGCGCCGTGGGAATGTTCACTTCCGGGTTCCCAGAATCACAACAAACACATGTGCGTTACTCTCTCCAAGCAGAGGTTTATAGGCTCCGGCTTGTTTTGTGGCGTTTTTTAGGCGTTTTCATCGGGCTTTCAAATCAGATTGTCAACAAGGAATACATATTAGGAAAGGAACGTTTCCTAAGAAAACCTTACGAAATAGAAAGCCTGATTTAACGGGGGCCGCCCGAACCTCGCACGCGCCCGAACATCGCACGGGTTTTTTACTGATCTTATTTTGCATAAGTACGCCGTGTTTGTGTCCAATGACTATGCTGATAAGGAAGGTAAATAACCCAAGTTCATGCACATAATTGTCATCTACATTCAAAACATATGTGTACATATTCATTTCTTGTTTTGTCGAAAAGTAGTATTTTGACAATAATGATGGCAACGCTGAGTAGAGGGTCACTGCGTAGCTAGACGGCCCGGCACCTAAATATACGACCTGTGCCAAGCAGATACATAAGTCACACAGCTATCATACACATAAGAAAAATAATTTCATAAAACACTAAAAATTTGGGTCTTTAAGTGTTTGTTGAGAAGAAAACCGACCAAAGAAAAACAACGTAAACATTGCTGTCGTCTGACGACGTTGTTTTCCCGCCATTTTTTTGGACCGCGATGGTGGCGAAACGATTCAACGCACAGCTTTGTTACGCTCTAACATGTGATTGGTACCGTCTATGAAAAGGAAACTGTATACAGAGATGGCGAAGATGTTTCCCAATAAGTAGACGGAGTATTGTTGATGTAAGCGGTGTCGTTTTTTCGTAATGATTTCGTAAGTCGGGCCGCATTCAATACGTACGTCGGGCCGCGTAGTAGCCTATTTCCCGTGGGAACATGAGCTGGGATGCGCTAGATTTTGCCCTTCTCACATGACGTTAGAAGTGCACACAGTCAAAATATTCCGGTCAAAAGAAAGCTAGAATATAGCCGACTTCAAGCCTTATTTACATTCCCCTAACTTCATCACCAACTTCCGAAGAGAGCAAAATTACCAAAGCGTACGAAGTTAGGCACACTATCTGGCGTAGCACTAAATCAGAAGGTACATTCGTGAAAATGTCTCACAGCGTCTTCCGCATGTAACGCGGAGCATGAAGGGCCCATGAACAGTATGAATACATTTCTTGTCCAAGTATGGTCTTTAGATGAATGTGTTCAAAATTCATTCATTAAAACCTGACCACTCTCTGGCAACCAGCAATGGAGCGCCGTGAGTTCCAGCGCGTAAAAAAACGTCCGAAGGTTGGGCACCCCCCGTTATGATTAAATCGTCTAAAAAGACGTCCAAAACAAGCCTAACATCGGCGGAGAGTACATTATTCTAGGCAGTATGAAAGTTCAAAATAAAACGGCCACATTGCAGGGATATTTATAAAGGAAAATATTTAAAGTAGTTATCCGGTATCATATGCCTCTAAAGTTTCTGTAGACAAATTAAAAACTATTAAAAAAACTGACACATTTCTGTCAACTAGGGATGTAGCCAGAACACTGGGGTGTCTCTAGTCTATATAACTCCAGCTGCCCGGGGGTTTCTGTCCCCTCCTAGGCGGCGAGCGGTTACAGGGCGGCGAGCGGTTACAGGAGGCTTGATTGAAATCAGGCTAGGGTGTCTCCAATTCCAATAGATTCTATACTCTATCGTTCGATGATGATGGTTCTAGCAAGAAATATATTACAACCATCGGAGCACTTCTAAATTAGCCTGTGTCACGGTCCTGTTTAGTTCCAGGATCTGCCTTCACAAAACTTCTGACACTTTGGCTACTTCTAAAATAATAATAATAATGGTTTGACTTGACAAAGAAAAGAAGACTCCAGACAAAAAGCTGTTGGAAAATTCTATTTTATTGAATTTCAGAAGTATCCGGCAACAGTAAAATATGCTGTGTCCTGCAGTGTCCATATCAGTGATCTGGTGTGTTTAACTTTTCATGCTTTGTATGCAAAAATGCATCCGTCGTAACTTAAGTATAAATAGTCACAGGAAGAGCGGAGCTTGGGTAGCGGACTAAAGCTAACACTGAAGGCTGGACTCCAGGCTATAAATATACAACTAGTCAAAGTTGGCAAAGTCCGACAAATTTTGTCTTAGAAAAAAATCATATTAGGGGCAATAGAATTTGATGACGTCATCCATATGGTCCGAAAAATGAGATTTAGAATTCTTTCATGACCAGCTATCAATATTCAGTACAAGTGCAGTTCATTCTTAATCTGTTAATAAGAAAACAATGAAAAGCCAAAAAGCCAATTTAGCCATGGCAGGGAGGAATTAATGGGCTTTATCAGCTCCCGTCCGGAGTAACATATCCGTTCTTTCAAGGAATCTCTTCACCTGCTTCTCCCGTGGCACATATCGCGAGTTGACCTCCGGCGTGCATGGTACGTCCGCCAGCAGAGCCCTAACCACTTTCACCGCGGTTGTTCCAAACTTTTCCCTCTGGACTCGCATCGTGTCTTTCACCTCTTCCGCCGGACGCAGCTCTCGGACCTTCGGCGGCACCCAGTCCACATCGGTAGGAACGTGTTCTCCCTCCACCGTCAGCCGCCTGTATCCTAGCTTCACATCCGTCAGCGTTGCGCTGATGTGGACCTTGAAGTTGCATTTGTGGGTCTTGTCCATTTTGTTCCTCGGTCCTTGGCATCCCTCGGTGCACTCACCCAGACCACCGCACTGGCGACGGCAGTTGCCTTGTCCGGAGCAGTGAAGCGTTTTCCTGAAAAGTAGACACGAACAAAGGAAGGTTTATTTGCAAGTCCATGCCCGAAGGCTAATTATAAGTACATTGTAGAAAGAGACATACATGTGACAATGGACAGTTGTTTTGCATTATCGTAACAAAAGAACCTGCTTGTCGTCCAACAGTGAGTGAATGGTCACTTATAAGGACAAAAGGCAGCTTGGCGCACAGTTAAAGCACCTGCTACTGCCTGAACGTAATTATGCACGAAAAGTTACAAAAGAAATGTTGCCTAAATCGCTGTCTCCGGTATTGGGCCGAGATGACAGGGCCGAGTTTGTAATGGTCCGAGTCGTCCGACTTTTTCTTGTGTCCGACATAAAGATTACTGCGTGCTTATTATGGTTTCCAGTCTTTTTAGTCTCATTCGAGGACCCATCCACACCGAGGACGAAAAGGCATGTTACCCTTATCATCAACCCTGTTGCTCGTCTGACACTTTCAAATTATAAATATGATACTACAATTCTTAATCGAGGACGCTGAATCTTACCTGTACACTTGGAGGTCGTAGAAGGGTTGCCCGTGCTGTTCTGGCTTGACAGCAGCTTGTCGCGCCTCACCCTCGGCTGTAAGAGTGAGTATGTCATCCATGCGTCGTGTTGTAAAAGCCTGACCTGCTCGCGTCCATGTGTTGAAACAGGCAGCTCCTTCTTCCCTTGATACCGTCACCAGTTTCTTCTTTATTTCATGTCTACCCTTTACCATGTTTGCGCGTACTACGCTGGTTGGACCACTACCTTCAACGTACCGGCTGACAGCTCGTCCCTGATGTAGCAGCACGCTGCCATTTGGAAGTGGGATAAGTTGGTAATCGCGGAGTCGTACGAAGTTGGGAACAGAAATAGCCATGACGTCCTTGTGGTCTGGTGCCCCAAAACGCAAGTGTCATGATCATAACGCCGGTGGTGTGTCTTTATGACCTGCGGACGTGGTAGAAAACTACAGCAGAGTTTCAACTCCTACCTGGCCGAAGACTCTCTAACTCTACTCTAACGGTTGGTCGGTTTGCTTGAATATCAATGAAACCTGGCCGAAGACTCTACTCTACTGGTTGTTCCCTATTGGCCAGTTTGCTTGAATATCAATTAAACCTTGCTCTAAGTGGTATTGATATAATGCACTGACACTGTGGATATAATGTCTAACTCTTTAACATTTCCGAACACAGGGCTGTCAGAACATAGGGGTTCTAAACTCTGCAGCCTTACGATGATTATTCTGGCAAGATATTTATTACACCAACCGGAGCCCCTCTAAATACAATGTAGTAATCAAGTCTCACTTAGAGTATTGGAGATTCTTTTTTACACAACCGGTAATTCTCACCTGCTGACGTTTCGGTGTCTGTCAGACACCTTCTTCAGAGCTTCTGACTGGAGTACTGCTTCTCACCGCTATAAGAAGCCGATGTAGGTGGCGCTTTTTTATACAAGGTCCCATGCGCAAGCTGTGAAGAAGTATACATTGGGGAAACAGGCAGGACCCTTGGAACTAGGCTCAAGGAACATGAAAAGGAAGCTACCGACAATGATGCGGTCAAGTACACTAGATCCCAGAAAAGACAAGCACAACAAGAAGAGAAGAAATCTGCAATCTCGGACCATGTTGCTAGAAACAACTGTGTCATTGACTGGGAGGGAGCCAAAGTAATAGACAGGGAGGACAACAGACGCATTCGTTGGATCAAGGAGGCAGTATGGATTAGGAAGTCATCACCAGTGATGAACCGAGACGAGGGGGGATACAAGCTCAGCCACGTTTGGGATTACGTTCTCGCCGCAAAAGCGCCACCTACATCGGCTACTTATAGCGGTGAGAAGCAGTACTCCAGTCAGAAGCTCTGAAGAAGGTGTCTGACAGACACCGAAACGTCAGCAGGTGAGAATTACCGGTTGTGTAAAAAAGAATCTCCAATACTCTATGTTCTACCAACCTGATGAAATTATTTTCGGAAGTCTCACTTAACCAAGAAAAGAAGACTCCAAACAATGGTTTTCATACAAAAGTGGTAGGAAAATTCTATTTCATTCACATTCGGCTACAATTAAGTATACTGTGTCCATTTCTGTGATAAGACGTATATAAATTTTCATGTTTTGTATACAAAAATGCATCCGACATAATTCAAGTGTGACTAGTACTCTCCAAGCAGAGGATGGGTTCCGGCAGGTTTTTGACTTGTTTTTAGGCGTTTTTGTCGGCCTTTCTACTTTTTCATCTTTTTTTTGTCTCTATAAACCCAAACGGGTTTATAGAGACAAAAAAAAGATGAAAAAGTAGGAAGGCCGACAAAAACGCCTAAAAACAAGTCAAAAACCTGCCGGAACCCATCCTCTGCTTGGAGAGTATGACTAGTACATGTAACAGGTACTAACTATACAAATAGTCAAATTTTCAATTTTTTTTTACAGTCCAGTGGTCAGTTTTTACATACATGTAGTCCGACAAATAGCTTCCATGATTCATATCTTACTTAACCTTCTCCCTGCTGCCCAACCCCATATTAAACCAACATTGGTACATACACATGTATCTGGTGGCAAACGGCTACCTTAGGCTGAAGGTTAATTTTGTATGGATTGTCCCCACTGGGAAAAAGGGATTTTGATATTTACACATTATTTATAAATTATTGACATCTTGCATCCCATTGATTTTTATCTTAGGCCACACCAATTTAATTTCTTGGTTAACAGACTTTTTTTAAATACAATTTTAGCACAAGGACATCATGAAAACAGAAGGCTGGGGTGAAAACTTGCACCTGACCCTGTTCACTCCCTGAAACTGTGTGCACCAAAGAACAGACTTTCCTCTGAGATTCTGTTTTCATGTTTTCACTGGCTCGCACCAGTCTGTCCTTCCTATACAATCCTGATGATGAAATCAAAAGCCACAAACACAACATCTTTACAGTTTATCAGACAGTCTGGTCTTCACAGAGGACCAGAACAAAATATAGGAAACTGGACAATAGAAACAAACTTAAAGACAACAACCTAATGTTCCACCGCACAAAAGATATATACAACACACACCGACCCACCGTGTGGCCAGTTGCTATTAAAAACAGTTACACAACATCAAAAAGCGAAGGCAACGTCTGAAAGCGTGGTTGTGGTTAAGATATGGGCCCAGCGGACCAACTTGAGTCCTTGCTTGCATTTTTCATTACCATGACCCGATCCTGAGAAATATACGTTAAGCAAACGTTTGTAAGTTTTTCCGTTTAAACTATTGCAATTGCAAGAGATTCTAGCTTTGGAAATAAATCTGAAAATACTGTAAATTCATTTACTTTTGCAGTGGTTCTATTTCACAGAGTGAAAATGAGAGTTTTGCTGCATTTTGACTTTGCTGTTGATATCATCATTTTTGTTGCACAGTAGTATCACTAGTAATGCATTGAAAACGCAGTGTCAAGAATTTGTGGTGGAAAGGTCAAGTAAACAGCGAAAATACCACCACAAAAGTTTCAACACTTACAGTACTAGTAGTCCACTTGAGGAGAAGAAATGAGCCAATACATACTAGTATATATATACATGGAACCTTCCCAAAGGAGTTTTTAAACCTTCAGGGGGCACATCCTTGTAGGGAAGACACCATCTTATAGCATGGTGGTAAAGTCAGTGTCCATCATTGTTTTCACCAAATGACTTGCAATCCCCAACGGTCCTCCCTTTACAAACCTGACAAAGTTATCTCCCACGAGAGGACCTACAGCGTACAGACCCCGCGCCTTAGCACTCTCGAATGTGAAGGGGTCCACGTCTATAGGATTCTTTTTAGAAGACACCTGTTTGGTGCTGTCTACAGCCAGCTCTGTCCCGTTGTTGCCTAAGAAGGACAAACTCGGCCGCGCACCGATGAGGACGAGGATTTTTGAGACATGGACCACCTTCTCGGAACCTTCCATGATCATTCCGAGACACTTCCTCGTCGGCCCCTTGAGGACGCACTTCCTTCCTGCCCTCATCTCGACGACGTCGTGTCGGGGATAGCTCTTGTACCCGGGGTACCCTTCCTTGCTCTTCATCATCTGGTACACCTTGTGGTACTCCGGGTAAAAGCCGTCAGGGAGAGTCTTGAAGATCAGGCCCTGGTCCTTGACGTCTCTTCGGAACACGTGGACGACGGGGATCTTGCACGACCGCAGGCACAAGATGGCGTCCGCCGCGGTCAGCCCCGCCCCGACGACCATCACCGGGTCGGAGTGTTCGTCGAGTTCTCTGTTCGCGATCGCCTTTTCGATCTCCCTGAGGTCGTGCACAATGACTCCGTTGTCGACGTCTCCCTTCAGGTCGAGCCTGTTGGGGATGTCGGTGGTTCCGGTCGCCATGACGACGTGGGGGGCGTGGTAACAGAACGGCTGCTCGAGGTCACCGACCTGCAGGACGCCTCGGACCTCCCACATGTTCATTCGACAGCACTCCGGCCGATGGAGCTACAGTAATGGACAAAACACTGGAGTGTCAAGTTGGGCAGCCGAAGCGATCCAAACAAACTTGAATGTAAAACTAAAATGCATAAGGACACTGGTGTTTTAAACATCATTCTAATTATACAGGTTTTCATTGTACAAGCACAAATATAAAGTGTCATGTTGGGCAGCTGAAGCGATCCGAACAAGTACTGTGTAATGAATCAGGCTTGGGTATTTGGGGATCTTAGTATCACTTATCATAAACAAAGAGCCAAATCAGTTTGATTTCTCTCTACGAAGCCAACAATGCCTTACTCAGATATGATAACAGACATTGCTACACAGATATACAACAACAGGGCTAGAGGCACGATGTATATGTAAAACTAAAATGCATCAGAACATCATTCTAATCATACAGGTATTCATTGTACAAGGCTGGACAACTTTCCGCAGCAATATGATAATAAAAAATAAGGAGAACATGTTGAAAAAATAATTGTACGGTAGTACAATGTTTCATCATTTAAATGTCAGATCAAAAATCTTATGTCGCTTGCTGGCGGTCAACCCAAGAATAAGGCTAGGGTCGGTCGGGTAACCTAGCCTGGATGCCAGCCTTTTGGTCGCTTTTTTATGAGCGGGAAACAACTAAGAGAGCACACCAAAGCTACAAAAGGCTGGAAATCCAGGCTGCGAGTGACCGGAGAGAAAGGCTAGGGTCGTCAGGTTTTCGTTAGGCTTGGTCGGGTAACCTAGCCTTTCGGCCGCTTTGGGAAACAACTTTACTAAAAGATTTACTAAAAGCTTAAAAGGCTGGAGATCCAGGCCACGGGTAACCAGAAACACAACATTTCATGGAGATATTGTTTTTGGTGTGTCTGTGTGTCTGTGTGTGTGTGTGTGTGTTTCCGGACTATTGTAGTCAGCATAACTCAAGAACCTCTGGATGGATTACAATGATCTTTGGTATGTGGGCGGGTGCTGTGAAGCCAAAATTCAAGGTCGATTTTGGGCCCCCTGGTATGTGACCTTGGTACTGCAGCAGAACTTCAATTTTTGTATCTTTTGACCCGGACGTGCTATGATCTTGGTTTTTTGGTTGCAGATAGCTTGTGGTGTAATGAAGAAGTGGTTTGGGTTTGGGCCCCCTAGCAGCTTGTTTCTCTAGGACTGAGAGCCAATACCTGGCAAGACGCCTCCTGTTCCCCACTCTCCTGGTTGATGAAGGCACAGTCCACCACCAGCCGACGGACAGACGTCACGGTCGAGCCAACCAGGAAGTTCTTCTCCAGACCCATGTGTTTGACGTAGTCGCTGTAGTGAAAGTGACAGAAAGTGAGAGTGATATCGATCCAGTATGGCTCACTGAAGAACTACTCTTCCATTGGTTGTGACAGAGAAGACAGATGCTATGTACAGTTTTTACAGGTTCATTTACAGTTTTTACAGGCTTATTCTTTTCAGTTGTGTCAAGTAAATTCCCCTACTTTAGATACCTGAATAGTAGAAAGAATTTCATATTTCTTACAGCCTTCGATAGACCAACTCTAACTAATCACACAGCCTCCTACATTTATACAATTACCAAGAAGAGAGAGGAAGGCGAAAGTACTAGAGTATGGTAGATGTTTATATGCAGTAATATGCATGTATATATTTGTTAACATGTGACCTGTGCTTAGCCCACCAGTGGGGCAAACATGTACAATAAAGGTCTTCATTCACTCATTCATGGTAGCCAAGCTTTCAGCACCACGGACATCGCCTGCATGCATGGTGTTCAAAAAGTGGTCTGGAATCAGTTTAGCTCACTGAAGAGCTAATCTTCTACTGGTCGTGACAGGAAGACCGACGCTATGTACAGTATTTACAGGTTTATTGTAACAGGGAAATTCCCCTAACAATGTACTAACAAGTACAATTTACAGTGGACCATGTCCTAAGGACTGCAACTCTTTCCAGAAGGATGCATGTCACTGTATGTTGTGTTTTATAATAACGTTACGTATTTTAGTTTTGTTATTGAAATCTTGAGGTTTTGTTATTGAAATAAAATGTGGGGGAAATTTACTGAAAGAAAAAAAAATGCATGACGGGTGAGCGACATAGCCAGCATTGAACTCACCGCTTCTAGTTCCAGAGGCAGGGTCGCTTACCACTGGACCACGCACGTACCGGACAAAGGGAAGAGATTTGAAGAAAGACTGATTGCTGTTGCAGGGTGTTCAGACCACTACAGCAGCAGAACACAGTGGACTAGCCATATCCTAAAGATTTTAAAAAAAAACACTGGACTACGCACGTACCTGTAGTACTGCGCCACATCGGACATGTACGCCCTGTCCTGGCGGGCACAGTTCACGCCACCATGCGGAGATCTGGAGGGGAGAGAGATAGAGGATATTGAGTTAGACTTTCCTTTCTACTACATGGTGATCGCTAAGCAACTGTACAGCGACCAAAATTGAGGTAACCAATGTTAACATGATAATTTACAAACTCAACTATTAAAGAGTAACATTAACATTTGAAGTAGAGAAACAGGGTTCCCGTAGGACCTGAAGACTGTAATGGGGCGGGGGGTATATACAGTCAGTAGAAGAGGAAACGGGTTCCAGCAGTGAGTCAGTGAGAGCTTTGAGAAGGTCAAAAGAACAACCGGAGGACAGCCGAACCAGAATTTGGTCGGTTACCTTGGCAAGCTAAAGCAGTGTGTTTGGCCACATCGCATGCAAGTCCTCTTCCTCTCACTGTGGTAGCAAAAAGTGTCATTCAAACTGGCTGAGATGAGTCAAACACACTCAAATTATACACTGTGAAGGTAGGAGGATTTCTGGCTCTTTTGGGGTTTGTGGATATGTCATATACCAGTACAAATGTATTACATGAAGAAAGCAACTTTCTCAAAAAACTAAAACAGCCATTCCTCATACCTTAACATATTACAGCTATTGTTTGTAGTATTTTTTGCGGCCATGGATTCCTTCTGTATAAGATACGCTTTCTCTTAACCATTGGAAACTATGCACTGCACTTGAAACACTACTCTAAGTTGCCCAAACCAGCAATGTTATGCTATGTTATTTTAACCAACATCTCCTACATGTTAAAGTAGCACCTTCCCTTTTTATTGGCGTTAAGGTGCGATCATATCCAGCTATTCATTTTATAACAAATTCCATTATCATTTGGCACTATGAGTCAAATGTCCCGTAGTTGGCTCTCTGTCCCAAATTACTATACTAGTATCATTCTTAAAGATGAACTCGTGAAAGTTTTCAAATGTTCATTGGTAAATCCTGTTGCGCTGTCGATTTTTGTGTACACATGAGAAAGAGTGAGAGAGCTAACCTTCTATGGTGCTGGGCCCACTGTCTGAAGTCCATCTGCGGCAGCTCCATCCAGTTTCCCAGACTCACCGTGAGCATGGATCCATCCATATTCTGTTAAAACAAAACAATACATGGACATCCTTAGAGCAGAATGTATGTCGCGGATCCAGAGTTGTCTGGCCATCTTGGTTGGTTTCCCACAGCTCCCATATTTGACTGTTACAAAGTTAAGAGGCGAATATGGGGGCTTCAAAAAACCAACTGCCTTGTAGTTTCAAATGTATTGTGTGGCATCATGTGGCGCAATCAGTAGAGTGTTTCGCCCAGTACTGAGAGATCCCAGGGTCGAAACCCCGATATGCCCCAATGTTGTGCCCATGGGAAATGCACTTAACACGACTTTCCTCACTCCACCCAGGTGTGAATGGGTACCTGACTTAGGTTGGGGAAGGTCATATTGAGTTCACCTGCTGGCGCCGAATGGCAGCCGCCCAGACCCTTGCGACAGTTCCACAAAGTGCAAGTGTGGAGCAAATATGTATCTGTTCTGTATTATATGATTGTAAACCCTGCAGCAATTCAGCACTGGCTGACATTGCACGGGTAATTTCTGACCAATAAACCATTATTATTACTATTATTCTTATATGGAAACACAACCGCATACACAGTAATGAAGGTAAGTCCTAGTGAGGTACTGCACACCACTTACATGCCAAGCCCCTCCCGGCGGCCCCTTCCCCAGCACCACGTGTGGAATGTTCCGCGCCGGATGGCGGTTCCACTGCAGACAGGACGGCTCGTCCATCCCCAGGTCCGCGTTGGGGTGGCACAGGGTGTCCATCAGCAGGGCAACCGGGTTGTTAGACCTGCCCTCTAGCCCCTCAGACAGGTACTGCAGGTCCTGATGAAGGAATAAATGAATCAGTGAATGAATGAGTGAATGAATGAATAAGGAACAAATGAATGAATGCTGTGTTCTCGTAAAAGCTGAAAGCCTTGCAGCTGAAATACCTTTTACTTACAATTGTACATGTTCCAAATTAAAAAAAATTCATGTCAATTCTAGTTAACAGAAAACTAGTTAACACAAAATATTCCATCATTATAGTCATCCTGATTTACTGTATGTGGCAGGTGAGTTGTGATTACATTGTTTAACAATGCTGAAAAAATGCAAAATGCAAATATCACTTTGAGGGGAAATTCAGATAAATTTAGAATTATTACAGTTTTGGCACCAAAATTCTACACTACATAACCTTTAGAATAGAGTACTACCTGAAGTTTAACTAACTAATATTCTTGTATCATGCAACATTTTGAATGCATTTTTTCGATAAGTCCTGTAGTGTTTGCTTACCATGTTCATATCCACTGTATAGGCAGACTGTAAAGAACTTCAGACATCGGAAGAGTTGAAAGTGCAAATTTCAAACTACCTGCTGAAGTATGGATCGTTCTGGATTCTCCCGCAGCTTGCTGTCCAGGATGGGGTTGGGATGGGGGTGGTTGTTCGCGTAAGGCCAGTTCCCAGACAACAGATAGGACAAGCAGATACCCGAGGGGCCATTTCCTGTAAAACAGTCAAGAAAACCTTCTTAAAACAATGTGAATTATGGTACACTGCTTCAGGAACAGCAAGGAAGTGGTGTCCAGTCTGGTGCTCTGGGTACCCCTGCACGGGAAGAGAAAGCCAGGAAGGCAGCCTCTCACCTACATGGATGTACTACAGAAGGACACAGGCCTACCCTCTGAGTCACTGGAGAGGGCAATGGAAGACAGGCGTTTCTGGGCTGGCAGAGTGGTTCGAGTGGCCAAGGAACACTGGCACTCGACATAAGTCAAGTAAGTCAATGGTACAAGACCACTTTCCCGTCTTCCAAAGAATGGAAAATTCGGTAGAAAATTTGTGGTTTAACTAAGACGGTACAATATTACTGAATCGAAGATCATGCATTTTGCTATTCTCCATGCAACTAGGAGTGGCCGGGATTTTTAATGTCTACCTTTCTTCTACTTCCCTTGTGAAGGGAGGCAGATGTTAAAAATCTCAGCCATTCCTAGTCTTCCGACCAAAACATCTGCTTCCAGAATAGTATTTTGCCTCACTTTACTTTCCCGCCTTCTTAAAAATTGAAAATTCCATAAAAAATCTGCAGTTAAACTTAAAGACAGTACAAATGTATCGGAAAATAGCTGTGAACCACTAATGTCACTCATGTTCTCTATATTCTATATACACAGACAATAATTTTCAATATCTAAAATTCTGAATGGAGTTTAAACTGTAAATGCCAACACAAAAATTGCTCACTCCTTGACAAAGACTGGAGCTGATCAGTCGAAAATTTGGGTAAGCCCGATTTATTGTGTTGGCATTTACAGTTTAAACTCCATTCAGAATGACTTCTACCAACACAGATGAACTTTCAAGTGAATATCTAAAATTGACATTTTGAATGGTATTAAAGGTGCCCGCATTTTTAGTTTTAAATGTTAGGGACTGCGTCCCTTAAAAGATTACAAATATTTAAGAAAGGAGGGTGACAGTTCATGTTTTAACAGATTGACCTGCAATGTAAATATTTAGAGTAGAATCCTTTAGAATCCAACTTTACCAGAAATACAAATATTGGAACCACAACAAAACATGTTTAGCTGCTGAATCTCTGATGGGGTTTAGTGATATTTGGAGAGTTCCAGTGGGTTACATTTTGTTTGCAGCAGGTGGGCGTATTCTGGTTTCTCTAAAGCCCCTGTCACAAATAAGAAATTCGGTGTCTGAAGATAATATTCATACAAATTGTTTTTCCCTATAAGTAAATTAGATAATTGGGAATTTTCTGCCTTGGTTTGTCTTACACTCATGGCTTTAAAAGGGTTATGAAGAATATTCCAGATCACCCAGCAACCTGAAAATGCTTCAATCTCTTTCATATAATCAAACTACCAGGTACAAATGCAAAGAGATGACCAAATGTTTTTTTGATCCTGCAATTGCGGGATTTTAAACATCACACAACGTCACACAAATTTTCAATTTTGAAACAGTCAGACGTTTCCGCTGTCTTTCGTCTAGTGACTAAAAACAAGAACGGGAGAACCAGGTTTGATACGAGAACTCTGAATCGTTATGTTAACGAGGTGAAGACAACATTTTTAGGACGATTCAATAGGAGACGAAGTCAAGACAAGACTGTATGCAAACGAGCCAATTAGCTCCTGTTGTTTGAGTGCAGGAGCTTCTGCAACCATATTTGCAGTGACTGTGCTTATAAACTGGGGCAAAGGTGAACGGATGTCATCTGCTCTTTGTACCTCTTTGCTCTTATGTAACCCGAGAGGTCTTCAGGATGCCTTGTATGCTGCGGCTTGAATGGGTTTGTCAATCATATCCTAACCGTATTTGTAATTGAGAACTTTTCACGATCTGTGTCCCTGTCACTGAAAAAGCAGTTGGGGAAAATACTCTACTGTAATCTAGATTCTTCACTTCTAGTTCTATATAGATTTGACTGTATATCATTGGCCAGGTGGTCCTTATATAGAGGTGGTCACTTGTAACATTACAGGTTTGACTTTATGTCAATGGCCAGGAGGTCCTTATGTAGAGGTGGTCACTTGTAACATTACAGGTTTGACTTTATGTCAATGGCCAGGAGGTCCTTATACATGCAGAGGTGGTCACTTGTACAGGTTTGACTGTATGTACACAAACTCACTTTCCTGTCATTTGTTGTTCCCTGTCACACAAGGGTTAGAAATGCTTGCACATACAGAATGTGGAGGCTTGATGGCAGCCCGCAAGCTGCTAATCTTTTGTTTTGGGTTGACACTTGTAACATGTATGACTGACTGGGTTTACACGTACGTTTGAAGTCGACTTGGAGTCTGCAAGAAGAACACAAGGCCACTAAATTAGTGTTTTAATTCCACTTGAGCAGCCCAAAGCTCCTCACACACAGCCCGAGTCAACCCCGAAAACTTGTGTGTAAACCGGGCCTGTATATCATGGCCAGGTGGTCACTAGTACAGATTTGACTACTGTAAATGCATTTAAGTTCGCAACACTGGTTTTAATTTTCACGGTAGGGAGGAAATGAAGTGTTAGCAGTGGTTTTAAGTTTGCATTTGAGACAATAGCAGACAAAAAATTTGCGGTGGTTTTAAGAGTCAGTGACGAGCTCGCCCCGAAAACGGCGAACATAAAACCACCGCAAACATTTCTGCATTTACAGTAAAAGAAATGACAACCGTACCTATGACGACGACATCGGTGTGCAGGACGCCAGTACAGGTCCCCTGACTCCCCGGCAAGTCCTGGATATCCTCCATTCTCTCCTTCATGTCTGTAGACTCGGGTGACGCAGGGTAATAAGGAAGACTGTGGGATGGGCCGTGTCCCTGTCACCTCTCACATTCCACGGATCAGGCACACATCCGCCCACACAATGGCCAATCAGCGGACTTCTGTACAAGGAGAGAGCAAATAAAACAGGGCTTGAAATTCATTTTGGGGGAATAGGTGCACACATCCAGGTGCTCCTAACCTAAAATATCTAGGTGCAGAGAAAGAATTTTGGGTGCACAACAAAAGTGCAATGTCAGCAAAACCTTCCAAAACAGACTTGAGGTTTGAAATTTATTGATAAACCCAACTCATCTGACACTTGATCAAATACGCTGTATACCAGTGTACAAAATAGTACCTTAAAGTTTACATATGTAACCCAACACAAATATCTGGGTGCACTGATGCACCCACAGTAAACAATTCAATACTTAACACCATTATAGCGTTCTGACATATTGAATATATGCGCCCAGTATTTCAAGGCCTGAAGAGAGTAAATAAAACCATGGATCATTAGCTTTGCAGGTTATCAAGGGTTCGTCAGTGAGTAACAAAGACCAAAGCTGTAAATAATTGACTACATTCAAAGGGCTCTATTTGCCAAGGCGGATTCCTTAATACAAACATCATTTGAAGCACTCTTGGAGATGCGGTACACTGCAAGAATGTGTTTGAAAATCCAAACCCCAAATCGGTCATGAAAGATTTGTATTCAATTCAACTGATCGAAAAAGGCCTATTACGCCACACCAATCTAATTTCTTGGTTAACCGTTTTTTTTTTTTTTAATTTTAGCACGAGGACATCATTAAAACAGAAGGCTGGGGTGAAAACTTGCGCCTGACCCTGTTCACTCCCTGAAACTGTGTGCACCAAAGTACAAACTTTCTTCAGAGATTCTGTTTTCATGTTGATTTTCCAAACTAGCATTTTTCTTTAAATTCCGTTAACCAAGAAATCAAATTGGTGTGGCCTTAAGTTGAAAGATGTCATACATACATAAGAAAGAAAGCTAAGCTCGGAAATTTGTTGCCATGACCAGTAACAGCTTAGTTATGATTAGATAAACAAATGTGGCACAACCGACTGGATAATCTACAACAGTAAACAAGGATGTTATAACAGCTTAGTTATGCTTAGATAAACAAATGTGTCACAACAGACTGGATAATCTACAACTGTACAGTAAACAAGGATGTTATCCTTAAATCTGGTTTCCATAACACCTCTTGATTGATCCATATTGCAGGACCTCATAAGTCATATTGACAAAAATTGTAATAAATTATTTCAGGTAAGTCCGACACAATATTACCACATAGTGACATACCAAGACAGAGATATTCAATATGATATTATCATGCCCTGTTCATATATCTACTTATGTAGGCCAATGTATTTACAACTGTCCTGAGCAACAGTTTTTCCTGAGTCCCTTGAGTGGTGGCTGACTCCTGAGGTTTGACTGTACACCATTATGCATTGCAAGGCTCAGAGTAGTGTAAATGCATTTAAGTTTGCGTGGTCTTTATTTCGCGCTAAAGGCCAAAAATGGAGTCTTCACGATGGTTTTAAGTTTGCGTCATCTATTGAACAAAAATGTTTGCAGTGGCTTTAAGTTTGCGGTGAAACGGACACCACAAAATCAAATCTTCAAATCAAATCTTTATTTGATTAAATCAACATCATAGAAGTACATATAGTTCATATGAACTTCTGAATTACGTTGATCTTACACAATTATCGTTACACACAAATATGACACAATCGCAACTATGACGCAGTCTGCAAAAAAACACTGCGAACATTTCTGCAATTTTTTTACAGTAATTCCTACTACTGTCGGTCAGTCTTCTAACAGACTACTAGTAGGGCATTCCTGCATAACAGGAGACTGCTATAAGGACCTGAGGCTAAAATAACAACCATTGAGAGGAAAAACACACCTGCACAACATGACACGTCAGGTTACAACACATTAAAATGACAAATTAGCCACTAGGGATCTAGCAGACAACTCTGTTTATCAACACAACAACCTGTTCCAACAACTACATCTATCCAGCTTGTAACAACGTTAACAGTAAAGTATTCAACTATTGTGTCAGGTATCAACACTGAAAACAAGATTTCATAAATTTAAACAAACCTTAAGTGTAAACCAGAAACATCCAAGAATACAACATACTTACAGTCAGAACTGCACAAGAAGACTACAACTGTACTTAGCTCGGGAACCGCTAAAATCTGGTCTATTTGAACTGAGGTGGTCACCAGACTAATACTTGTGTGGAAATCATCTTAGGAACCACCAAAAAGTGGACACAACTCACATTGGCCAGGTGGTTCTTAAGTAGTGGTGGTCCCTCGTACAGATTCAAAAGACTGACAAGATGACAGTATAGCTAATTTCTTTTGTGCCACACCTCCTGAATTTGCATATCTTTTATCTTGACAGACAACAGTTGTCACCTGTAGTGTAGAACAGGTAGAGCAAGGTCTTTAAGGAAATTCTTGGAAGGCTACCTTTACCCAAGGACATATATAATGTCCTTGCTTTACCCAACAAAAGACTTGGCCCAAAGTATAAAGCTATGGGGATTTCGAAGGCATTTACACCTTTCTGGTTTGTCCACCAATGCCAAAAAAAAAGTAAAGGCTTGGTTGTGAAAGGAAGAAACAAAAACATTCTACCCCTTACATTAGAAAGGGCATCTCTAATCTCTATACAGTTAAAGAAGACTCCGGGTACCAATTAAACCTGTTGTATGTGAACAGGTGGTTAAGATAGACAGGATGCTTATAATGTTTGTGTTAATGGGAAAAATTATCTATTATAAAGGACTACCAAAAAGTGGTCACAATGTCATGTATGTTGGACTGTACACGTACATCAATGGCCAAGTGGTTCTTATGTAGAGGTGGTCACTTGTACAGGAGCACATTGTAGACGCCATTGCAAGAGATTTGTAAATAATTGCCACTTTATATGCCCTGTAACCAATTACAAATTTAGTGCCAGAGGGCTACCTCAGCAGGCAGAAGGTTAACTACATCCAAACATCCTGCTTATATGATTATTTTCACAATTTCTGCACAAGTTGACCCAAACAACCTGTAAATGCATTTAAATTCGCGTGGTTTTTATTTCGCGCTAAGGGGAGAATGGAGCGTTCGCGGTGGTTTTAAGTTTGCGACAGTGCTATAGTAACATACTGCTACTGTAACAGTATTCGACAAAAATTTTCGTGTCGGTTTCAAGTTCAGGTGAAACGGTCGTGCCGCAAACCTCGAACATAAAACCACCGCGAACATTTCTGCATTTACAGTATACCCAGTGAAGGGGACGGATTTGTATCAATTATTCATATCAAGGCCTATTCCTTTTACCTTGTTTCTTCTTATTCCTCTTACAACTGTACAGGGTTTTTACATGCTAAACATCCTTAATGTATTTCATTGACATTATTTTCACATTTGCTAAGACCAAGAACACATGTTAACAATTTTCAGATATTGCAAAAAATCAAAGTGCAGGAGGAAAAGTCTTTAGATCTAAAGAAAAAGAAAAAGACACTTTTCTAGCAGACTCTTCATGCTTTTTTAGATTGTTTGAGCTCTGAAATAGGTAAGATACCGTTTTAAGTCAAAGAAGAAACACATACTAACCGTAGACTAGAAGATTTGGGAGCTTGACTCAAAATGCAAAAGCCAGGGTCCTGCCTGAGGGACTAGTACCACACCTACATGCAACACCTGGATTGAAGAAATCTACAAGGTCCCAAAATCTGTGACTAAGGGTTCAAGAAAGAAAGCAAAAATACCTTGTGTTTTCAGAGCCAGCGGACAGTGGTTAGAATTTTCCTCCCAGGAATGTCAACATGAGTTTGACTGACAAAGCCTTGAGATGTCAGGTCCTGTCACTAGTACTGCAGCTGCAAGCTTTGAAGTTGGAGGTACCACTTTGTGTATGGGTGGGGCAAGTTAAACTTTGCACAAAAATAGCTTTCCAACCATCTCATGTAGCACTTTTTCTACATCAAACAAGATGTTTTTATACTTTACTATAAATAAATCTTCCAAAAAACAAGCTACTGCAACTCGATGGCCTGCTACAATTTGTTTTCTCCGGTGGTATAAAACAACAACACACCCATTTTGGAAGATACCAACAATTTGCCTAGTCACGCCAGGCTGAACGGGTTAAACAGCTTGCCCCGCCCACCTGACCATTGGCAACCAACCAACCAACCAAAATGCATTGAATGACCTCATTCCCTCAACTCAAAATGACCTACTGGTTGCCAGACCATTGTATAACATGATAGGGTCATATCCCAAACGATCTACTGGTTGTTGTCTATGTAATGCCTAAGGTAGCCTCCATAGCAGTATAACTAATGATAAGCATGACAATTAGCGGTTTGACAAATGAGAATGTGGCTGCATGTACATCAAAAACATGCATTTTTATTGTGATATGCTTTTTCTGTCACTGGTAATTGATACAAGTTACAATGTACCACGTGTTATGTCCCCAAGAAATTTGCCAAGTACTCTTATCGATAAGTGTGTTGGGCTCTTTAACCCCACAGAGGCTTGACGCCTAAATCACGGAATTTTAGCGGAAAAAAATGCACCATTTGTCTAGATGCACAACATGCTTCACTGGCAAAGCAGGAAAAAAGCCAGCTGTCATCTGTGTGAAATGATTGATGACAATCAACAGAATCTACAGTTTTTGTCACTGGAAATAGACCAAAACAATATTTACTTACCATCTCCTACCTACCTACCTGGTCCCTTGACCTCCGGGTCGTTGGGGGGACAAGGTAGCAAGTCTCCAACTGACCTCAAAAACAAATGTACACTCCCAGTTTGTCAACCTCATAAGTACCTGAAACTGACCAATCAGATAGGTGGACCAGGATTCAGCAAATACAGTAACAGTGGGGTTCAAGCGCCACTAACTGATCAGTCTAACTGGTCCGGTCCTGGTCCTAACTGTCCTAGCGGCTATGGCATGCATTCTGTTCGCTGGCGGGCCCGGGTTCGATCCCCGGGAGCCAGGAGACTGTGCTACTCACCTCTTGTGTTTCATACTGTAAATACTACCACACCTGCTTGAATAGAGTACTTTTTCCTGTGTACTAAACTCTAGGTATCCTCAAGACTAAATGCAGATGAAACTACTAGTCTTCCAAATACTTGCACATTTCAGTTTGCAGCTTTTAAGGAAATTTGAATTATCAGTGTGGCCATAATTAAAATTATGGCCACACTGATAATTCAAATTTCCTTCTACCCTGGGTTCCAGACTGTTTATCGGGCCTTTTAGCCGGTTCTCTTTAGGCGGTACCTTGCAGTCAGTTCCTCCGGCGGCACAGAGACCCCAGCCCGCCGAACCCTAATTAGCTCAACTCCCCGGAGCGTTGATTAAGGCCGGGCGGGCGGACTGTTATCTGGCCACCGTAGAAAATCGCTAGCGACCCGGTACTAGTCTGGCGCCCAGGGTAATTTCCTTCCCTATACCATGTTTTAGTTGTCTTAAATGTCACCGTCCAGCAGTTTCCGAATTCTATCCTCCGTTTAAAATTAAAGGGAATATCTACATCATTTGCTAAATTAAAGCTTCTTCATAAAGTCATATCACTTTAATCGAAATCGGTTACCTATGTAACGTATATAACGTTACATCATTTCCAGAAACCTGAGATGACCGTGAGCTGAACTGAAGAGGGGCCCAAACTGGAACCGGAGTTCCTACCTGGCTGAACTCTACTCTACTCTACTCAGCCCTGCTCGAGGCACCTCTTCAAACATGGGACCCCCATTTCACTTTTCTTCTGATTTCAAACGACGGTGCAGCTCCAACAAGGAATTATTCCTTCCCGGATTCGAACCTAGTAGCGTTAGTTAGTAATTTATACAAGCTGTAAAAGTAACATACCTACATAGATCGACGATCCGATGGCACTGTCGCAAGATTATTTTGGATGTGAAAAGAATCACACACAAATTATCATACAAATTGCTGACCGAACAAATCACGCCATGCTTGCCTCATCCCATTGCATCACCGTACGCAAGAACGTTGACCTTTTCGGAATCAACCATTTAAGATTATGGTGACTTTAATCATCCTTTGCTCCCAGAAAAGACACCTGAAGCACATTTTAAGCTAAAACATGTACAATTCCTTATCAATAATGTAATAATATGCTATCAATTAGATTTCTAAAACGCTGAACTGTCAAACACAGTAGTATTTCTAAATGGGATACGTATCCCTATTCTGCAATGGAATGATCCCATGTCTGTCCGGGAGTTACGTCACATGTCCGGGGTGTTACTGGGTTTACACACGTGCACACATCATCACCCGCACACGTGCGAAGCAAAAATGTGACGTCCCTTCTTTTCAGGTGTTCTGGGCGGCGCTGGTGTTTATTTTGGAGGGAGCGCTGATTCGTGATTGTAAACATATCAGTGACAGTTTTTGTTCCTGGAGAAATAGTTATTACCAGCCCAAAATCCTGCAAATGCAGAAATGTTCATGGTGGTTTTATGTTCGCGGTTTTCGCGGCGACCGTTTCACCGCAAACTTAAAACCACCGCAAACACTCAATTTTCGCCAAAGCGCGAAATACGAAAAACCACGCGAACTTAAATGCAACAGATAGCTAGCTCTTGTGGTTGGAAAGAGTTTGGGCCCTCTAGCAGCTTTCTTTGGAACTGCAGGGGGTGTTTCAGTTGCAAACTTTGAAACAGAATAAGTGAAGAAGTGATTAATGAATCTTCGTGATTTTGACAAATGTAACTTTGATGAAGACCAACAAAGTAGTATGTTACTTATGCAAATAAGGGCTTGATTTGCATAATCTAATGAGAGGACCTTCATCACTTGGTACATCTGTAACTTGCTTTGAGAGGAACTTCAACAGAGACAAATTAAAAGCAGTCAGCTGGTTGTGCCTGGAAGCTGAGCGAGAGACCTTCACCGCAGACCGAATGTATGGAAAGACTTGATTATTTATCCCTATTATTTAGTACTGAATTGTATATCCCTGATTTAATGCTAGAATACAATTCAGTACTAAATAAAAGGGATAAATAATCAAGTCTAAATAAATATAGTTTTGAATAATTATGAATACTTACAACATGAAGATATTAGGTCCCATATTTATTTCTAATCCTTTCTTCTCTCAGTAGTAAGTAAGCATGCACATCATCTTAAATGTTATTGTTTTGCTATGATAACAGTTTCAGATATCATTTGTCTATATATCTATGGTATGTATATTCGTTGTACATGTATATACTAGTAGTAATATCTTAATCCATTAATAACATGCCACAACAACGTATGCAGCCAACAAAAGTCAGAACATGAAAATCCCAAAATATACTAGTAGCGATTGTCATAGATTAATTTACGATGAATCTAGCATGATAACAATAACACAAACATGATGTTTAGAGGTCGTATTCATGATTGTAACAGCATAAACTAATCATAAAGTAACAGAGAACAACGGAAGAAGCATAATTCATAGTTTTCAGCATAGATGACCGCATAGAGATACATTTTGTATGTATAACCTCTAATAATGTGGCAAAGACTGCAGAGTAATATGTATCTTACAATATGTATCATTCTCAAAAATTAAAGACTTAGCAATGAGAATGAGACCTCAAAAATGACCATTTTGACAATATAATTGTACGGAACCTATATATTGTGTTATCTATTTGGTTGTATAGAAAATTCTTCAATGGGCAAGTAAACATGATGTAAATTGGCATACATGTAACATAGACTTGTTTACCCTGCAGACCGGATAACTTGTATCAGTAGCTGAATATTCAAGAAAACTAATCTGCTATTTAGTTAGAATTTATATACTTATATACTGTGAGATTGTTTTGTTGTTGTTATGAGACATCAGAACATGACCAACTTGACAATTGTAGGGAACCTAAATATTGTGTTGATCTATTTCGTTGTATAGAACATTCTTCATTGGTCACATAAACAAGATGTAGATTATGGCATAGCACAGACCTGTTTTTTATGCATACCAAAACAACTGAATGGGGCCAGTACATGAATATTCAAGAAAAACTGGGTTGATTTAGCAATGGTCCATTTTGGGTGGGAATACTTTTTGCAACCGTCTTTTTTGCATACGTGCCTTTGGAGTAGTAATGTACATGTATGTGTGATTTATTTTGTTTGCAACGCAGGATATCAGCAAGGGTGCTCCTATTCACGACTTTTGTAGATGAGAAGGTCTCAAGTCATCCTCCTGCAGAGATAAAAAGAGGACAAATTCAGATCTAAAGTTGCATTGATAACATGGTCCATATTGTCATGATTTACTTCAACTTGTTCATTCAGTACTTTTTCACATAGTTCAAACAACCAGTTCAAAGTCAAGTGACACCAAAATACATGTACAGCATTTTCTGTTTGTATTAAACAATAAAAGTTTTATCTAACTGCAATCTATAGTCAGATGTGGTCTGGAGTACTCACTACAGCTGTGACTTACTGAAGGACGATTACCGTGCGAAATATGTCGGTTAGCTTGAGTGCCTCCTTCCCCAATTCCTATACATGCAGAAGTGTTCCCAAGATTGGGCGTGATTTGTTCAAAGCCACTTGGCATAGAGGTGGTCAGGAATGTTTGCATTGGCATAGGCTATATTTGACAGTGTTACTGTGTATGCTTGACATTCAGGGTATTGACTATTGGGAAACGACTTTTGAGTGACTATGCACCACGGCCATGCGATGTCAGCCATTAGGTACAGCAAAAAGGGAACAAACAAACAGACAAACATGGTACAGCAAGAATTACCAGGTAGGGCAAGAATTTCTAGGGGGTACGGCAAGAATTACCAGGTCTCATTTTATTGACATATTTTTTCTATACATTGTCTGGACCTGGCACCGTAAGAACGATTGGATACGGCAATAATTTTTCGCAGCAAAAATCACCCAGTATGGCAAGAAAGGAGTTTCGTGGGGGTGTAGGGCACCCAGCGGTAGAGTTGGTCTGTGTGTCTCAGGGCTGTCTCCAGGACCCGTCCTTCCGTCCCAGGACGGAAATTTGCTTGTTGGGAAGGAAAAAAATTCAACCCTGTCCGTCAAAAAAAATATCAATTTCATGACCTAAAACTGATGAAAATGTATAGCAGATTCAACATTGAAAATCAAAAACATGGGCTCCCAAAAAACGAGTGGGATGGAAAAAATTTAAAGCTGGAGACAGTCCTGGTGTGTCTCTAAATCAGAAAACCATGCTCCTTACTCTGAGTCTATGCAGAAGCACCACACAAGGCTTGACTGGGCAGGAGCTGAGGTGCTGGGACAGGGAGGGCACCAGGGTGTTGTCCTTGGTCCACAGGGCAGACCTTGTCGAAGTTCTGAGCACCGGAGCCTAAAACACACAATGTCACAAACATAGTTGCGACAGCCCCACAGTTTTTGAACAGTAAACGTCTTCATCATCACAACATTAAAAGAAGAATGTCTGCAAAACCTTATCTACAAAATTGAACGTTACTCCCTCTCTTCAAAGCTTGAACCTGAAATTCTATGGCTACACTTCAACATTCTAAACAATACTTAAATGTCAAGAATATACTGTATACTAGTGTACAATATACCTTTACTTACATACATGTAAACCTACACAAATACCAAGGTGCATCGGTGCACACAAAATAAAAAATTAGGTGCACAGCTCCAGCTTTTGGTGCACTTTGGCTAGCCCTTTGTAATAGCAGCAAGGTAGTCGGGCAGCCCTAGCTATGTGCTGAACAGCCAAACCAATAAAAATAAATAGATAAAACAAAAGAGCCTGTGCACCTGAAGTATTTCGACACTCTCTTATGAAAAATAAGACTTTGACACACCTTGGGCCCGGAAACACTGTTGAAGGAGTCATCCTGTTCGTGAGAGTTTGGGATGACATAAGAGTCTGTGTCTGAATCCTCATCATTCTCCCCATAGTAGAGAACTGTAGTACTGTCAGTCTCGCCGTCAGAGTCACTCACAATTGCATCTTCTTCTTCCAACAAATTTGGGTCCACGTCTTCAGGTAAAAATATAAAAAATGGTTACTGGTAAGTAAAGGTATTCCCATGCTTCATCACTCACTATCAATGAATAAGCTTCCAATACTTTTTTCACAAAATTATTATAATAGTTAGCACCTATTTGAAACTACTGTACACACATTCAAGTCACTGTAAATCTTGATATATTTCCATTCTTCTTCAGCTTTGCCCAGGTGTTAAATGGGTACCTTTTTTTTTCTATGCTTAACACCATGCCTTAGCTTAGCAGCTGACCCGTATCTATATAGTAGGGCACTGGTGAGGGACACTAAGGTGGCGATTAATACAAGTCTTAAATTTGCATTTGTCCTTAAGAGTCACAATGTCCTGTGGCAGAGAGTTCCAGAGTTTAACGGTGGCTGGGAGGAAGGTTCTTCTGTGTGACTTTGTGGACGACTTGACGGGTTCCAGAGCGTTGCAGTGTTGTGATCTTGACAGGCGGGTTTCACGTCTGACTTCTGTTGCGGAGGTAAAACTAAAAGGCGGTGGAAGGAGAGGGATGGCCTCTACCCTGCAACATGAAACCTCATTTCCACTTCTACCACAATATCAAATTCCCGCAAAAATAAAAATTTACAGTGTCCTACCTTTACCAGAGGTGTGAGGAACAGCTGGAGCTCTCCGAGTTCTGGCAAAGGTCACCAACTCTGACCTCTGACCATCCTGGGGTGAGGGAGGGATGATGGACTCGTCAGAGCTCTGGGAATGAGATCCCCTCTCTGTCCCAGAGTTCTCACTGTCTTTACGCGTCTTTCTTGCCTTATCTTGTGCCTGCTCGCCAGAAACTTGTCTGCACGTTTCTTCTGCTTGGTTGCAAGAGCTGCTTTGGACTTGGAGAGCCTGAAAAGAAGCCATACGATTTAAGTATTAGGAAGTTTTTGTAGTTGTCACTATGCTATGTTTGTTCCTCTCTGACTTTGACTTTTTTATTTAGACAATTGTTAAACATAACATACTAAGTCTCCAAGCAGAAGTGTTGGTGAAGGATTGTACTATCTTCTGATTGTCATTTTTTTCTGACACGCAATAAAATTCATTCTTCGTTCGTTCATTCCCTAACTCTTTTTTAGTTTTAATCCTATTAAGAGCCAATCTCAAGACATTTAAGGTCTCAAGCCACCATCCAAACTAGAACTACACATAGAGAAATCAAAGGAAACTGACTAACAGAACAAGATAGCAAACCAAAGCTATGAAGAAATCAGCGCTTTACACACCTGAGGGTTTTCAGAGGCAGTACAGTCCTCTGAGGAAGGTGTTGATGTAAGCATTGCATCACTCTCTTCACCCTCCTTTTCAGCTTCCTCAAGGATCGAGCCCAAGGTGTGAGAGCCGCTACTACTTCTAGTAGTACTACTACCACTGCTAGCACTGACTACATGCTCAGCCGACAGTTCATCCTGGGAACTACTGACAGTGTTATCACTGCAACTTTCTGAATGACTCTCATGGGCAGCTGTGTCTGCTTCCCCTGCCGCACAGGTAGATTCAGAATTCGACGAAGAATTCTTCTCTTCTTCTTCTGTCATCACAGAATTTAAAGTCTGACTGTCTTCTCCGCTTGGATTTGATGTTACCACTTTACTCCCTGAATCCATTCCGTCGGGAGTCGAGCTTGTAACATCCGAATCCTCCGGGTTGGATTCTCTCTCCGTGGCAACTAACGAAGGCCCGGGTAACGACAACTTGTGACTGCAAGCGGCGCTCAGCGTCCATCTTATTTCTCGTGGACTACTGACCACCTGGAAACACCTGTGAGTTGAGAGAACCCTGCACACCGACTGTGCTACTGTCTCCAGATTGCTGTGATGCGGAAAGTTCTCAGATATATACTGGCAAATGTCTGCTAGAGTTGCCACGCCAGTTGGAGCGCTCTGTATCGCACAATGCACCAATCTATCCCATAGCACTGGGCTATCTTCCTTTGCATGTCCATGGTGCGGGCTAGCATTGACATGCTCATCAGCATTTTTTGGTGGAGTGCTTTCCATAGTAGTCGTTGGAAAATCTTGTCTTTTCATAGTACTACTACTAGTTGTTGTGCCTTCTCTTAAAGAAACATTGGCAAGTCTTAAGCCATCAGCATCTTGAGACGGTCTTGCTTCTTCCGTTACAGCTCCGGCACCTCCTGTGTGGATACTGACTCCATCTTTTGGCTCTGAGGTAGTGCTAGCATCAGTCTCCTCAGTGATGGTTGTGCTATTGTCGTTGTGCTGTGTACCTCTTTGAAGGACAGGGGAGAAAGGCTGGGTGTTGCCTTGTGAGCCGAGAACGGAACAAGGATCTGTAGATTCTTTAGGCATCTCTTGTAGAACCTCAATGCCGTGCCTGAAAATATTATCAATATCACAGGCTGTCAATATGCATGTACATCTACTAAAAAAATTGGACACATGAGGAGCAAAGATCCTTTGGCAGGACTAGAGAATGATGGGGAGACGAAACAAAGGAAGTCAAGCAAAGAAACTGGGTGCAAGAAAGTGGTGCCCCTGGCTCTTGATGGGATGTACAGCGTATGCAGAGTTTGTCGTTGACAGACTGACTGAGAAAGGTGGTAAGATAAAGGTAAGGTAGTCCCATAGCCTTTTTAATTTAGGCCGTAGGGGTAGAAGGTCATTATTGACCGTGTCTAAGGAACCCTAACTGTTACGCCAACACAATGATGTTACGCCAACACGAGAAAGGTGAAGAAAGTGAAAAAAGGAAAGAAAAAAAAGGCAGAAAAGGTGATGCCATTAATTTTTATGGGGCCGAGCAAAATGACAGAAGATGATGTGCAATTCATTGCATCTTCCTGAACAAAAACATATATGAATATGGAGACAGACTTCAAACTAAAGCAAACTTTAACAACTTTTTCTTTGCCAAGTAAAATGACCATACATGTACATGTAGATCACTGCTCACCCCTCAGCACTTGCAGAGATGCTGACTTGGCTTGTGGAGCCACCCTCTACATCAGTGTCTTCATCTTCTGACTTATTTGCTTTGTCATCAGTTGCAGCTTCACCGGAACAACTTGATTGGTCCACTACTTCTTTCCTGTCTTGATTCTGGCGACTTTTTTCCTTATGTTGAATTTTGTCAACATTTGATTTTTTCTTACTGTCAAATTCTTGAACTTGAATGTGCGTTGCCGATTTTTCATGGCTGTTTTCTCGAAACTCCAACTTCCGTCTCTTTCTGGAATGCTCTGTCGAAACTTGCTCATCTTCTCTCTGCCTCTTCGTCTTCCAGAAGGAGTCTTTCTCCAACCTTGCAAGAAGAAGGGGAGAGGTAGTACTCATATCAGAGTCTATGCTACTATCTAATGTGATGACCACAGGAGAGGTATGGTCCTCATCATCTTCCTTTCTGATTGTCCTTTTCTCTGCTCCTATCTTGTCATTATGGACCAAATAATTCTCTTGATTATCCTCTGCACTACTTTGTTTGCTAAACTGTGTTTCATCATCAGTATTTTCTATGGTTACTTGCATCTCCTTTTTGTCTACAGAGGAACTTTCATGTTCAGTCGTCTCCTTTCTTCCTCTTGAATTGCTACCGATAAGATCCTTTGTTAAAGTGTTTCTCCACATGTTCCATGACTTTGGTGACCGGGATTTTCCTCGTACTTCATTTAACTCTTCTACATCTGTACATGCTGCACTATTGTTAGTCTCCGGTAGTTTTGTTTCAGTGCATACACGTGACTTTGTACATGATAAAGTTTTTGCTTTAGTAAAGCTTCTCATATCTGTTTGTCCTGGAAGTCTTGTTGTCTTTTTGCCTCTAGGTGAGCGTTCAGAATGCAACTCATTTGACACTTCCTCTAGTTCTTCATCATTTGAATCTGACAGAGTGATAATATAGTTTACCCCAGTTTGTGACCCTGACCTTTCTGTAGAAGTTGACTCTGGTACGGCACTTCTTCTTCCTTTATATGTAGCTTGTGGTCTCACTGCAGAATGTCTGTGTGATTCGACTGTCTTCTCTTTTGTTTTGGGGCTTTTGAAACTTGAGTGTGGTTTTAACAGTTTGATCTCTTTTCCACCAGGTGAACTGTTTCGTTTTCTGGTCCTTGTTGTGCTTACAGTGTCAAGTTCGTGTGCCAATTTGGTGAGGTCGGCAGCGCTAGGGTTGCCGTTGCTGACTTTGAGGACTGCCAGAAGTCTGGACACAGCAGGGGAGCAACCCTCAGGTACACTTAGGTACTGTTCACTGGAGCTGTTCTGAAACAGAGGAAAGGTCCATTTGTGAATAATTTCACTTGTGAATTTTATATCTACATGTCTATTCTGTATATGTTATGTTCCTGTGTGTCAGGTAGTTTTGTCCAGTTAGGTTTGTTGACATGGACCACAAGAAGAGTGGCTACAATATACTTGTATACTTTTGACGAACATTTAAGCATTACACACAACATAAAAAAGATTGCTCTGGGAAGCTTTCGAGACGAATTCTCTGTCTCTTCATCAACCTGGTAATAAAGTCAGATCTCGTCTTGGAGTTCTCTTGTCACGTGACTTGATGTTGATTATCACGTGACAAGAGACAGTCATATACAGGCTTGAGATAGTGACGCCCCCTGTCTTGTATACTTGTACAATGTATATTGTTAAGCTAATTGTGGATCTGAATAAACTCAAACTCAAACCAGTGTCCCACTTTAATAGTGTAAAGCAGTGTCTACCACCAAGATGGCCCACCCTGGCTAACTAAAACAGAAATAGATAAATAGGTCAGTAAATGACTACATTGTAGAATCATTCCCCAGCCATGAAGTTACAACAGCCTCAATACTAACTTTTGTTTTGATACCAATAGAAAAAATAACAGAACGAATACCTTGTTATCATATAAATGTCAAAACACTGACCTCTTCAATGACTGGTACAGGGAGATAGTCCTCAACTGTGTGCACAAACTTGGCCACGAGGTCATTTAATGTGAGAGAGAACTCAGCTCCGAACTCCTCTTCCATCTCGTCCTGGAGATACGCCTCTCGCTTCTCGCGGTCCAATATCAGGTCAAGGGCAAGGTGACGGAACTGACTGGACCGGCGATTCAGGTGGCTCAGTTGTTCTTTTGACTATAAGGAAATGGTACATGTTAAGTTAGTTCAAGTTTTTCCCTCACTAGATGGTGCATAGAGCTGCGCCCATCTCCATTTCACTCAACTTTTGTGCAATCACTACAGCAGTAGCCTGGAGTCCAGCCTTAGCTTCTGTCCGCTACCCAAGCTCCGCTCGGCTAATGAAATGATCCCCCGTAACCTTCTTCAAGCTTTTGGAACATTAGTTGTGTCGGTTAAGGAGTTAGGCAAAAAATCAGGGCAGAGAGAGTAGGAGCCCTGGTACTAGTAATGGATGGCACCCAGGCTAGTTAGGCAGCAAGGAGAAGGTTAATAATGTAAAGACTGAATGTGTGCTTACCGTATTGTCATGTTCCAGGGCTGGGGGCAGTTTTTCTCCCTCTTTCGGGAACAACTCCTTTAGTTTGGAACTAGCCAGGCACAGATCAAACCTGTCTGCCAGGATGTGCAGCATGAACTGTCGAAGGAATAGCATGTCACATTCAATGTATAGTCTCACCATTTCGGTAAATGGTGCGTGTGACACGAACTCTCAGGGATGCTTGAATTGCCTAGTAGTAGCGTCAACATTCTTGAAACAGCTAATGTATGACATTTACTGTGACAAATATTATCATAAAATTAATAACTGACAGTTACCAAATTATCCAAGATAAAAATACATATCCTGTATGTGGTTTCTAAAGATTACAAACAATATCATTAGCTTGAAAATTCATCTGTGTTGGTATAAGTCATTCTGGAACAAGTTTCAACAGTAATTTCCAACACAAAATTTCTGCATCTGATGATGATCCACTGCTCACCGAATCACATGTTCTACCTGCATAACATGACATCATCTCAGTGGTGGATTGCTCATTCCTTGACAAAGACGGCAGCTGTACAGTCGAAATTTTGAGTAAGTCCAATTTTTGTGTTGGAAATTACAGTTCAAACTTGTTCCTAAACATATTTCGTTCTTTCTGTGAATCAAAACTGGAAGAAAAAATATAATCACCTTGACTTTGAGCCCATGTAGTATCTGTGCATAATCTGGGAAGTGTACCAGAGGTGCGTGAGTGTAAGTGTGCTTGAGAAGTTGGATACAGAGGTCGTATCCTTCTACCACGTTCTCTGATACGCAGTTCCACAACAGATACGCCACCAGTCGGCCTTCTATGATGCCGTACTGTAGCAGTTTCTTAGGATCACCGGCAGAAATGTCTGAAAATATGGCAGAACAAAAATAAGCTTGTTCATCTTTCCGAGTATGCATGTGCAGTGTCAAAGGTGAAGGCCTTTGACCATTCTTTATGTATAAGCGTAAGCCCATTCGTAATTCCGAGTACGCATGTGCAGTGTCAAAGGTGAAGGCCCCTGGCTTGTAAACAGTTCTCGTCTCCACATTGTCTAGATTTGCATAACAATGCCCAAACAGGGTTTGTTTACGTCTAAGGGGCCTTCACCTTTGACACTGCACATGTGTGCCATACTCTCAAATTCCAAACAACCAACGTTAGAACAGATATATTCAAATTCCTTCTTCCCCTGCACCATCCCCCAGTGGAACGCCCTGCCTGGCGCGGTTGTTATGGCTCCCACCATTGAGTCATTCCGCGCCAGGCTGGAGGCCTGCCCGCCTTAGCCTGGGACCTCCTCCCCCCCTACTTTGCCCCTTGCGGGGTCATCTTAAGTTGAAGTGTAGTCGGAATTACGAATGGGCTTATTGCCTGGGGCTTTCAACTTAGATCATATTGTACATGAACACTTCAAACTGTGAACTAGCTCATACTGCAATACAGTAGAACTTAACAGTAATTTCATTTATGAATTAATCTTGATTAATCTATTAATTTATCTTGTTATAAGCGAATTTGCAACATATTGAATTCGTCTACATGTATGATTTTTCAAACTGCGAACTAGCTCATACTGCAATACAGTAGAACTTTACAGTAATTTCATTTATCAATTAATCTTAATTAATCTATCAATCATTAATCAATCTCCTTGTTAAAGCGAATTTGCGACATATTGAATTCGTCCATGATTTTTAACTCGTTAACTATGTTAGTCTTGTATGTTAGTATGATAGTCAAAGTGTCACTTGTAAATATTTGTTTTATTGCACAGAACATGTAATTCAGCTCTTGGGCTGCCAAATGTTCTTTGAATAAAAACCCATCAAGATATGAACGACCTCTCCTCTACCACGCCCCCCTCCCCCTTTGCCGTTCAAATTATAACCTTCAAAGATGTACAGAGCGACATGGCAAGAAAACTAACCTTTCACCACCTCGTTCAGCCCGTATTTACAAGCATATTCCAGGATCCAGGCTAGGACTTCTTTGGCGCTGGCGTCTTTGTGAAACCTTTGCGTTCTGTCAGAAAGTTCTGAAGTCGACGCAGACATCATTAATTTTTTGCGTCTGCCCCAAACATTAAATTATAAACGAGTTTGCGACGTCCTCTAGGTCTAGGGGTATGAACACAACTTCTCCAGCTCAGCTACTAGCTCCATGTGGGTATACGCTGCAGAAATGTTGACATATCGGTTGTTTTTGGGTAGGAGAAGGGAGGAAAATTCAGTCGTAGCGAAACGAAAATATTCATTCATCTGAACCGCCACAACATTCTGATGCATGCTGGGTAATCTTCAAGCAGATGTTGGGCTGGAAGATCAAACGTTTCTTCTGCGTAAAAGAAAGGAGGTTTTATATATAAAACTCGTTGTATAAGACTCTGATTCTCAAGATCTTCGGATTCTTCTTGATGGACGTTTTTAGTATCTCATAAGTCCATGAAATATGTGAAGTTTTCATAGCTTTTGGAGATAAAAGCGTATCTCATTAATTATGAAAACCAGGTCATAATTACCATGATATAAGTTACCCAAAGGGAAATGATCTGGCCATGGCGGTAATGTAACCATACCCGAGATAATAAGCCAGACATTACCAAGGTCTGAACTAGATTAAAATATCTGTTGATAAATATTCACTAATTGCAGATCTAATTTGCATAATCAATGAGGCAATACTACACATCCATAGCGATAAATGTCTGCAATTTCATACTTGCAACATTTTGAAATTATGTAAGATAACTTGTAATTTGGATGGAGAAGTATGATCATCCCTCTCCTTCTACCACCTTTTATCTCCCCAACCGAAGTAAGGTACCCATTTTTACACCTGAGGAAAGTCGTGTTACTTTAAATCCCTTTTCCAGGACATGTCTGCCAAGAATGCCAAGGACTAGTACTCGAATCTGTGACCTCTTGATTCTGTGTCCGGTAGGCTAGCCAGTTGGCTATTCAACGTCACTACTTGGCCATCCAGATATGACTTTTTAAAATCTGAAGAATATTTTCTTAATAGGGACTGAATTTGAATCACAAAGTCACAAACATTGATAAATGCCAGAACAAATTAATGTCAGTCTGATTTTATTCATGTAAAGTGATGTCATACTCTCAATAGACAATATTGGTCATCCTTCATACACTAGACATGGCGCACATTTCAACCACCTTACATAAGCTAATCACACTTGTGGATACTATGCCATAGCATATGCTGCTGTGTTGTCTCAACTTTAAAGGCAACCCAAGCAATATTAGGGCCCGAAAAGTCATTTCTATACATGATGCAGACAACACTATCACAATGTATAGCGACGTCCATGATGAAAAATATGACTTCGTTGTAATGTGAGAACTCCCTAAAAATCGTTGCCGGGGTTTTTGCAGGCTCGCGAAACTAAAGGGGATTATCGTATGGCATATTTTTGCACGGTTTTAAAATGCTCAAAGACTGAAGTTGTTACACAACTGTGCTAGACAGAGTTACCGCTAGTAAATGTCAAATATTTCAGCATTTTTTTTATTTCCATTTTTTTGTCCATAATATTGCTTTGGTTGCCAGTGTAGACTTAACATCACTTTATAACATTAACATTTGCACAAGCAACAGCAGTGTCATCTCAATACGGGACCTAGCTAGCTGTCAGAATTGAATGAAATAAGTAATCTCCAAGCAGATGTAGTAGCAGTCGTGCTTGTTTTGAGCGTATTTGGTGGTGTTTTCTTATTTCTGGTGGCGTTTTGTAATGTTTTTCTGGAGGTGTAAGCTTGCACAGAAACAAAACAAGGCTGACTGCTGCATCTGCTTGAATATCATGAGAAGGTGTCAGTCAGACTGTGTGTTAATGGCAATAGAATAAGAAAGACTTACAAATGTATGGACTCAATCAGGCCCAATTTCCATCGGCCAAGGACAGTCAAGCAACCATTGAGCGACCCAAATTTGTATGACCTTGGACTTAATCTACATGTAAATGGCATATCACCAATGATGTAAAAATTAAAGACAACAACACATTACACAAAATACATTTCTTTCAAGTTGCCTGAACTATTATCAAATAAGATTTTGTGTTGCTCAATGGTACATGGCCACAGCCTCTGCAGAAGAGAGGTGGTATTAGGAACTGATCTGCATGTTATAAAGGATGGCTCCAACTTTGAGGTATTACCAAAATTCTGACATGCATTTGATGGAAATACAGAGTATCATCTCTTTTTTGCCCCAACATTTCAGCTGTTCTTTGTGTTAATGTATCAAGCAACAGGGCATAATTTCCACCCTTTACCATCATTTTCAAAGGATTCTACTATTCAACACTACATAAAGTCCTTTGATTTACTACAGCACCTTATAAGCAATTGTAAATACATCCATTTGCCGTACCTAACATAGCATTCTTGTAGCAGTATAATACAAAAATAATACAAATACTCTTATTCAATAGTATATTAGCCTACCTTAAAGCCTTCTAAATTAAAAGTACATTCAAAACTGATCATACAAAGTGGGACAAGTAACCAGAACACGTGAAGCTAGTATACTAGTAAACCCAATGTACATTTTAGATGTTTGGGCTCAATATGTTAAATTTGCACATTTGGCACACATATAAACCATCAACTACTATATCAATGCAACTGTACTGGCCAAAATAGACTATTGGTGCTTAGCACCTTCATCTTACAAGTTTTTACACTTCAGGAGACAAAACAACTATGACTATGCCTTAACCATACTATCTATTAACTTACTCTCGCAAAACTTTGGAAGTACAGTGTACAATGTCCTATGGGCTTACATGTAGCTGCTTGTCTACAGGTAGATGTGCCTTGGTTCTAAACAGCGATAACCAAAAAATAACAAAACCCAAGTACTTTGATTTCAACATAACCAACATCATTATCACCACCATCATTAAAATGTATAACTGGAATATAGGAAGTGGTAGAACAAGTCTTCATTTTTACACAGTACTTTTGGAGAATTTGAAACTTTCAAAATTCTTTATCCAGGACATTACTGACATATTATACTACTGCGATGCAGGTTATATTATTGAAATATCGTCATATTACTCCATCAGAATACTTCATTGACATCATCATAATACAGTGTAATAAAATATCAATTTGAAGATAAAACTCACCGAACGACAAGCTTTAAAGCATTACCTCTCTATCTACTTGGCTGATAGAATGTTCTGTTGATAGCTAAAGATTAAATTTCATACACTGTACAGAAATGTACATCCCAAACAATGCTAATACATTTGTACCTTCTGGGGGCCTCATATCAATCTATGATAACTAATGTTACATGTATAAGCAGACAAAGGGCCAAGAAGAAAATACATTCTATATTGGAGGTGCACTGAGTTTGATACAATATTTTGTAATCTAATTTCTAATTTTTTCTGATGTCAACAACAAACCTCCGATATCCTATTGTATAACCAACCTGATGAAATTATTTTAGGAATTTGGAATACAGTTCAGTCCTGGTCCTCTTCTTCAGACACGTCTAACTTGTGGACCTTCTTCATGTGCCTCTTCAGGTTCTTCTCCATGGTGAACGCTTCGCTGCAGGCGGGACACTGGTGCATGGTGGGAAGCGCGTGCGTGCGCATGTGGTCCTTGACGTGGCACTTGCGCGAGAACATCTTGCCGCAGTGCGGACACATGAACGGCTTGACCCCGCTGTGGGACTTGAGGTGGACCTTGCGGTTTTCCTTCCTGGCGAACCTCTTCTCGCAGAGGGGACACTGGTAGGGCTTCTCCCCCGAGTGGGACCGCATGTGTATGGTCAAGTTTCGGGCCAGCGCAAACACTTTGTTACACTCCGGGCAGGGGAACTTCTTTCCCTGCGTGTGGATGCGCATGTGACCTTGAAGGTTGCTCATGCAAGGGAACACCTTGTCGCACTGGTTGCACTTGAAGGACTTTTTCGCCGTCCCAAGGTCGGACTCGCTATGGTTGGAGAAGTGATGGTGCTGCATGTCCCCCGTCGAGTTGAACACTTCCGGGCACAGGGAACACTTCAGGGTCTTGTCCTTCGAAGCATGAATTTTCAGGTGGTTACTAAGATTTACATTATTGTTAAACATCTGCCCACACTCGAGGCATTGGAAATTACCAGGGGTGACTTCGCTGTGACTCAGCAGATGATTCTGCAGCTCTGCTTCGAAAAAGAACGTCAATGTACAGTGGGGGCAGTGGTACTTTCTTGCATCGGGGCCGTGGTCTATTGCGTGACTCTGAATGTCCTGTGCCGTGGCGAATCTCCCTCCGCATATCAGGCATTGGTAGTTCTTATCTGGGAATGTGTGTTCGATGAGGTGAGCTTGCAACTTTGCAGGGGAATCGTACACGCCCCTACACAAGCTGCATTCGTGGACGGTCCCCTCTTCCATCATGTGGGTCGTAACATGGATCTGGATCTCTACCTCCGTCGCGAAGGTCTTTTGACACTTGATACACTGATAAGACTTGTCCGGTGGGTGTGACGACGTAAAGTGTAGGTCTAATTCTCTTTCCGTCTCGAACTTCAGTTCACACTTCGAGCAACGGACAACAGTTCGGGGGCTGGTAGGCGACACTTCCGTTACAAGGCTTTCGTCAGAATTGTCTTCGATGGCCTCCTTTAGACAATCTGTACACATGTAGCTGGGTGGCGACCCCGACTTTAAGGTGGACACAAGATGAGCTCGCGATGTAAACTCACGCTTACAGGTGCTGCAGATGTATACAGCCATGGAGGAAGGGGAGCCGAGTCCTGCCGCAAGTAGGTGCACGGCGGCGTGGTGGTTCAGCTCCGCCATGTTCGGCACAAACTGGAGACAGATCACGCACCTGAACCCGCCGCTTTCGGTCGCGATGTCGGGGTTGTGTTCCTTGCAGTGGTGCACGAACTCCTCCTCGGTCATCACCAGCTGCATGCAGATGAAACACATGGACCCTTGTGGGGGGGTTCCAGCGGACAGCGAATCCCTCATCCCTTCCAGGAGCACCTTGCTGGCCGTGTTGTTCTGGTGGTTTTCGTTGAGGTGCTTCTTGAGGCCGTACTCGGACTGGAAGGCCGCCGAGCACACGCCGCAGTGAAAGCGGAACAGAAGATCCTTGTTGCCCTTGTGGTGAGGCTTAAGCTTGTGGATCGACCAGCGGTGGTTCTTCAGCTTCCGTTCCGACGCGAAGGTTCCGTCGCAGACGTCGCACTTGTAGACGAGCTTGTCTTCGTCGAGGCTTACCCTCTCCGTCGCTTCCTCGCTGTCGTTCTTCGTACTCGTGCTTGGACTGCTCTGCGACTCTGACTCCTCTTCGCTCCTGGCCCCCTTCTTGCCGTCTTCCATCGGGCAGCTGTGCTTCTCCAGCACGTGCTTCTCCAGGAGGAACTGCACGTGGAAGGACGCCTCGCACAGGTGGCACTGGTACTGCTTGTTGTGGGTGGTCACGTGGCACTGCAGCTCCAAGTCGGAGCCGAAAGCCTCCTGGCAGAAGATGCAGCGGAAGGGCTTGCTGTGAAGGTGGGTGGTCTTGATGTGGGCCACAAGCTCACCCTCCGAGGGAAACATTCCCCAGCACTTGGTGCACTTGTACAGCCGACACTCGTTGCTATGCTTGATGGCAAAGTGGACCTGAATGGAGACTTTGGAGTCAAACATCTCCTTACAGAGCGAACACCGGTACAAATGATGGGCGTGGATGTCGAACAGGTGCTTCTGCAAGTCGTCCGCCTTGGCAAACGTCTTCTCGCAAGTCTGGCAGCCGTACTCGGTGGCAACCGTCATGAAGTGCTCCAACATGTGCTGCAGCATCTGGTCTTCGGAGGTGAACTCCACCCCACATTTCGGACAAGGGTGCTTCTGTAGCAGCATATCGAGATGTGTCTTCAGGTGAGTTTGAAAACCTTCCAGCGTCAGGTAGCTGACATCGCACTGCGAACAGAAGAACCCGTTTCTCTCTATCGAGTTCTTATCTTCCGATTGTGTTTTCTTTTTTCTCCCTGTCTCACCAGAACTTGGCTTTTTCGATTCGTCCTTTGAGTTGGTAACGGTGTGTGCAGGAGGGGTGCTTCCGACGGGCGAGCACTGCGTCCTGGTCCCGTGTTGCTCCTGGACGTGGTCTCGCAGCAGGTCGAAGTTGGAGAAGAGATTCATGCCTTCGGGACAGTAAGGACATGGGTACCTCAGGCCTTCTTCCAAGGGAAGGTTGATGCTCCCTTCGTTCAGGAGCGAACTCAAGACACTGTTCGTCGAGCTGGGTATTGGGGAGAGACTCGACGCTCCATGAACTTCTTCCGCGTGTTCGTTGAACGACTCCATGGTTGGAAATCCCATTGTGCACTGTGGGCAGTACACAACGTTGTCCTCTTTGAGCGAAGACTTCGAGAGGGAGTGGACAAACTTCACGTGGGTGTAGAGTAGAGACGCGCTTCCGAAGTCCATCGTACAGTAATCGCAGGGATACCGCGTGTCAGAGAAATCAGTGCCAAGTGCTTCTTTCTGGTGGTCACACTTTATATGATTGGCCAGGTTGATCAGGGTGGGGTACTCCTTATTACAGTATTGGCAGAGGTGGCCGTACACCGGCTTGTCTCCATGCATGGTGCGGAGGTGAATTTCTAGAACTGCGATGCTGGGGAAGGTCTGTTTGGGGCAGTAAGGACAGCGATGTACGGAGCCGTCCTCTCCGTGCGATTCCATGTGTTCGTGCAGCTTCTCCGCGGAGAGAAAACATTCGGAGCAAAGTGGGCACTTGTTTCTTCTGTCCTTCGCGTGGCTGTCTTCTATGTGCTCGATCAGCACTTCCATGGAGCTGAACAACTCTGCGCAGTAGTTACACTGCATCATCTTCTTGCTCGAGCGGGAGCCCTGGTCGTGTGTGACGACGTGTCCTTGGAGACCGCTCGCCGATTCGAAGGTCTCGGCGCACTGGAAGCACCGGAACTCGTCCTTCCTGTCGGACACCTTGTGGTGCGTCTGCGCGTGGGCGGCGAGCGTTGCGGCAGACGTGTAGCCCTTGTTGCAGATGATGCAGCGGTAGGGCTTGTCGGAGTTGTGGGTCTTGAGGTGGATCTTGAGGTGGTCGCTGCGGGAGAAGGAAGCGTCGCAGTAAGTGCAGCGGTACTTTTTATCGCCCGTGTGAAGTTTGACATGGCGGTCACGACTGCGCTTGTGCTTGAACAACCGGAGGCAGTACTCACATCTGGTGTGAAAACAACAGAAACAAAACAGAAAACAGGATTAAAATAGGAAGAACTTAATACAATTATATAAAAACAAAATAATCTTAAGACTTGAAAATAATGGTGTTCTCTTGCCTCATCTTTATACTCACATCCAGTGTAGAACAACAAAAATAAAAAACAAAAGATTAAAACTCAAACCAATCGAATGAGAAGAAATTAATTTTCTGATTATAATTATGTTTATGTTGAATTGGTGTTCTTTTGTCTCATTTCTATAAAAAATAAAATGTTGAAAATCACATCCTAATACAAAAATGATTAAAAAAGATTTCTGCTACCTGCTGTTCAAGATCAAGTGCACCGTCCATGCATACTTCACCCAGGAAATAAACAAATGTCTTTGCCTTTTTTGTCTTTGTACATCTAGACAGTCCTAAAGCACTGCTTTGTAGTCTTATGGTATTTATCAATTAAACTACAGCGGTCATAAAAAAATATTCATATTCAAATGAAGTTATCAAAAATGATTTATAGCTATTCATTTCAGATGTATATGGCTACAAAAACTATGGTCTCTACACATTCTAATCTCTTAATGCAAGTCATTTCGTCAGTTGCTTGTTTCACAGGCCAAACTTCATGTTTATGAATTTAATCTGTCTGCACCAAGAAGATTTTAAAATAGAAATCTTCTTACTTTTCACATTTAAAAAAAGCTAACAAAACTTCCACCTTCTTTACTAGTTGCTCTGAGCCATTTGTAGCAAAACACATTTAATATTTCTCATAAAAGGGGAAAAAGGAGGACACACGCTTTACTTATGATGTATTGCGCATGCATTGTGTCCTATTGCAAGAGGGCCTGAGGCAATAGGATTTTTGTTCGCACTATTGACATCCATTGAATTAAAATTGTGTGAAGGCTGCACTTCTTTACATTAAAGGCATCCAGAGCATTTTAAGAGGCTTCAAACTCGAATAAAAAACTCTCTTTCTAGTCATTCCTACACATAGTAAGTTTCAATAACACTATCCGACATTAAAGGAGCAAAGATAAGATGTCGTTGTGTGGTGAGAACTGATAGAAAATCCAAGCCCTAATAGACTAATGCTGACTGTCCATCACAATTAGTGGTTCGACCAATGAGAGAGTGACTGCATGTCTGCCAGATATTAACATTTTTATGTTTTAATTTTGCATTTCTACGTTTTGACGGAGGTGGGCAGGGCTATGGTATCGGTCTATTTACACTAGGTGCGTGAAACTAAAAGATCACCATGTAGCTAATTTTTGTGCCGCTTTTGAGCACTTTTGATAAGAAATCCGCACGCAAATGTGGTAGACAGTGGCATTAATTGTCAATTTTATAAAGATTACACCAATTAGAATATTTCCAATTTTCAAGTCTTATAAAATGCTCTGGGTGCCTTTAAAATTACGGGGTGATGAGGATACATATATATATATATTTATTGTACCTGAAGGGCATTTTGTCACTGTGGATTTGTTCATGACGTTTGAGATATGTGAGTCTGGAGAAGGTCTTCTCACAGAACTGGCACGGATACGGGCCGTTGGGGACACCCTCCAGTTCCTCATCCAGGTACTCCACACCATCAAGGCTGTCCTCCGCCACCTCCATGGGTGCCTGACCCCACGGGTTCCGCAGTACCATGGTCTCTACATCTGCATAGATAAAGAGGAGACGTTTGAATGTTTACTTACGACTTCTAACTTTGCTATACTAAGTCTTGAATTTCGTGGCACTGTGAAAATCAAGACTGCTTTGTATTATCTTTGAGCTTGCAGTTTGTAACACAAATGGCAGACAAAATATGTTGGGTTCACAGTGAGAGGTCCAATTTTTCGTGTATAATGACCCACAAGAACATAATACACATAGAAATACATTTAACACATGGCAAGTTCTATACATTTCTCAAAATAAGTACAATATATGGCAGTCAGATTTTAACAGGCATTTTATGACCCTGTTATTTGTATAATTGTATACATGTATCCTATTTAAAAAGGAATAGCATATTTTTCTACTCAAAGCATCAAACATATCTGCTGTATGCTGACATTGTGTATAATAAATGGGCAAGTATGTAATTTTCTTGTCAGTCAGAAAATCAAAGAAAAGATTGCAGCATCTGCACTTTGTCATAAACATGACAGGTGGCATTACACAATGCAGAAGCCACAGTATCTTCTCTATTAGTAGTCCATATATACACACCCCGACCAATCGAATCACGTGAATCCCATTGAAACTCAGATTCGTATCAGCCATTTCCCAACAAATCGCTTTCTAACTTGCGTTAACGACTACATGGTGGAAGGTGTCAGCTTCCAAAAGACGTTTTCAGATTGACAATTTTGGAAGTGATTGAATCCTCCCGCGATTTAACTTCTAGTTTCTACTACTTTTCTCTAAACGTTAAGCTGACACCATCCACCATCTCACTGGCGAGTTTGTTTGGTCAGATGTAGTCATTAACGCAAGTTAGAAAGCGATTTGTCGGGAAATGGCTGATACGAATCTGAGTTTCAATGCGATTCACGTGATTCAATTGGTCGGGGTGATACGGGGACGAGCAAATCTGGAAAACTGTGGGAAAATAAGGCAAAACAGTGAGTTCATAAGAAAGTATGTCAGGCACTTGACTCCAGCATTCAGAGCATTGCTGAGTGCCAAAGGCTAGAAAAAAGACTGGAATGATGCGGAAGAAAACATTTTCTCAAGCAACTGGATAGAGCTCATTTCCAAAATCCATCCAGTTGCTTGAGCTACTGTTTACTTGTGTATCTTATAATTGTATTATTGTAGATAATTGTATTACCTGGATGTTTAACCTTCCATCCATGACTTTAATGATGACAATATTTTCCCCTCCAACAAATGGATTGTGCCATATTGTTCTGGGTCTACCGGTATTCATACACAGGTATGTATAATTATGGTACACCAAGAATGGCAGGAATCAAAAATTCTGTGAAGGGTACATTTCTTCTTTAGTCCCTAATGTAAACCTCGGAAGAAAAAAGCTTCCTCCGAAAAAAAATCCATCAAGGAGACCTTGAAACTACATCAAGGGGCCTATTGTGCATGGCATTGCTGGTCGGCCTGTTCTCTTTTAACCCATTCAGAATATGAACTGAAATATGCCCGTTCCTTACAGAATCATACAAGTATGTCTGTTGGGTGATTGAAGACTGGTGAGTCGAAAATTTGCCACCAATTAATCCGTGAAGCGCCCAAAACTAAATCCTCTGATCTCCTTGTTAAGCAATATAATTCCTACATGGCAGAATGATAGATATTTGTACCTAATACTTTTGATGAATCACTTGGCAATTGACCAAAGGATATTCCCAAACTGTCTAAAAAAGTAGGTACTAGTATCTTTACAATAGGGATGTCCCTGTAGCTCAACTGGTAGCAGCCTCACAGTTGAATACTGGTTCTAATTAGTTGGGAACTTGGAGACCCCGGTTCAAGTCCTGGGACATGACATCTCAGTTAGGGCTGCACCCGTCTTTCGGATGGGATGTGTAAAAGGGGTCCAGTGAGAAGAGGTCCCTCGAGCAGTTTAAAGCGGAAGGGCTAGCAACCCCTCCATGTGAGGCAGGGTGTTCGGCCCAGAACCCAGCGGTCCCGGGTTCGAATCCCCTGACACCACCGATGTCGTGCCCTTGGGAAAGGCACAAGATTAACGAACATTAAACCAAAGCAAAAGTTTCAACATTTATGGTGTACAAGCAATCTGTAACTTGTCAAAAGCTCTACGTCTTAATTGTTATATAGCTCTAAATTCTAATTAATTACTGAGGGGCACTTAAGATGGATGTGAATTAGCCGAGACTCGGCAATCACAATCCCTAGTTTCTGGTTCTCGGCTAATTAAACAGTATTTCATTGAGCTCGTAATCCATTTTCATGTGGCACCATGTGGACTACATTGTGTGTTACATATGTACATGTACCAAGGGGGCCAACCATGACTTTTTCTTCTTTTTCTCCTGACGCAAAGCCATCCTCCCAACTTCCAGAATTCAGTGAGGCCCGGTTGATTCGATCATATGGATGTCATTTTCAATGTCATGTAATTCAATGCGCTTTTGAGCACTTTTGATAAGAAATACGCACGCAAATGTGGTAAACAGTGGTATTAAATGTCAATTTCATAAAGACTACAGCAACTAGAACATTTCCAGTTTTCAAGCCTCATAAAATGCTCTGGGTGCCTTTAAACAAGTACGTATGAATCTACCAAAAAAAAACACAGACAAGAAGATTGGTGTACTATAATAAAGATGTATGGAAGTTATATGGTACCCGATTCATTCATTATCCCATAGACAGGGTACACATAGGCCGCCCTTTGGTAGTCACCTCTGCAAACTGCTCCCCCCTCCCCTGTCGAATCATACTGGGACGCTTGAACTTCAGACACACAATCCATTCCAAAACTTGTCATTGACGCAGTAGGTCGTGGTGACTTCCTGCCACCAGCCAACCGGGGAATTCCCCCAACAGGGCTCGAAATTCGTTCTTGGGAGTATGTTGACAAACCTGTACAAGTGACCACCTCTACAAAAAAGACCACCTGGCCATTGTTGTCAGCGATAGCAAAATTCTTGCTGTATAGTTTTGCTGTCTTTTGGCCGAAATTGTCTACTGTCAGAGAATGTAATTTATAATCTTGGGCCTTCCCTACCTTGCCCCTTTTTAAATTCTATGAGTACGGTCAAAGCTGTACAAGTGACCACCTCTGCAAAGGTACCGCCTGGCCGATGTGACCACTTTTTGGTGGTCCCTTAAGATGATTTTGTTTATGGTGACCACCTGTCCATATATACCAGATTTTATCAGTCTCCTGAGTGGTCTTCCTAGGCAGTTTTGACTGTAGGCGCACTAACCTACAAATCTAAGTGCACAGAAAAAAAAATGCAGCATTTGGTAAAGAAGAATGCCATCAAAACCTAATTGCAAACCTTACTGACTATTCTCAGAGCTTACATGTAACTCTGAAATTCAACTGCTGAGTTCAAAATAAGACTTAAGTGATACAACAAAGGTTTTATCACTTCTCCAGACATTTAAATGTCAAGAATATGCTATATAGATTTGCTAACTTTAAATCTGAAACAAGTAATACGACAGAGATTTAGTATCTTTTCTGACACTTAAATTTGAAGAATATGCTGTATAATAGTGTCCATGTATGAAACCCTGCACAAATGAAATATCTAGATGCACCCACAGTCAGAAGATAAGTTTCAAGTGCACAAAAGTGCACATTCACCCGGTAAAATTTCCATCCCCGCCCAATATTCTTCAGTTTAACGAATCCTTCGGAGAGCAACAATGAGATGCAAATGATCCATCAAGCGACATTCTAATTTTGCCGGCTCCCCATTAGAGACGCTGCTCTTATGGCAGAAAAGGATTGCTTTCATTACAGCACATCCTCAGAGAACCATTTTATTACTACCAAGTTCTGCAACTTTTATCTCGCGGAAGCCATGAGAGGCAATACCTCCAATCGGGGGAATATAACTGAGGAAATGTCCCCCGCATGAGTCTCAGATCTGGGAGAGGGAGACACACTTAGTGAAGTCTTACTTGTACCTCAGGGAGGTAGGAAAGACGGCTACGCCTGTTCGTCGCCGTGATTAAAAGAAGGCTGCGTCCCGTCGAGAGGAGAACAAAAGGAAGATAGAGCCCTCTCCGGACCGCTATTTTCCACAAGACTAGACGCCGCGGTGCATCCGAAAATGTCAATTCCCCCACAGTTGGTAATATTCCGAATGATCAAAGCGCTAGGCGGCTCTCGGGAGGCGGTAGCGCCACAACGGGGGCCCTGTCACAACCCGGGTGAGAGCTTTTTAAAATATCATCCGCATTCCCGCAGGGAACCAATCAAAACGCGGCACAGCTAATCTGCAGGAAGAACTACAGAAGTCGCCCGCTTATGCATGAAGGGCAAACATTTTTCTTTATATCATATAATATGCTTTCCCCGTTTCCTGTTTTGTAAAAAAACAAACTACAAACCGTTTGTTACGTGTTGAGTTGAGAAACGGTTCAGGTTAGGGGAGCGTACTGTTGATTCGTATTCAGCTTTGACTATCTGGTGTGAAATATTCAGATCCAGGTCCAGACTTGAACCTGGACCTGATACTATTGTTAGGTATACGTAGCACAAATTTTTGGCTCATGACTACTTGTCTTCCCACCTGTAGGCTCATCCTTCACGTTCTGTAAATAACTTATATTTACAGCTTGTGAGAAACTAATCAAGTCTTAAAAAGAGATATCAAAAACAGCCTTGGATCTTTTTTTCTTGGAATGGTAAGCCGCAAGACTTGTTACCACCTGGCTAATTGTTGATTTTCCTAATCAGTACAAAAACCAGTCCACCAAATCATTGTTTTTGGTCTTTTTTTCGGACCAGTCCAGCAAGAAACACTGGTACTGTAAAAATCATGAATGCCAATTCTACACCGGTCCATCAGACAGGTATACCCAGCCCTAGCTCAGATACATCGGAACAAAGTGTGACACTTTCTTGATGGATTCTTGAGTCAAACAGGTTAGCTGTGAGCAGCAGTTTGGGATCTTACGAGCCCCATCCATCAAGGCGAGAGAAAAACTCCGCTCCCCTCTTAGCCACCTCCAGAAATCTTTATTAATTTCAATGGAGATTAAGGACCCTCCTAAGGGATCCAGAAGTTATATTGCGCTCTTCCAATTCTCCTTTAATGACACTGGGAATTAGGGCTGTCGTCAAGGGTTGAGCTGATGCATCCCTGAAGAGACACTTGCCGCTGTATCAAGCCGTAGTCTTTCCTATCACGCACTTTTCAGCTGTTTTAGCGAGCTCATTGGTGGAAAGATGGGAGAAAGTTACGGAGCGTCGGGAGGGGATGACGAACAGTTTGTGGGCGACGTTTCCACTGAGAAATATTTGATCTGAGCATTTCCGACGTGCCGCATACCTAATACCCGTCTGACATACTGTATAGTCCACGAAATAATAGGAAGAGTGTATTTGCAAGTTCATGCCTGAAGGCTAATTGCAAGTACATGGTAGAAACAAAGGAGACATACATGTGACAATGGACAGTAGATTGACATTATTGTAAAAAAAGATTTAACAAATACTAGTGTTGGGTATATTAAGACAAGTTGAGTTTGAGACTTCTTTTTTGGGGAGCAGAGGAAGACAAAAAGTCCTTCATTTTCTATAATCAAGAGGGTTCTGTGATATAATACTAACCTACATGTAATTCAAGAAAGAAGTAATTGCTTGATTTCAATATCTACCCATCTATTATTCAAAAACACACAGTAGGTTTTCAGGACGGGTCTTTAGATACTTGAGTGACCTCGTCTGTATCTGTAATCGATGGGGAAGAATTGCCTCCCTTTATGTATGACAACCTATTGATTGTGGTTACGGTGTGCCTGCAAGGGTAGCGAGAACCCCTGGTATCGATCACGAGCATAATCACCATTCACGGCAGCCTACTCTGGGACTCGGGTGGGTCTATAACTTGACTAGATCAAGTGCAGGTTTGTCTTGAGTTAATCTTCTTTTTGAAGACTACTTCAAGACATCCTAAATTGTCTTTACCTCATTAACATATCTATTCAGAGTTTTGGTATAAAGCTGGTGTTCTCAGTCCTATCGTTAGTCACTGACGAAAGACAGTGGATACTGTCTGAAACGTCTGACTGTTTCAAAATCTTATCCAGTTGCTTGAGTAATTATTTTTGGCGTATCTTATTACCTGGATGTCTAACTTTCATCAACGTATCAAGTGCAGGAATGGCTCTTATAAATGGAAGAGTCCAATCTGTATCCCTTCGAGTCCGGGGTGATATCATATTGGCTGCATAATGAAAGATGACTCTGGTATTGAATATTCTTGGTTTATAATACTGGCACTGTATCATAAACTTAAATTTTGCTATAAGTCTGACTAATATACTGGAGTATTGAATATAATTGGCTATGTTAGGGTCTATGGAAGTGTAAACATGATGCTTTATCGATAGATAGTGGTGCATGCAGTTTTGCTACAGCTCGCTTTTATTGCCAAACAAACTGGGTCACCCCTACTCTTCTCCATAAGTGTGTTGGGTTCTTTTACTTGCATGACAGGAATCTGAACTTGGAAGGTTACTACAGTACATGTAAGTTGTGCCACAGAGAACTGCTGTACATGTACCTGTACCGACCCTGCACCTGAATCTTTATTCAGGTACACAGCCCTACTAGTTACCTTCGCCGGGAATGTATGCATTCGCGGTAAGGTTATGTTATCGGTTACGCCAGCTGTAAAGTGGGTCCGTATGTATGTCGAGATCATAAGTCGAGAGAACTTTGACGGATCTTGCTGATTTTTGGTAGGTAAGTGGCGGTTGTGGAAACGAAGGTCAAGTTCGAAAATGGTTAACCTGGCGTTTTCCTAAAGTGCTCCAGTGGACTTTTTTTGTTAGTGTGTTTGTATGTAGACAACATAACTCGACGTATTGATGATGGATCTGCATGATTTTTGGTGGGTACGTAGAGATTGTGAAAACGAAGCTCAAGTTCAAAAATGGGTCACCTGGCATTTTCCTGCGGTACTACAGTGGGCTGTTTATGCATGCGTATTTGTTTGTTGACAGGATAACTCGAGAAGCTGTTGATGGTTGTGCATGATATTTAGTGAATAGGTAGATTTATTAAAGGGGAAGGTCAAGTTCGATGATGGGCCTCCTAGCGGGTGCTTTGGGTACTGCAGTGTAGCTTTTAAGTTTGAGGTCGAATTTTCTGCAAGTGCTACGGTCATGATTTTTGTGTGGTAGATAGTGGATGCCACATGAAGTAAGTTGTGCACGTTTGGGCCCTCTAGCGGCTTGTTTGGAGCTGCAGCGGGTGTTTTTAATTTATTTGTTTTGACCTTTGGACACGAATAACTAGACTTATGGTCAACGGATCGTCTTGATTTATGGTATGTAGATAGCTCGATTAATGATTTACATAATTGAATATTCATTTTGCAAATCAGGAGCTAATTTGCATAATTACCAAGGAAAGTTTATAAATCTGCTGCCTTTCAAAATAGGACTCTCAAACATGTGACATATATAGCTGAAAAAGAGAGAGGTATCGATAGATACCAATAATGCTAATAGCTACCTATTTTGCATAATTAATGAGAAAATACTAATTGAAAATACTACAATAGTAAATGATTGGAATTTCATTCTTGTATCATAAGGAAGCTAAGTAAAGGTGAACAATATCAGACAAAAATCATGCATGACAAGGCCTCATTAACATAATTTATAAGGAAATGTCTACAATTCCCTTTCAATTTGCCATTTTTAAGTCTATATATTGCCAACAAATTGCCTTATTTTCTGTAGTAAAGAAAAAAGTTATGATACCAATTAAGCAAAAATATTCTTACAGTGATTATTTTTATAACTCTTGGGAGAACTCGTGTAGGTATAGGTATGGGTTTGTTTTAAACTTTGAAAGAGAATACTAGTAACTCAAGAAGGTGATGACGGATCTTCATGATTTGTAGGGATGTACATACAATGTAGTTTGAGTGATGATTTACATGATCGTATAAGAATGTCTGTGATGTGAAAAAGTATACAAACCCTTGCATTCCATTGTAGTCAAACACGTGACATGTAACTGAGAAAGAGAGGAATATTGATAGATATCAATTATGCAAACGAATACCTAATTTGCATAATTTATGACAAAATACTATAATTCCAGAGTGGTAAATGATGGGATTTCATTCTTGTGGCGTTTGGGAGATAATCAAATTTGGACGTTATCAGACATAAATCATGATGGCCTCATTTACATTATATATGAGGAAATGCTACAATGGCCCTCTTTTCTAAGATTTTACTTTAATGCTGTGCTTTGTGTAGAGAAAAGGATCACTTGAAATTCATGCAATCGAGGACCTTATTTACATACTGAGTGATGAGCATTCACTCGAAAAGGCTAACATCAGTCGGCGAAGGTATGAGGTCGTGGAACTCTAGTTATACTATAAGACTATTGGAATCATGGGTGGCAGAAGATTTAACAGTTAAGTGTGTTGGGTTTTTTTACTTGCATGACAGGAATCTAACCTTGGAAGGGTACTACGGTACATGTAAGTTATGCCACAGAGAACTCCTGTACCTGTACCGTACCTGTACCGTACCTGCATCTGAATCTTTATTCAGGTACACAGCCCTACTAGTTATACTATAAGACTATTGGAATCATGGGTGGTAGATGGTTTAAGAGGAATTTGAACTTGAGACGTTACTAAGCTGTTCCACAGAGAACTGCTGTACCTGTACCCATAATGCACCTGAATTTTTGTTTAGCCTAACTTTAGGTACACATGTAGCCCTATACTGGTTACACTGTAGGACCATGTAATCATGTGTGGCAGAAGGCTTGACAGGAATTTGAACTTGAGAGGTTACTAAGCTGTTCCACAGAGAACTGCTGTACCTGTGCGGCTAGTATACCCATGCTTGCACCTGAATTTTTATTCAGGTATCAGGTACACTACCCTGCTGTTTATACATGTACTATAGGACCATGTAATCATGTGTGGCAGAAGGTTTGACAGGAATTTGAACTTGAGGTTCCGGGTCGGAGTTCAATTGTGACCGGGGGTTGGGTCATGACCCGGTAATCTGCCGGAAGTGCGTGGTCGTCACCCTGATTTCTGCCCGAGATTGCTTGGTGATGGTTTTAGCTGTGTATGAATATTTTGAATCTTCTGAAAAGCCCGTGACTTGTAGTATTTTTGGGCGCGGTGCAGTTGGTTCGCTATCGAAGCCTTTTTTGTATTAGTCCGCGGGAGCGGTGATGCGGTTTTCTCGCCTGATGACCCAAATAGCATCGTTTTTAATGCATTTTCACCGAATTTGCGTCATCGGAGATTGCGAAAAAGTTATCACATGACTTTTTTATTTTTTTCATTTTTCAGAGACACCATTTACTAAGCTTTCTCAGCATATATGCCGTGACCCCAGGAAAACTCGTTTTTTGCGAGCAGGTTCGATCAAAAAAGTGTAAAAAAATGATAATTATCGGATGCCAAGTTTACATTTTACTATGGTTTCTACCCAAAATAAAGGGACAACGGACAATACCGATAAATACATCGGAAAACAGCAGAAAACCGCTTTTCGACCATGTGATTACATTTTCCGTCCTACTTTAGTAGAAAAGTAGGACGGAAAATGTAATCACATGGTCGAAAAGCGGTTTTCTGCTGTTTTCCGATGTATTTATCGGTATTGTCCGTTGTCCCTTTATTTTGGGTAGAAACCATAGTAAAATGTAAACTTGGCATCCGATAATTATCATTTTTTTACACTTTTTTGATCGAACCTGCTCGCAAAAAACGAGTTTTCCTGGGGTCACGGCATATATGCTGAGAAAGCTTAGTAAATGGTGTCTCTGAAAAATGAAAAAAATAAAAAAGTCATGTGATAACTTTTTCGCAATCTCCGATGACGCAAATTCGGTGAAAATGCATTAAAAACGATGCTATTTGGGTCATCAGGCGAGAAAACCGCATCACCGCTCCCGCGGACTAATACAAAAAAGGCTTCGATAGCGAACCAACTGCACCGCGCCCAAAAATACTACAAGTCACGGGCTTTTCAGAAGATTCAAAATATTCATACACAGCTAAAACCATCACCAAGCAATCTCGGGCAGAAATCAGGGTGACGACCACGCACTTCCGGCAGATTACCGGGTCATGACCCAACCCCCGGTCACAATTGAACTCCGACCCGGAACCTTAAGAAACATATTATGTCTTAAAATTTGTTCAAAATTTTCAGAAAAGTTATATCCACCATATATCCAAATTTGGCGTATCTGCGACTATTACTTTTCCCGCAGCAGGGGTTTAAAGTCATGTGAAAAACACTGTGTTTTGAGGCTATTTTGCCAACGTGCAGGCCTTAACAACGTTACAGTAGGGAAATAGATAAAAACATCATTTTTCAGGACATCGCTTTTCAAAAAACAGGTAAAACGGGATGGAGAGCCTGCTCATGCCCTTGGCTTGGACATTATGCGGACTTTCCGTCGTTTCGGTGCTGCATATTGGCAGAAAAGCCTCTTTAAGAGTTGGCGTCGGTGACGTCACGCAGTGACGTCATGGTTCTCGAGGAAAACAGCAGGGGGTCGCGTTTTAAGTTCGTAGCTTTTAACTGAAACGAAGAATATGTCAAATTTTGGTATAGACTGGTAGACCACGGGTCGCACATTCCGAATCAAACGCGTCCGACATCAAATTCTTCACTACTTCGCCGTAAAGGCCCCTTAAGTAGCACAATGCTCCCTAAATGTGTAAAAGAATGCATTCTGACACAGTCCAAAGCGCAACCTGGAGCATATCATCAGAGCTAGAAGCGGGCAGTTTAAATAAGTGCGTCCGAGATGTGTAGCGCGCCTAGTAGGCTATCACTTCACACCATCAAAAGAAGAAAAGATCGCGACGTTAAGGAGCGATGAACCAAAAGTCAGAAAACCAAGTTTCGCCTTAAGAAGGCTTAAAGCACTTAGATTTTAGCTTAATTCACCCATTTAAGTCATCATAAAGGCGGGGCATCGCGAAAATCATACCGAAGGTCAAGTTGAGACATGGGCTTCCATCAAATGACGTAGTCAGTGAATTCCTTTTAGAAACGGTTTGGCGGCCAGAAATGATTAAAGATGGCCGTATTTGAGGTTTGGGGGGGGGGGGGGAAATGGGGGAGGGGGGCGCCAAGCACCTGTCCATGGATATATCGAATTTAAAACAGAAAAAAGGGCAAACTTCGGGGTTTTTTCAAACAAACTTACAGATTTTGATTAAAGCTTTCGAATGCGTCGAAATAACGTCATCTATGACGTCATCGACGTAGCCGCTGCCGTCCTTTTAAAAGCTGTGCCACAGAGAACAGGGTGTGACCTATGACCCTTTCAGAAGTTTTATCACCAGAGTCTGCCATGCTTCCTGTGCACTGAGCCCATCTTTTACTGTAAATGCCTTTAAGTTCACTGGCATTTAATCTTGTGGGTGGGTAGAAAATAGAGTGTTCCCTGTGGTTTTAAGTTTCCAGTTGAAACAAGATGGCAGGCAGACTGATGACAGAACAGGCATTATTGCTGTGGTTTAAAGTTCGCGGTGAAAAGGTCACTGTGAAAACTGCAAACATTAAACAACCCAGAAAATTTCTGCATTTACAGTACTTTAGGACCATACCACTTGGTCCTACAAGGAGGGGGTGCTCAATCAGTCATTGGCAGGGGTGTCAACATGAAAAATGGTAGATTGTCTGGATAGCAATATTTTTTGCAAACATACACTGGAAATGTTAACAGAACGAGACTCAGACTTATAATATTCATAACCATATTTGTGAAAAGGAATGAATTTTTCTAACAGTTGTTGACAGCAGAGACTGAGTGCTAGGCAGGGGGGATTTCATTACTCTCCAAGCAGAGGTTGGTGGGGAAGATAGTGACCGTTTTATCATATGCCCCGTTTTATCAAATGCCCCGTTTTTTGTCCGCTCTCCCCACCAAGAAAACGGGGCATATGATAAAACGGTCAGAATCTTCCCCACCAACCACTGCTTGGAGAGTAAGCAGTACCAAGCGGAACGAGATAACCGGGAATATTCCCTGAAAAGTCTACCTATATATTTACAATCATTCATAGTTGTGTGAAGGACTGCTTTCGGCCCTTCGGCCCTTGTACAGAAACCCTGACTGAGTCCTGTGCAGGGGGGATTTGATAGTAGTGCCAAGCCGAGCGAGATAACAGGGAATATTTCCAGAAACTGGAGACGTTTAACAGAACCAGTGTACTTATTCATAACCATAGTTGTGTGAAGGACTGAATTTTAGGAACAGTTTGTTGACAGCAGTTTTCGGCCCCTTGTAGAGGAACCCTGGCTGAGTTTTGTGCAGGGGGGATTTGATAGCAGTGCCAAGCCGAGCGAGATAACGGGGAAAATTCCCAGCAGAGTCTACCTATTTACAATCATAGTTGTGTGAAGGACTGAATTTTAGGAACAGTTTGTTGACAGCAGTTTTCGGCCCCTTGTAGAGGAACCCTGGCTGAGTTTTGTGCAGGGGGGATTTGATAGCAGTGCCAAGCCGAGCGAGATAACGGGGAAAATTCCCAGCAGAGTCTACCTATTTACAATCATAGTTGTGTGAAGGACTGAATTTTAGGAACAGTTTGTTGACAGCAGTTTTTGGCCCCTTGTAGAGGAACCCTGGCTGAGTTTTGTGCAGGGGGGATTTGAAAGCAGTGCCAAACCGAGCGAGATAACGGGGAATATTCCAAGAAACCAGCGTGACGTTCCCCGGGAGGAAAGGAAAAAGCGGCGCGCGACGCAAATCCGGCGTCTCGAAAGTGCCCGCTGATTCGCGGAGATACGACGGCTCCCTTTCTCGTCGCCCTGTCAGACGCGCATTTTCGCCCCGGGCGCGGCTCACCGAGTCTCCAACATATTGCGTTCGTGAGACACCAGCTTATTCCGACACCCTACGGGGACTACAGCTGTGCCCGCAGAGGCCCAAATATTAAGTGCTTGAATAGTCTGCAAGATTAGAGGTTGCCACGGCGACGGGCCCATGCAGAGAAGGGATTCTCCGCAGGGAGGTGGCTGCTGTTGTGCAAATAAGGGCAAGGGTGACGTGCGCTCCACGGGGGAGGTTGTCTGAATTCTCCCAGCGCCTCATCTGTCTGATAGCTGCTGGCAAACCGTTCTTCCTGAAATGTAAAGTAACACAAGTTTCTCCCTCCCCACAGCTCTCTTGGTAGCTCGACTTGGGAAGGAATCGAAAAGCTATTCGGTCGTGTCTGGGATTTACTCTCCACTCCACCATGTATCGAACGGGGTAATCTCGGCGTTCCGTAATTGTGCAATTTTAGGACGGAGGAAAATTACAGCCACCCTGCTGAGAGTAATCCTCTGAGACATCGGCTAGCCCCTATCTGGGGGATTAGCCGACCTGGCCCCTATGCACTGAAGCTCTTGTGGAGCCGCCCTGAATATCGGTGATAAAAGCACCCAAAGATCCATCCTAACAAGGTTTAGGGTTCAAAATCTTTCATCCGGGCATATCACGCCATGCATCATCCAACGACAGCTGCCCGGCTGGAAAAGAACTTGTTGTGACCAGACATTGGTCGATTTGGAACGTTCCGATCCATTCCAATTAAGACTTTTGTGCAGAGTAAAAGGATACTTTCCCGTCGGGGAAAAGCAAGGCATTTTCACTAATGAAAGCAAGGGTGTTGCTTGCCCCCAGGGGTCCCCAATCAAAGATATTGCACCAGAAAGATCACAGCAGCACGGTCCCCAGGGGGGGCCTGATGAAAAACATAGGCTCCCTGGTGCAAGCAGCAGGATACGGTTTGAAGCTGGGGCCCTGAGGGAAGTCTGTTGAAATGCCAAAATGCTTTCTGGTGAAGGGTGGGCCCAGTTTGATCTGGGACTGCTGCTGGCACAATCTGCTGACAACCAGCAGCATCCACGTACTCACAGTACATGCAAAAGGGAGAAGTGAGGGGGAGATCATGAATCTATTTATAAACCTGACGACAATGCCACACCCACCAAGGCATCAGTTGAAATTGAACTTGTACTGACGAAAAAAGATGTCAGGCTATTGCAAGCGACATGAGGCAATGAGTTTCGGGAAATCGGCAGACAAGATTGTGACATTTTTTTCTGACTGCATTACTGTAAATGCGGAAATGTTTGCGGTGGTTTAATGTATTTTTGGCCACCTATGGCTCTAGCGCTACTATTCTTTCAAACGCGAACACCCCATTTTCTCCCTGCCACAAAATAAAAACCACAGGAACTTAAATGGATTTACAGTATACCATCTGAACATGTGCAGAAATGAGCAAAGTTAAGATTGAAACAGCAAAAGCAGTTTCCAAGCAGATGTTGGATTCGTAATTGGGTCGTTTGGATGTACTGATCAGTGTTCTCTGTGCTTCTCTCGTTATGTAATTCCCCCTTAACCCAGAACAACAGTCTCACCACTAGAGAAATGTCCTTGACAAAAATATTAATAAAATATAACAATTTAAGAAGCAAAGTTAAGATTGAAATAGCAAAAAGCAGTGACACCAAGCATGTTTTTGCTTTTTTTTTTTAGTGTTTCCTTTTTTTCCAGGTGTTTTTTCCCCAAAGCCAATAACAACAAACCTTTCAATACAAGAGAAATACCATTGACAAAAATATTAATAAAATATATCAATTTATGCACAAGAATTAAAAGTCAGTGTTTAGGCCACATCATTTTAATTTCTTGGTTAACGGAATTTTTAAAAAAATGCTAGATTGGAAAATCAACAGGAAAACAGAATCTCAGAGGAAAGTTTGTACTTTAGTGCACACAATTTCAGGGAGTGGACAGGGTCAGGTGCAAGTTTTCACCCCAGCCTTCTGTTTTCATGATTTTGTTTTTGCTAAAATTAAAGAAATAAAATCTGTTAACCAAGAAATTAAATTGGTGTGGCCTTAGAAAGGAAATTAAAGAGACTTAACATTTCAACACTATGATGATATCTACCTACAGTGATTTATAGAACTTGTGCCAGCATGTGATTTGGAATAAAGACCATGGGAGTTGTTTTGATTTTTTAATGTACATAAGGCCACACCAATTTAATTTCTTGGTTAACGGATTTTCTTTTTAATTTTAGAAGAAAAAAAATCATGAAAAAAGAAGGCTGGGGTGAAAACTTGCACCTGACTCTGTTCACTCCCTGAAATTTTGTGAACCAAAATAAGTACAAACTTTCCTCTGAGATTCTGTTTTCCTGTTGATTTTCCAATCTAGCATTTTTTCAAAAATTCCGTTTATCAAGAAATCAAATTGGTGTGGCCTAATACTGCAAAATGAAGCTCAAAACAAGCAACAGACAATACTAAGAGATTATTAAAGATTGCCAAGGCAGGGAGCGGAGCTTGGGTAGCGGACTAAGCAAAGAAGGCAGGACTCCAGGCTAAAAGATTGCTGTATGTCACTTGTATCCAGGCTTATACGTTATAGACATGAGATTCAAAGTCATTTTTTAAAGTCAATTCATGGCACAATATATGCATGTCGATGTATCTATTTTCACAACCAAGACTTCAAATGAGGCTTAATCATTTTAGGTTCCCAAACTCGTTAATCATGTTAATTAACTCATATATTGCACACAGGTATGCATATCGAGTCATTACCTGCAATACGCATTTCCCCAAAAGGAGATAAATTTAAAGAAATACTAACAAATTCATAAATTAAAGAAACAAAATGATTCATCGAAATGACAATTAAAAGCTCCCACCAAATCTACATGTAAGCACCTGTCGAGACAAGGAGTTGTTAATCATGTAAATAACTCATAACAAACATTAAGTCATTTGTTAGAAAGAATTATAGTTGTCATCATTTCAGCTTACTTTGTTTGATTTTCTTAATCTCTAATCAATTCTTTTTTAGTTTAATAAGACATATTAACCTTGATATAACCAGCAACAACTTTATCAATATCATAATTTATGACAATATTTAAACTCAATATTTAACTCTGTCTGCCATAAGGCTGCTTTTCGTAGAGGTCGAGATTCAGGAGGAGTGTCAAGGGGGTGAAATACTTGGTCAACAGAGTTAACTCAAAACTTGAAACTGTGTATATTCAAAGTACAGCTTTCAGGTTCTGTTTTGAAGTTAACATTTCAATCTAGCATAATTTTAATTTTTTCTTTAGTTTTTTTTATCCAAGAACTAACAAATAACATTGGTGTGGCCTAAGTAACTGTGCTGCTGAAACCCTGACGGAAGAAGTTTTAGTCGCAGAAGAGGATGCTCCCCGGGCCTTCACAAGGACTTGGAAAACAAGAAAGTTAATGTCAGCTCCCCTAAGGGTCCTGTGAAATAAAGCCCACTGTTAAACAACCCTGGGCGTGGCGCCAGCTAAACTTTAAAGCTAAATGCACCCAAATGAGAAAACATTGTGATGTTTGAAGCAAAAGCAAGTTTGAAATCGTCGCCTACGGGACATATCCGTCAATACTCAAGCAAGAAACTGAAACTGAAATTTTAATGTGAAGTGGGAAAAAAAGGACAGTACAGCTAAGTAAGATTGGTTTAACTCTACTATTGAACAGATCAAGGGCAAGAGAAATGGATGGATTGTAGTTTGATGTTAGCAAAGATTTGAGTTTAAAGGAAGCCCGGAGAGCTTCCAATCTTAATTGCTTAGTACCATGTGTAAATGAAGTATGCGATAGGTGGGAAAAGTTGGGCATTCGCAGTGTTTCAACCTCCAGCATGCTAAGGTAGCTGTTTGGTACCAAATTTGTATTGGTTATGGGATTATGCAGCAGGGAGAAGGTTAAGTGCCCAGGTTGAAACAACCGTCATAAAACAATGCGTTTGCGTGATGGGTGTGTGGTAAGAAAGCCTGGATGCCAGACCCCCAATCTCTAAAATATCAATTGTTTGTTTGTTTAATTTTACCAGGGGGATACATACTGCCCTAAAAGGCGTTTTTCAATGTGCCCTGGGCTTAACATCAACTCAAAGTTACAATAAAAGTAACTTTAAAAAGTTGTGCAAATTACTAAATGCTACAAAACCAAAATAACATATACTGTACATAAAATCATACTACCTAATAAATGAAACAATGGTGTAACCTTAACATAATATAACATAGAACATCCCCACATGATACAAAATGTCGATACTTTAGACTTGAGACTGGGGGTCTGGCATCCAGGACAGTGGTGAGAAGTCAATGCGAAAGCCGCAAACAGTGAAAAGGTGGCCTTATGAAAAAGGGGGCACGCAGGGCCCCTCATAAATGTATATCCTTGCAGATGTTACATCTCAGCCCCACCAGTGGCGATCCCCCTCGGAGATCCCGGGTTTTTACTCCCTGCGTTCTGTTTCTCTGAGGGATCGAGGCTGCCCTCCTACGTGCCTGGGGGCAAGGACATGCCAGAAACACATGACATCAAGGCCTGGCTGTGCGCGCTACCCCGCAGTGTCTCCATGGGATACATCTCTGGAATATTTCTGGAGCTTCGGCTTCCAGGGTGGAACATTTTAAGGGGGATTCATGTAAGAGCAAAGGACACATACTCTTCAAGCAGATGTACATTTGTAGGGTCCGCCATAATTTCATGCTGGACACCTGGACTAAGTCCACTCTTTCTCTGTTATCTTTCATGTTAAGATGGTATTTTCAAAGTCCAAATCAGAGTGTTTAACCTTCTCCCTGCTGCCTAACCCCGTAACCAATACAAAACTAGTACCTATCGGCTACCTTAGCAGGCTGACAGTTAAAGCGACTGTTGTTTCGAAGGCTTTTCATACTTTTCTAGTTGTCCATGCCAGAAACACATGACATCAAGGCCTGGCTGTGCGCGCTACCCCGCAGTGTCTCCGTGGGATACATCTCTGGAATATTTCTGGAGCTTCGGCTTCCAGGGTGGAACATTTTAAAGGGGATTCATGTAAGAGCAAAGGACACTTTGTTTTAGTACTCTTAAAGCAGATAATTTCAATAGCTCCTGGGCTCACTCTTTCTCTCCTGTCTTCCATGATAGTTTCAAAGTCAAAATCAGTGCTTAACCTTCTCCCTGTGGCGTAACCCCATAACCAATACAATATTTGGTGCCTAACGGATACCTTAGCAGACTGAAGGTTAACATTTCTAGTTGTCCATGCCAGAAACATACATCAAGGCCTGGCTGTGCGCGCTACCCCGCAGTGTCTCCGCGGGATACATCTCTGGAATATTTCTGGAGCTTCGGCTTCCAGGGTGGAACATTTTACGGGGGATTCATGTAAGAGCAAAGGACACATACTCTTCAAGCAGATGTAGGGTCTGCCATAATTTCATGCTGGACACCTGGACTAAGTCCACTCTTTCTCCGTTATAAATATGGTGCCAAACGGCTAGCTTAGCAGACTGACAGTTAAAGCATGTTGTTTTGAAGCCTTTTCATACTTTTCTTGTGGTCCATGCCAGGAACACATGACATCAAGGCCTGGCTGTGCGCGCTACCCCGCAGCGTCTCCCTGGGAAACATCTCTGGCATATTTCTGGAGCTTCGGCTTCCATGGTGGAACATTTAACGGGGGATTCATATAAGAGCAAAGGACACATACTCTTCAAGCAGATGTACGGTCCGCCATAATTTCATGCTGGACACCTGGACTAGGTCCACTTTTTCTGTTATCTTTCATGATAAGATGGTATTTTCAAAGTCCAAATCAGAGTGTTTAAGTAAACTTTAACCTTCTCCCAGCTGCCTAACCCCATACCGAATACAAAACTAGTACCTAACGGCTAGCTTAGCAGGCTGACAGTTAAAGCGACTGTTGTTTCTAAGGCTTTTCATACTTTTCTCGTGGGACATGCCAGAAACATATGACATCAAGGCCTGGCTCTGCAGGCTTCCCCACAGTGTCTCCCTGGGAAACATCTCTGGAATATTTCTGGAGCTTCGGCTTCCAGGGTGGAACATTTAATGGGGGATTCATGTAAGAGCAAAGGACACATACTCTTCAAGCAGATGTAGGGTCTGCCCTATTTTCATGCTGGACACCTGGATTAGGTCCACTTTGTTATCTTTCATGATAAGATGGTATTTTCAAAGTCCAAATCAGAGTGTTTAACCTTCTCCTTGCTGCCTAACCCCGTAACCAATACAAAACTAGTACCTAACGGCTACCTTAGCAGACTTACAGTTAAAGCATGTTGTTTCGAAGGCTTTTCATACTTTTCTAGTGGGACATGCCAGAAACACATGACATCAAGGCATGGCTGTGCGCGCTACCCCGCAGTGTCTCCCTGGGATACATCTCTGGAATATTTTTGGAGCTTCGGCTTTCGTGGTGGAACATTTTATGGGGGAGGGGGGCTGGAGGTTGAAGGCAGATTTGTGTCGGATCAAAGGAAATCCAATCTCCAAGCAGATGTAGGGTACAGATCAGTGTTTAAAGGCACCTGTTGTAGAATCGGAGATCAGTGTTTAAAGGCACCTGTTGTAGAATCGGAATGATCAGAAAGTCAATGTTTGGTCATTTTCACCTTTGTTATGTTTTTGATGTCATTTTTTTTTGTGAGTTTATTTGTGGACAGCATAACTCTAGAAGTTGATTTATTTACTAAACTTCACAGAATGAAATCGGAGAGGTGTTGGCAACAGGATCGATGCATCCTTTACAAGGCCAACACCTCCAGAGTACATTTAAAAAACAAATAAAGAATCATCACTAATATAATATCACAGTACATTCAAGAAATGACAAGTTGTGGATGGATCCGTATCACATTTGGTATGGGGATATATGTAGGTGTCAGCAAAATAAAGGACAAGTTACAAGTTTGATTATGGACCTCCTAGCGGCTTTCTGTTGTGCTGCAGCAAATCTTCCGATTTTCATATTTTGTGTTCTAGACAGGCTATGGTCATGATTTTTTCATTGGCAGATGGCACTTGGGGTTGTGGAAAAGTGGTGTTGGTTTGGGCCCCTAAGCAACTTTTTTTTTAAACTGCAGGGGCCAAATTTGTTTGACACTTTGATTGTTACTAAATTGAAAGAGACTAAGTCCAGTTGGGGTTGACAGATAGTATGTAGATAGCTTAACTATTGGCTAATTAGGCAAATGAGGATCTAGTCTGCATAATTAATGAGGAAATCCTATTCAAATTTCAACATGTGATGTATAACATTGACAAGAAAAGGACATTGGAAGATTACGATTATGCAAATAAAGACGTAATTTGCATCATCAATATACTATAATTCCATAGTGTTTCACAGTGATTACTTTTAGTTTAAAAGTTGAAATAGCTAGCTACAAGTTGTGCTTACCGTACAGTTCACAACAGTTATGACGTACTAGTCACAGCCCTTTCTTAAAAAATACACGCAATGCAACCCACTAACATACTTCCCTACATGTAATACATATGGGATATCCAAAAGGACAAGCTGCGTACCTGCGAGGGGGGACTTTATTTTACAACCATATCTACAGTAATCTTGATTATTTCAGGTTTGACTGTGCGTACATGTTGCGTATGGCTGTAAAAGAAAGTGTCCAATTCCAAGTTTATTGGATATTCCCTACCAGGCCAGACTTGTGAAACAAGTATTGAAGTAACAAAGGCTTATTTTCTGACTGTTATCCCGGTGATAATACATTTACAGCAGTACATCTTACTAGAATACAACTCAGTTCAAATAGACAAAAAGTACAATGCTCACTACTTTTTTTAAACATTTTGCTGACAACACCCAAACTTTGAAACAACTTCTGAACTGACTTTCGGTCCAAAGATGTTAAATTGTTAGTAACCCTACACATATACAGAGTGAAATATGTACTTATGTTTGGTCCCTATACATGATGATGATAATGGTGATATCAAGGTCCACCAGTAGTAAAAAAATAGGTGCACAGCTGCAATTTTGGGTGCACATAAGTGTACATGCAGCCAGTATTTCAAGCCCTGCATAGTAAATGGATTGACTAGTGGGGTAAGAAGTACACTTGGCTATTGGTACTTGAAAAGTCACTGCAATCATGCCAAAAATGTTTGAGCATTCACAAGTTCTCACAGCTGTATCTAGCTATAGCAAAAGTAATATTTCAATTCAAGTCAGTTCAATTAAATGACTTCACAAAAAAATTAAATACATGTACATGTAGCTAGCTCCTTTATTTGGGAGCTAATAGAAATACCAGTTGCAACCTACAGTTTGTCTTGCAGCACAATAAATGTCCTGTTCTTCACACAAAAGTCTCTCAAAGACGACCATATTTCAAGACATACATGTAAGCAAACTGTGGTATAAAAAAGCACTTGACAAAAATAAGAGAATCCGATCTTGAATCATTGATATGCTTTAGTCTATGACAACAGAACTTTATGATGGATAATAAATTGATTAATAGTCTTCATTTGTGCACCCCTAGAAGTCTCTTTCCTGGAATTTCCTTTTCTCCGAGGACAGAATTGTGATTTAATAATGCAGCAGTGACATATTCTGTTTGACAAGAAGAATGTTGTTCTTAAACCTCAAGCAATTTACCATTCGTTCCTTCAGACTCTTGTAGTGCCTAGTGGCACATAGGGCAGCAACCTGTTTATGTTTATGCAGGTAATATCTTTACAGGAGGGGTTGCTAGCCCTTCCCCTTTGACATGCTCAAGGCACCTCTTTGAACACGGTACCCCCATTTTACGTCCCTTCTGAAAGACAGGTGCAGCCCCAACCAAGATGTCCTGACCCAGGATTGAACCAGTGTCTCCAAGTCACCAACTAATTGGAAACAGAAGCTCATCTGTGAGGCAGAGCCACAGGAATATCCCCCCTCTGAAGCAACAGTGCATGTCATACACAAAAGTGACGTCTTTAAGGCTCTACCGAAATCTGAACTGTCACTCCCAATCACCTGGCGTCAACCTTCCGACGCCACCAGTGGCGCTTACCTGCTTGTTAAGGCGACATAAACTTGCCCTGGAAAGGTTGCTAAACGATTGCTCACCTCTCCCTGACGTGTCTTGACATTTTGCGAGAGTACGAACGCACCGAGGGAGGCAGCAATTCTCCTGCATTACACCTACTGGATGTGATCGCAATCAATACAATTAAACAGCAGAGGAAGAAATCTCAGGCAAAGTCTTGTCAGAAGTTGTGCGAAGACGAAACTGTCCCAAGGGTACGCAAATTGCCTGCTGAATAGAAATCACGAGTTAGAGATGTAAGGAAGGCCTAGGAAAAAAATGTTGTGTTTACGGTTACCCGACCGACCCTAGCAAAACCTGCCAACCCTGGCCTTGGTCGGCTGCTGGCAAGGAACAAAAAATTTTCAATCTTACATCTGAGTGATGAAATTCAGAACAGACTTCCTGTATTCCACACTCTGTTAACAGATTAGAGCTTTGAACAGTTGACGTAAGAAGTAAACACTGTAACGTTACTTCTTTGTTCAGTTTATCAATCTAGTCGTGATTGTTGGTTTGCTTGGCTGTATATCTGTATAATGAAAGTCAAGATGAAAATTAAGATTATGATGTTGAAAATGTGGGCGCTCGATGCATTTCAATCTTACATTGCTGGACTGTATTTGTTGGATCACCGCAGCCGAAAAAAAGTAAAAAATAAAAAATAAGAGAGACCCTTCATTTTTTTTCAGGACCGTAACCAGAAACACAGCATATTTTTTGCTCGGCCTAAACGAGCTTCTCATGTTACAGTTCTGTACCTGCGCGACTTACGTAGCTGCGGTGGTCCATAAAGTCAGACTTATTTTTGTTCCTTCTTACCGCCCCCTATTTTTCTCAGGACCGTAACAGGAAACACAACATTTCTTTGGCTCGGCCTAACAAGGATGTGAATGTTACAGTTCCGTACCTGCGCTCCCGCAGACGTAGTTGCGGTGGTCCATAAAGCAGACTTATTTTTGTTCCTTCTTACCGCCCCCTATTTTTCTCAGGACTGTAACAGGAAACACAACATTTCTTTGGCTCTGCCTAACAAGGATGTGAATGTAACAAACAGTTCCGTACCTGCACTCCCGCAGACGTAGTTGCGGTGGTCCATAAAGTCGGACAGCGTGGCCAGCGTCGTTCCGCACGTGTCGCAGCGGTAGATTTGTCGCGTCCCCTCCTCCAGACATCCCGGGCTCCCTTCCTCGGACGGCTGATGCGGGGAGTTCTCTTGCACCTCTGTGCCCTCGTCTGCCATGTTGTTGGAAAGGCCTTCCTCCGACTCCCCACTGCCTTCTGGGGGAAGTAAATAGATCTATTCATCTTGTTGTTAAATTACAAGACAAAACTTTTGCTCTGATTAAAACCCTGGGAGGCTTCGCGGGCGCCTAACGGGACGTTCCACAGAGATTTGCGGGGGGAATTAAGATGGATGTGACCACGATTCTGCAACAAATGAGCTTCAATGAGGTTTCGCTTACAAGTTCAAGGTAACACACTAATTGGCTGAAATGTTACAAGGTGCAAAGGAGTGTTTGAAAGGCCATTACAATGTCTACTTGGCTTCTAACAAAGCTCTCCTGTGAATCATCATACAACCCTTGCCACGGCAACTACAGATACGGTAAAAGGGAAAATGTTTGCGGTGGTTAAAAGTTTGTGATTTTCGCTGAAATCTCTTCACTGCAAACTTTTTTTATTCTGTCTTCTGCCCACCTACCTCCTTGTTTAAACTGCAAACTTAAAACCACCGCAAACACTCCATTTCTTCCCTACCGCAAAAAATAAATCCCAAGGAACATTTCACCTTTATAGCAACTTCTTCATCAAAATATCTGCCCACCTGCCATCTCTGTATTAGCAGATAATAAAATAAATTTGCTGTTACTTGCCTATACCCGATTGAAGATATAAGGAGAATTAGGAGGTACACTTTATCAGCACAACCAGCTCAGGGTTCTAGCTGTTGCATTTTAGCGTATCGTATCTTCAAGCTATTATTTGCGACCAACACGCTAAATTGAGGACCTTTAGGCTTATCTTCAACTACCGTAATGGTGCTTTGCTAGTAGCTACATGTATTTGTGTAAAGTAGTATTTACTTGTAAATGATGTCAGATCAAATGTGAAAAATGTTGATATGACCTCCAGACTGACAAAAAATCCGTCCAATTACTTGTGGTCTAGAAATAATTGAGTCCCCTTGCGGGTGACCCTTAAAAAGTTTGAATGACAACTTACACTTTATATTTTCAAAATCACAACCATCCACCCCCTTCCACTTCCATGTCACCACCACCCCCCCCCACCCACCCCAGTCAATCCACTACCTCTGCCTTACAATTAGGCTAAAACAAAATCCTGGCTAGACCCCTCCGGGACAGGCTTTTTAGCGAATGCCCACAAACGCCCACTCTGGCGAAGTCCGCGCTGCACGAATCTAATTTTTTTTTGCTCGGAATATGTTCAGGTTGTGCTCCCATTAATTAATCCTGAGTTTCAAGTCAAACCATCGATCCGAAGTTAAATAAAGCGAACTTGAAGATTCATACCTGGCTTTTTAGCGAATGCCCAGCAAAAAAAGGCTTTTTAGCGAATGCCCACTATATCAGCCTAAATATCGGCCATCGTGATACGGGCGCTAAATCTAACACCATAAACATGTTCAACAAGTTGTCCCCTGAATGTGTACTCAGTTTCCGTGCTGTACATGCCTGTGAAGTCACTTTATTTTACGAAATACACGGCGCAGCCCGTGGCGCATATACGGGTAGAGGCCGCTGGTAACCTGTCCCAAATATGCAAATGAGCCGCCATATTGGATTCCCACGCCGTGTATTTCGTAAAATAAAGTGACTTTACAGGCGTTTAAAGCACGGAAACTGAGTACACATTCAGGGGACAACTTGTTGAACATGTTTATGGTGTTAGATTTAGCGCCCGTATCACGATCGCCGATATTTTGGCTGATATAGTGGGCATTCGCTAAAAAGCCTTTTTTGCTGGGCATTCGCTAAAAAGCCAGGTAAGAATCTTCACGTTCGCTTTATTTAACTTCGGATCGATGGATTGACTTGAAACTCAGGATTAATTAATGGGAGCACAACCTGAACATATTTCGAGCAAAAAAAAATAGATTCGTGCAGCGCGGACTTCGCCAGAGTGGGCGTTTGTGGGCATTCGCTAAAAAGCCGATGCGGCCCCTCCCCCCTTTCCACAGGAGCTAGGGGATTTTCCCTGGTACAATGAACCTGTAAATACTGTACATAGCGTCTGTCTTCTCTGCCACGACCAGTTGAAGATTAGCTCTTCAGAGAGCTGGAACTGGATCAAGATCACTTTTCTCTCCTTTTCCTATCCCCTTGCTTGGTCACTTTGCTAACTCGGCATTACCGTAATGGCGTTACACTCAAACAGAATCCTGGCTAGAACCCTGCAGCATTTATAACTCAATGGGTACACTAAAACAAGATCCCGGCTAGAAACCCTGCAGCACATTTATAACTCCATGGGAAGTTGGTAACCTGGAAAACGTGAGAGCCACCAAGGGAGATGCTGCCCATTCCTCGCCTATCAAACACAGATAACACGGAAAATAACTCAGATATGGGAAAAGCTCACAATCCCCTACTCCAGACTTGGGCTCGTTTTTCCTTATGAACCAATTTGGTGGGAACGGTTGATTGGGAGTGCGAATGGCTACGGGTCACCCCCAGACTTCCTGCTCATGGCACTCATTACAAGAAAGCCAGCTTAGCAAAAAAACAAGACTGGTCCACTGGAACACTTCTGGAGGGGGGTTGGTACTTTTCTTGCACTTTCATGCACCATGGCGTTCAGTAGTACCTTGGTTGGCCGGACCATTGTTGTTGTTGTTGTTGACACAATCTCGTTCATCCTCCTTCACATCCTCTTCTTCTCCCTCTGCGCCACTCGCCAGGGCATTCTCTAACTCGCCTACAGAAGCGAAAATAAAACAAAACACCAAGATGAAAATCAAGAAAATCATGAAATGGAAGAGATTACAATATGAAAATGGTAGTTAAAAAAGAAACATATCGCAAGTTACATGAACATGTGTACCTGTACCAAAGTAATGTAAACCAACAAAACATCTACAATCTAAATACAATAGGTTGTTCACAATCAGTGTACAGTATAATCATGGCATTCGACAAGATCAAAGCCATATGATCAAGTAGACTTTTCTGTAAACATTTGCATAGAAATTATCATAATGTCAATGGTTTCAAGATTGATTGATTGATTAAATACATTAAATGATTTATTTTCTTATTTGTTTATTGATAATACTGCAGTAATGAAGCAAGATTTTGTTACTTGACATTTAAACATGTACTGATGATGTAGCCAGATATCAGTTGTTGCACAGGTGCCATTGGAAGTGTCTCATGACGCAAAAAAAATGCTGATTTAAATATCAATTGCAAACATCATTGGAATATAAGGAAATTCGGAAAGTTTGTTTATCCTCATCATATTGATAATGGCATCTTAACTTAAGAGACAATGCCACACCCACACCTTAATAATTTTACAGGTACAGGTAAAGTGCACCTGTACACAGCCCTATTTCTGAGGTGCCCACCAGGTAAATTTTGACAGATATCATACACTGAAACACACTTTAAAAAGAGTGTAAAACTTTTTAAAATACATCTTTGCATCTCCCCAAGTATAATTTTCCAATGAGTACACATACATATCATTCACAATTAGATGCATTGCCAAAATGTTTTTTTCTTTGATATACAATGTGTAACTTTTGAACAGCCAAAATCTTTTGACTGTCTTATGTGGGGGGAAAAGTGCATGCATTTCATTTTCACTTCCTTTCATTGCTATTATGTTAAAATAAATTCCTGACAAAATGTTCTGATCGATTTCAACAACCACACATGACCTTGACTCTTCACAAAACCATCACAAAATCATCTTGCCTACTGATAAAACAGAATTCTCCTACATTCGCTTTCGAAGCTTGTATGTGTTTTGCTTTGTTTTGCTTTGTTTTCATTAGTTTGAGTAAGTACTATTGTTTACCTGGATGTCTAACCTTCATAAACGCACACCAGACTATGGAAGATTGACGAAAATTGGTTTCTCTGACCTTTTTTCCCATATGTAACAAGAAAATGTTCTGACTTCACTGTATATTCTTTATTACCATTTTTACAGTAATGCATCTATTTATGAGTATTTCTAACTTCATTTGTGAGCTACTTTACAACTCCAACAACCTCACAGGCAGTGTGCTTAATTGCAAGATGAATGCTCCTAGTCGGCGCTATCGAAGACATTAAATCTTCATTTGACGAAAGTGAACCAAAACTCTGCAGACTAAAGGAAAAGCCTCCTGTGTCATTGATGCAAAGCTGTGTCTTGGGGTGGGATTTGTCTTCTCCATTTTCTTGTTAAAAGTTTCGCGAGTGAGGAATTAGCGGCAGGCAGTTAGACCTGTTTGATACGTTGGGGGAAAACGATCTCCATGCAAGGTACTGTAAGGTTTTGGCACGCTTTCAAGGATCTTCACTGTGGTATTAAAATATCATATCATGAGAGTATTATTATGCAGAGGGTCAGGGTTAAATGACAATGACAAGTATTACCTAAGCAATTTGCCTTAACAAAGGTTGGGAAGGAGGAATTGTTGTTGCAGCTATTTATAGACCAAGCAAGGTTGTCTCCAGCTTTAAATTTCATTCCATCCCACTCATTATCTGGGATGGCATAAAGCCATTCTAGGCATACGTTTTCATCCATTTCATGTCATGAAGTTCAGGTCTTTTGGACGGAAAGGGTGACATTTGTGTGCTTCCCAACAAGTAAATCTCCGTCTTGGGATGGAGGGAGGGGTCCTGGAGACAGCCCTAAGACAGAGATGACGTCAGTTTGGTCTCTTCCAGACTAACTACGCCGGCTATAGGGAGAATATTTGCCAGGGAAGTTTGGCCATCATAGGTTTCATTTGCAGGCTCCAAGTCCAAGGGGGAAATTGTTAACCTTACCGCGGACTGACTCTACTGACCAATCATTCCTTTTTTCCCCCCGAATTTTCTGATCCCTTACCCCCATAGGAAAGCCTGGTGGAGGCTACATCAGTTATCCTACTAGCTATATAAATGAATGAATGAATGAAAGATCTTTATTGTAGTTTTGTACGTTTCTGCTCTGACAAGCCAAGTACAGGTCATGGTGATAAAGCAGTAGAATAATCATCTACAGTGACATTAAAAAAACGTGATATTTTACTACATCTAAAGACTAATTAATACTGTTATGTACAGGCTCAATTCCTTCTCGCTTCTTAATACAGTCATAGGGTATTATGATAGGATACATAGGGTGCCACACCACTGGAGCGGTGGCCTACGCGGTGTATCGATATCATACACAGGAACGTCATGTTCCCGCTTTGTCCCTCCTTGACACGACAAAACGCAGTTAATCGTCTGGGCCGGGCTCCTGGCCCGCGCCTCGATGGGGGCGACGCCGTTTCTCCTGCGAAAGCACCGACCTTTATTGTTTATTTATACCTCAATTAGAGATTCAATACAGTGAGATCGCATTCGGAGGCCTTCTCGCGTTCCCAGCGGGCACAAAAAGCAAAGGATGTGATTTCCCTGGTGGACCACAAATGCAAATGTAATAAAAGAAACCGCAATCAATCGGCAGGAGGATAGGCCTTGCCGGGATAAAACGAGGAAAGATGGGAGCACGAAGGCATCCTAATTTCTGAGCTGCATGCCGGCAGTTCTTTCAACACACTATTCACCTGTTAAATGTGGGATGAGACTGTCCTTCAACAGGACTTAACAGCTTCATTCAAAATTGCCATGTATCACTAGACAAAATTATCTGGAAATATGTCGGTTGTCTTTTCCTCGTAAAATTCAAATCATTCTCCTCTTTTGAAGTTGTGATCAAACAGCCATTTGTTACTCTTAATAAGAGCCTTATGTTAAAAAATGGAACTAATTTTTACAATAGTAACTCCAACTACTTTGGTAGAGAAGAATTCTTAAAATGCAAATGTTAGGAACATTTGTGAAATACGTTGGCACAGTCTGCATATCATACAGTGGCAAACCAAACCTAATTTTTTTCATCTTAAAAATAACTGGAATATTAGCAAGACTGCCAAGAGATGTCAAATTTCAAAGATTTGTAAATGACAACCCAAAATTTATTTTCGGAAAGCGACCTTCCATCGAATATCGGCTAGAAATGTCAAACTTTAAAGATTTGCGAGAGATGGCCCAAAATATCTGTCAGCAAAGCGAATATTGGTTGGAGCAAGTTAACCTCCGTGGTTGGAAATGTCAAATTCTAAAGATTTGTGAGATGATGGCCAGTCAGGTGGTGCGAGGGAAAAACCCCATCGTGACCCCACTTTCACACCCGGTAGACCGCAGTCTAATGCCGGCTGTAGGCAAAGAACGTTCCAGCGGTTGCTGGTACAGATAGCCAGCCTTGCCTGGACTGTTGCTATCCCTTTTATCAGACTGTTGTACAGTAGTTTGGAGAGTGGAAGTCGGCGCTGAAAAGTGAAAGTTGGGTTTAGAGAAGAGAGGCGGATGTCTCGCCGTGGGAGGGATCTGTTGTGTAGAAATGGACGACATGTTGATGAAACCGAGACACACGCACACACCCGCCCTCCCGCTCCCCCAATCCGAAAAGCCCGCTACTTTCCCAACCTCACAGCCTACAGGTTGGGCGGCTGACAAAGAACGGTAGTGCGCAGCGCTAGACTCACGTTTCAGGGCTCGCGGACGGGCCTGCTTGCGGCGCGACATCGCTGGAGAACCGGGCTGTAGAGAGCTCAGGGCCCCGCGCTCCGGCGGATGCGGGCGGCTGGAAAATATCCAGGGCGCGCGCTGCTTGGGGAAATGTCCAGCGCGCTGGTATGGACCGCGTCAGAGCTCCAAATCCCGCCGGAACCCCCAAGCGAGCTCGCAACGGGCCCCTTGGGAGCGACAGGGCTGCGCGTGCTGGCGCCTTGCTGCTGGAGCTGGGAGCACGGCGGGCCGCGCTCTCGCGGGGCGGCGGCGCGGAGGAGCGTGATTGGGAGGCAGGATGGGCCGCGCCCCGCGGTCGGTCCCTGCCACCCGGCAGGGGTTCCGGTGGCCCGGTCCCAGCGGGAAGGGAGCCCGGAAATGAAAGCGCAGCTGGAGCCCTGCACGGCCGCCATGTCGGGCCCGGGACGCCAGGCGAACAGAGGTGGCGCTCATGCAGAGAACAGGGCCGGGAACTTGGCCCGGGAATAGGAATTATCGATTTTCTTCCTTCCTGGAAGATACCACGGCCGTCTTAGGGATGGAAAGCGATAAAATTGCTATTAAAGTGGCGGGGAGCGACCGTTTGTTGTTCAAAAGCTCGATAATCGTGGCGGACTTGTTCGACGTTATCCCGACATCGCTCTCGGTATGACGTTGCCTACGTCACGCGCTCTAACTTCCCACTGAGTTGTCTTTGGGTACTCTCCAAGCAGAGGTTAGGCTCCCGCTTGTTTTTGACGTCATTTTAGGCGTTCTTGTCGGGCTTCCTTTTTTTGTCAAGTTTTCTTTTTCGAACAGAAATCTTAATAAAAAAAACAAGCTGCAACCTACCTCTGCTTGGAGAGTAGTCTTCTTGTCGTTACCAGGATCCAAGCCATCCAACAGTCCGGAAAACAAAGGCGCCATTTGAAGCTTTAAACGGCTGAGCCGCAAAATCTCCCGAGCCGCTCATGACCGTCCTTCTTCGTCAGTTTAATAGTTGATGAAACGGCTCGAGGCAAAAGTCAAGCCGGCCACGATTTGCGCAAATTCCGCATGCTGCGCCACACCTCAACAACGTAGCCTCTACCAGGACCCGCGGATGGCTGGGAAAATAGTAGAAATTGGCCAAACAGAGTGGATTGTATGTAGCCTGGATGCCAGACCCCCAAACTCTGAAATATCTATCGTGTGCAAGATATTTTAGAGTTTGGGGGTCTGGCATCCAGGCTAGATTGTATGCTAAGGGAGTCGGCTACGGAAAGAGGGTCCAATCTCCTATCCTAACGGAGCCTGCAAGTGAAATCCTGGCAAATATTCTCCCTATAGCCTGCGTAGTTAGTCTTCAAGAGAAACCCTGGCAAATATTCTCCCTATAGCCGGCGTAATTATTCTGGTAGAGACTACCAACAACGTGTCGACGACTTTATGTTCCACTAAATCTCCAAGCAGATGTTGTAGGTTCAAAATCGTAAATTTTTCTGACTGGCTGGGCTCCTCTACGTTGCGATTCTCACCCCAACATCTGCTTGGAGATTAGATTCCACGGGCGTTGACGAAACAATATTCACCGGGGTTTTCTACTGATATTTCCATACCGGGTCCGGTCGGGGTGTTTGTGGGAACGAAAGCTTAAAGTGTATGCAGTCAAACCTGGTTGGGCAACCACTTGGCTCAGACAACCACCTCCAGTCACAAGCCACATTAAAAGATCTTAAAACAGCGCCGTCCATTTTTACATAGTTAACCCCACCCTGTCCTGAGCAACCACCTGTCCCGAGCAACCCTTTTCCTCGGTCCCTTGAGCGGTTGCTGAATCCAGGTTGACTCACTGTACTGCAAGAATTCAACAAAGGATATTTTTTTACGTCTGTGCTTTGTGGTGTTTTATATCGTGCCCGTGAACTGCCCGGCCGGGCACCGGTTTGGAAATGAGACCCTGGCATAAAGCACCACATACTAACCGAAGTCGAAGTTCATTCAATTCTTTAGCTAGCCACCATCTAAACATTTTTCCAGCTATCGTCGCAGTTTTCATCATTACCAGGATCGGGCAAGTGTCGTGCGACTGTTATTATATCATGTGTGAACATTGTATGAGCGCATGTGAGTGGTAGCCCATATTTCAACGGCTCAGTAATGCTAAGGTCACATTTCCAAACCGGGGCCCGGCCGGCCTGTCGACGGGAACGAAAACTTAAAGTGTATGTCAAGAAATATACACAAATTCTGGTAATAATAAATGTCTCTTTTTTTTTACATTTTTGTGTGTGTTTTTGTTGTCTTCTATATTGTGGTTCGAGTGGCACAAGATTTTCGTTCCCGCAAGCTGCCCGGCCGGGCCCCCGGGTTTGAAATTAATGTGACCATATCATAACAAGTTGTTGTGCGACACAAACTCTACGATCTCACCTAAAATACAATTTGAGATACTAGTAGCTAGCAGCATCACTTTTCACACTTCACTTTCTTTTCACGGACATGTTTACTTATGTTATGTTGATAGTTTGTCGCCCCTTGGTTGATGCAAGGACATTATATAGGAGTGTAAGCAAGGAGGCTAACCTCCTTGGTATGGTGTAAGTCACATGTTGCAAACGACGTGTTTTCATCCATATTTCAAGATTTTTGCATGACACTGATTCAACTTGGCCACTTCACTGAAAAACAAAAGTATTTTCCTTCACTTGTTACTGGACTGTAACTCCTAGTAGCGTTTTACCAAGCATTAGATTTAAACAACTGAAGGCAAACGTTTATGGGGGTTTCACTCAAGTGAGCATCATCCTTAATGGTTAAACTTGACATTCCATGCAGGCGTTGGTGGTGTAATGGTCAGCATTGTTGCCTTCCAAGCAGTAGATCCGGGTTCGATTCCCGGCCAACGCAGCATAGTTTTGCTTTTTATTATCTTCGCCAAGAAGGTTATGTTTTGGATTAGCCTCTACCAGGCAACGCGGGATGGCTGAAAAAATAGTAGAAATTGGCCTAATAGAGTGAATAGTGTGCCAAGGGAGTTAGCTACGGAGAGAGGGTCCAATCTGCCATCCATCGATAATGGAGCTTCACTGTATAGCGGACCTACCCTGTATAGCGGAGTACCTCGGCTGATTTCTACTATTTTCCCAACGTCAACGATAGGACGGAGCCAGGTAGAGGCTAGTTTTGGATGCTCTTTGTGTGTATGTTTGTCTGTCTACTAGTATCTATCTGTCTGTCTGTTTGTTTGTGTGTCTGTCTGTCTGTTTGTTTCTGGACAGCTATATCAATATCGTACCGTGGATTACAACCCATTTCCCCTACGGCCTGTACAAGTCAATGGGACTACTTTTTTTTTTTTTTTTCTTAAATACAAAAAAAATCGACAACGCAGCATTCACAACGCCACTAAAGAAACATGGCCCAGCGTCATTGACTGCCGGGGTTATGTCGGGACGGGGCCGGCGACAAGGTTTGATCTATGAGAAGACATCGACGCAGTTTTAATTGCCTGAAAAGTCAGACCGTCTGTCTCGTCCTCACCTTCCGTCTGTCATCGTCAAGATTTGATTCTCCCTTTAATGGGGCGACTTCGTTATTGATTCTTTGGACCATCCATGGTCTGTCGTTATTTATTATTACAAACTCTACGATCTCACCTAAAATACAATTTGAGATACTAGTAGCTAGCAGCATCACTTTTCACACTTCACTTTCTTTTCACGGACATGTTTACTTATGTTATGTTGATAGTTTGTCGCCCCTTGGTTGATGCAAGGACATTATATAGGAGTGTAAGCAAGGAGGCTAACCTCCTTGGTATGGTGTAAGTCACATGTTGCAAACGACGTGTTTTCATCCATATTTCAAGATTTTTGCATGACACTGATTCAACTTGGCCACTTCACTGAAAAACAAAAGTATTTTCCTTCACTTGTTACTGGACTGTAACTCCTAGTAGCGTTTTACCAAGCATTAGATTTAAACAACTGAAGGCAAACGTTTATGGGGGTTTCACTCAAGTGAGCATCATCCTTAATGGTTAAACTTGACATTCCATGCAGGCGTTGGTGGTGTAATGGTCAGCATTGTTGCCTTCCAAGCAGTAGATCCGGGTTCGATTCCCGGCCAACGCAGCATAGTTTTGCTTTTTATTATCTTCGCCAAGAAGGTTATGTTTTGGATTAGCCTCTACCAGGCAACGCGGGATGGCTGAAAAAATAGTAGAAATTGGCCTAATAGAGTGAATAGTGTGCCAAGGGAGTTAGCTACGGAGAGAGGGTCCAATCTGCCATCCATCGATAATGGAGCTTCACTGTATAGCGGACCTACCCTGTATAGCGGAGTACCTCGGCTGATTTCTACTATTTTCCCAACGTCAACGATAGGACGGAGCCAGGTAGAGGCTAGTTTTGGATGCTCTTTGTGTGTATGTTTGTCTGTCTACTAGTATCTATCTGTCTGTCTGTTTGTTTGTGTGTCTGTCTGTCTGTTTGTTTCTGGACAGCTATATCAATATCGTACCGTGGATTACAACCCATTTCCCCTACGGCCTGTACAAGTCAATGGGACTACTTTTTTTTTTTTTTTTCTTAAATACAAAAAAAATCGACAACGCAGCATTCACAACGCCACTAAAGAAACATGGCCCAGCGTCATTGACTGCCGGGGTTATGTCGGGACGGGGCCGGCGACAAGGTTTGATCTATGAGAAGACATCGACGCAGTTTTAATTGCCTGAAAAGTCAGACCGTCTGTCTCGTCCTCACCTTCCGTCTGTCATCGTCAAGATTTGATTCTCCCTTTAATGGGGCGACTTCGTTATTGATTCTTTGGACCATCCATGGTCTGTCGTTAGTCTCTACTAGCCTCCACCAGGCCCATTCTACGGGTGAATGGATCGTAGAATTCGGCAGAAAAAGGAATAATTAGCCAATAGAGTCAGTCCCTAATGAAGATCCCATTTCGCCCGCGTAACGGAGCCTGCAAATGAAACCCTGGAAAATATTCTCCCTATATATAGCGTAGTTAGTCCGGTAGAGACTAGACTCTACCAGACTGACTACGCCCGCTGCAGAGAGAATATTTACCAGGGAAGTTTGGCCACCATAGGGTTTCATTTGCAGGAAGGGGAATATTTACCCTTACCATCTTACCATGTGAACTGACTCTACTGGCCAATTATTCATTTTTGGGGCCGAATTCTACGATCCATACCCCCGCAGGAAGGCCTGGTGGAAGCTAGTCTGTCCTAGCCTGGAATCCAGTCTTGTTATATTTAGTACGTGGCGTCGCGTAAGAGGTTGGCTAGGTGTGTGACCCAGAACCTAGAGTTCCTGGGTTCGAAACTTCGAATCCCTTGTCATGCCACAGACGTCCACCCCCCCCCCCCCCCACCAAAAAAACTGGCATCCGAGAAGACTACAAAAGAGGCTAGGATTCCAGGCGACCCTGTCTAACATCCATTCAAGACTCCAGCCGGAAAGGCGCGTTTTTTTTAATTTTTTTCTTTCTAATTTCGTTTTTTATCATCACTTTCCCCGTCCGCCGTTTTTTTTCAATTTATTCAATTCCACACAAATCGTACAAGAACAGGGATTAGCTAACGCACCCCTGAATTGGTTACTAGCATTTTAAATGAGACTATGGATTACGTGTAGGTTCAGCTGAAGGGCCTGGTAGAGGAAGGTTGAGACGAGTGAAGCAAAACTGCAGCAGCGACACCTGGCGGTTTAGCAACCGAGTATACAATCGCCAGACATGTAACGTTCAATAGTGTACACTGAAAGGGAACAAATGCAAACTCTAAATCCATCTATATGATGATGAGACTGACGACAGTCACGGAAAACAGTTGATCACATTAAGTCTGGACTTAGTTAACGTCCCTGATGGGTGGACTGGTATAATCATGTAAAAGCTGACCAGACCGACACGACTTAATCGAATCAAACCCACCCGAGTTGGGCAAAGCAATTAAATCACGACTGGAATAGAGTAGAGCAATTAAATCCGTATATATAGGCTATGACGACACAGCTGACTTATAAGTGGTATGAAAATACACAACTGCCTGCAGAGGTGTGGGTTATAGAGACAAATAAAAACATGACAAAGTAGAAAGCCCGACAAAAATAGCCTCGAATCCAACCCTATTATAGCTCCCGAGTCTCTCTCCCTTATACGAGCGATCGCTGTCATGTTTTTGTTTACATCCGGGGTATCACCTGCCAGGACGTCAGCAGATCAGATTACTAGTCAATATTCAAATTACCAGATCGAATCATTGACTAATATGTAAATTAATATTTTGTCTACTACCTGCTTTTTGCCGGCAAGTGACGTCATCGCGATTACTCGTTAAAGGCATCCAGAGCATTTTATGAGGCTTGAAACTTGAATAAAAAAATCCGATTTCTAGTCATTCCTACACATAGCAAGTTTCAATAACACTATACCATTACATATGGACATTAAAAGAGCAAAGTTATGATGTCGTTGTGTGGTGAGAACCAAGGACATTATATCCTTGTGAGAACTGATAGAAAATCCAAGCCATAATAGACTGATCCTGATTGTCCATCACAATTATCGGTTTGACCAATGAGAGAGTGACTGCATGTCCGTCAAGTATTTGCATTGTTATGATTTAATTTTGAGTACTTCTGATAAGAAATCCGCACGCAAATGCAGTGAACAGTGGCATTAAATGCCAATTTCATAAAGATTACAGCAACTAGAATATTTCCAGTTTTCAAGTCCTCAAAAAACCTACAGAACTTTAATTAACCTTGCCTTCACCTCATCTTACCTGACCATCGAGTGAAACGTCATTTTATGTCTGCTAATAACTGTCGTTAGAGAACTGGTCGAGCAAGTTCGGACAGCAATCTGAGGACGACAGGCAAAACCTTTCGCAGTCTAAAAACCATGCAGCTCACGGGAAAGATCGCTCTGGTGACGGGCGCAGCTCGGGGTCTGGGGAAGGGGTGCGCCGAGGCCATCCTGGAGCGAGGAGCGAAGGTAAAAATTCAACGTAGATATTGAAAGTAAAGTTTTGTGAAGTGTCGTCTCACCGCACGCCCAGTCAGAGCAAGGAGGTTTAATCTTGATTAAACCTCCTTGGTCAGAGTATGGCCTCGATCCCCGATCGTACCACGTTTGACCTTCGATTACCTGGTCGTAAAGAGTTTGTCCTTAGATTACCTCTGCTTGTAGAGTAGAGATATCTACAAAGCTTGATGATAATGAAAATGTCAATTGTGTGCCTTTGCACTTATAATTTACGATTATAGGTTGCGCTATTGGATACGAATGAGTCGGTTGGACAAGAAACGGCGGCAGCCTTTACCTTGAAGTACGGGGCCGACACGTGCACGTTTGTTCTGTGCGATGTGACGGATAAAGATCAACTGGAAGGTACAAACTATTCATTTTCATTTTAGGTCAAGGGTATGCCTTACGTATACGTTAGAAGTTCGTCCCCCGTCAGACCCATGTAGTAGTCTCTACCAGACTAACTACGCCAGGGTTTCACTAGTAGGCTCCGTTACAATGTGATCTTCACTGTGGACTGAGTCTACTGGCTAATTATTCCTTTTTCTGCCGAATTCTACGATTCATGCGCCTGTTAGAGGGCCTGGTGGAGGCCACCCATGTAGTGCCAAGTGGCATATAGGGCAGCACGTTTCCTTGATGTTTCAGTAGCAGGATATGTCTTTACAGGGAGGGGTTGCTAGCCCTTCCCCTTAAACGTGCTCGAGGCACCTCTCGAACACGGGACCTTTTACGTCCATGTCAAGGTACGAATGCAGCTCCAATCAGGATGCTCTTCCCCTGATTCGAACCGTGGTCTCTCAGTTACCAACTAATTAGAACCAGGAGCTCAACTGTGAGGCTGCTGCCAGCAGTTGAGCTACAGGACATCCTTAATTACGCTATCAGCAAGTTGTACACATGGATTGACAGGTAACAACGTTTAGTTATTAATCAAGTTTCACCAAAATGTAAAGATTTTTGCCGTCCGTATTTCGGCAATCGTTCAATATCAAATAAGGTTTTCACAATTTCAGATGCAAAATGGTTAGGCAGTACAGTAGCATTCCGCCAGAGGACGCTATACTGTCTTCGCTAGTACAAGTAATTTGTTCCTCGTCCGCTAGGTGCGTTCCAACAAGTGGTCGACCGCTTTGGCGGGCTGGACTTGGTGGTGAACAACGCTGGGATTCTGAACGAACTGGACTGGGAAAAGTGCATCAACGTCAACCTGGTAAGTCGCATTACAACATCAACTGTCTTAGAGTTCAGCAGGGTACCCTAAGACCACTAATGTTACTTTTTAGAAAAAAACGCGTTATCAAGGCCTTCTCATTGAAAATGTCTTTAAAATAACACCTGGATATGTAAAGTGCGCATACCGCAGAGATTATTGACGCTACATTGTAAGATGTCCTAAATTCACCTTTACCTAAGGGAAACATTTAGGCGATTCTCTGATTGGCTGACAACTAGTTGGAGGCCACGCCCACAAAAGGTGGAAACTTTAGCCCGGTTTAGCAGAGCCTCCCCGGCCCCAAGGTCACTTATGGGCGGGCCCCAAGCGAGGCTCTGTGTCAGAGGCTGGCTTTACACATGCGACTTGGAGTCGACTTAGCTAGGACTGTGCAAGGAGAACCCTAAGCCACTCAATTAGCGTTTTCTAGTAGGAAACCCCCACATGAGGAGCTCAAAGCTCCTCACGCACAGCCCCAAGTGGACTCCAAAAACGCGTGACTGTGTGTAAATTAGGCAAGAGGCCCCCTTCTGATGTGGGCTTCATCATTAACCAGTGCACATTACACATGTTCTTGAATTGAATATCACCAGGTGTCAGTGGTGCGTGGTTGCCATCTCGGACTGCGCTACATGGGGAAACGAAATGGCGGCAACGGCGGACTCATCATCAATATGGCATCTGTGGCAGGTAGTTGTAGCTTCCTTAACGATGACGATCCTTTTTCTCCAAGCAGAGGTTCATCTCCGGCTGGTTTTTGACGTCTTTTATGCGTTTTTGTCGGGCTTTCTAGTCCGTCCATTTTTTTGTACGCTGGCCAACAAAAAGAAAAAGACCTAAAAAGACTTCAAAACCCAGCCAGGGCCGAACCTCTGCTTGTAGAGTAGATGATCTTTGTCATATTACGGTATTTCTTTGTCCCGAATACCATTACGATTTGCATAAGTAGATTTATCACTCTTGCCCCAACAGTAGTTCACAAATGTTAACTGTGGCAGACTGAATATTGGACATGGATACTACCTTTAGAGAGAGTTTATCCAATGTACGTTGTGATAGGCAAGACTTTTTGTCAATCACAGGTATCTACGCCTTCCCTGCATCCGTGTACGCAGCCACAAAGGCCGGTGTTGTGGGCCTGACAAGGAGCCTTGGGGTACGTATCCGTAACGTTACATGTATCCGTTACTACATGTATATCTGTTTCTGCATAGCCGGCATAACCCGCGGCCCTTCGGCGCAGGCTATCTCGGCACCAGCTTGTTAGATTACACTGAACGACCTGTCACACCTAACCTTTGGACATCTAGCCGCAAGCGTTTAAAGCTACTA